>VZSE01006227.1:0-86912 GCA_013398275.1 Promerops cafer
GCGGGCTCCGCAGGCGCGGCCCCGCCCTGGGCGGGGGGAGCCGTGCCGGTGTGACCGCCCCGTGCCGAGCCGTGCCGGTGTATCCCTTTTGGGCGGAGTGGGTCGCGTCTGGCGGGTCACAGTGGAAGGAAACAGACCCAACCCAGTGTAGTTTGTGGAGGAAGCCAAAAGACGAAACTGTATTGTGCCGGGAGCATCCGGCACAATTTATGGAGGGGCTTTTAGGCCTAAAAGAGGAAGTTGATAATGACGGAATTGGGTTGGCATCCGAACACATTACATGCTGAATGATGAAGGCGAGCGAGGTTGGTTTAGTGTTGCAGGTAGGTGGTGAGTACCTATAGTCCTCTTATTTAAGTCGCAGTTCTGTCCAGGGGCCTATGGGTAAGCCAGAGAGGAACTCTTCATTAGGAACTGCAGTGATAGGACAAGAAGGAATCGGTACAAATTGAAAAAAGGGTAATATTGGGAAACAATGCTTTACTGTGAGGGTGGTGAGACACAGGAACAAGTTGCCCAGAGAAGCTGTGGATGCCCCATCCCTGGCAATGTTTAAAGCCAGGCTGGATAAGGCCTTGAGCAACTCGTGTAGTGGGAGGTGTCCCTGCCCATGGTGGGGGCTGGGATAGTCTCTAAGGTCCCTTCCAACCCCTTAACGTTCTATGATTCTATGATTGAAATCACCACAGTCATATATTAGAGGCATTTATTTATTTACAGCCCAGAAAATAGGAGTATCCTGAAGTACCCTGAGGTTGTATAATGAAGTACCCTAAGGACTCGTGTCTTTGGCAGCTTGATCAGGCCCATACCGGAAGTCTTAATAGGACTCAAGAGACCTGAAGTGTGATTTTTTTTTTCAGTCGTACCCTCCAAATTTAATCACAAAAATCACGTCAAAATTCACAGAATTGTTAGGGTTGGAAGGGACCTCTGAAGCTGATCCTGTCCAACCTCCCTGCTGAGGCAGGGTCATCTAGAGCAGCTTACACAGGAACGTGTCCTGGTGGGTCTTGAATGTCACCAGATACACTTCATGACCTCCCTGGGAAGCCTGTAAAAATCCCTTTAATGACAGACAATTGAATAGCATCACATTGAAAAATACAGTCTTCAGCCAGCTAAAATTTGCTTTTTAGAATAATGAATGATTTTAAAAACAAATGCTGAACATGAAATCACTTATGTCTATGTGTTAGATTGTAATTTTAATTTCTGAGAAGCAAAGCTCCAATAAAAGAAAAAAAAGAAAACAAGACAAAATCTGTGCAACCTTTACAGAAAAGCTTGGAGGAATAATGGAATTAAACTAGTTTGAAAAGTTACTGCTATTTAATCTGTTTAATACAAAGATTGGACATCAAACTGTGGCATTTCACCACTCACCTCTTGTCTAAATGGTAATCTATGCAGTTCGTAAAAAAAGGGTTTGTGTCTTTAGTATAAATTAGCTATCATGCAATTGTAGACACCAAGCTCTACAGTAAGAAAAATGCAGTTGGTATTAAATCAGTAATATACTGAATAAGTGGACTTCAGAAATGAAGATGTAAGGTTTGTCATCATTTGGTAACTGGATTGTTGTGTAGCCTTGCATAAGACACTTAGTATTGCTGTATCAGTTTTCCCAAACTGCCTCGAGAATTCTACATTTAAAGTCAAACCATCTTGTTCTACAAAGAAATATAATCATGAATTACAAATCTTTTATTTTTTTTCAAAGTTATAGATGAGTCTCTGTAAGTGCTGTGGTGATAGTGTTGGCAGTGTAAAATTTCTGTCTGTCATAGCACTATGATTGTTGTCTTTTTCTTTTCCTTCACTGTTGAAAACTTTCTTCTCACAGAGAAGAAAGTCTCACTGCATATAATCTGAAGACACAGGCAAAAAGGGAAAGAAATAAAATATACTGGAATTCAGTTGCTCAGCCTGGTGGAGTAAGGCCAGGGAAAGATATGGTATTACCTAGCTACCCTGCTTGAGTGAAACCATGCATGTACTCAGACAGTGCAGGCTTGCGTCACTTCAGAAAACTGATGTTGAAGAAATCTAATTTCACTGTAATGAACTGCTTTTTTAGCCAGAACAGATTGCCAAAAAATTCATATCCAAGTTAAAAGAGAGCAAATGGGAAGGGTTGGTTGAGGTTTCAAGAAACAGGGGCACTCAGTGGTAGTACAGATATCAGTGCTGAGATTACTCTTTTTGTACACGTAAGCAACATGAAGGCAGATTTTGAGAAAACAAAGCTTGCACTACCCTATCCCCAGCTATTTGTTCTTATAAGAAGTAAATGATGGGCCTTTACTCAGTAGTTCTGGTTGATGGTTTCAGGCTGTTTCACATCCATGTTAGAACCAGTGAAGCATGCTTGCACTGTCACTGCATGTTCATTGAATCTCGTTACTAGTTTTAACTTTTTCTTGGAGACGCTGGCTTTAGTAAATACTAGGGCCCATGCAAATTTGAGCTTGACCTGGGAATATAAAAGGATGACACAGAACTTCTGGTATTGATTCTAGCTGCCCCTCACCAGTTGTTTGTATCTGGGTGGTGCTATCCCAGACTGCTGTCATTATGTTAGTACTTTGCTGATCACAGAATGGGTCAGATTGGAAGGGACAACAGCAGATCATCTGGTTCAACCTCACTGCTCAAGCAGGGTCACCCCAAAGCACATAGCACAGGATTATGTCCTGATGGTTCCTGAATATCTCCAGTGAGGGAGGATTCACAGCCTCTGGGAAACCTCTCCCACTGCCATCACTAAATGCACAGGCATGACAGTGGTAGGGACCCATTAGTTACAGGAAGCAGCTTGAAATTCTAGAGCCGCTCAGTTGAAATTAACAATTTTCAAATAGAATTTAGGGATACAGAATTTAGAAGTGGTGAGGTATTTCATTTTAAGGGGACTCCCTCTTCCCCCCTCCCCCCACCTCCCCCATGATTCTTACACACCTAGAAAGAGTGATTTGATCTCCTAAAGAAAAGTGTTGTATCTTAAAGCCCTCCTGCCTGGTAAGATTGCTACAAAACATCTATGTAAATGGGTGGTGGGAGGAAGCATGTCTATGACAAAAGAGCTTTTAGCAAATAGCTGTGTTGGAGCTGAGGGAGCACTGGTCTTCCTCTGAACAGATGTCACTAACTTTTACTCAACAGCAGTTCAGCTTTTTACAGGCTGGAGAGACAGATTATGGATTTAGGCAGTAGTTAACTCTATCCTGACTGCTGAAATCACACTGACAGTTCCTCTTCAGCTGCCAGAAATTAAAAGAAATTGAAAACCAAAATCAGTGTCTTAAATAATGCCTACCATCAATTAAAAATTTAAAAAAAATGGTGATGCTGTTTTATTTATGATTGATCAGTGGTCATGTGAGTTCCGGGTGTTTTCTTGATTCCAGAGTGGTTTTTAATTCATGCAAGACAGGATCTGCTATACTAACCACTAGAGTAGTTTTGACTTGGCAAAAATAATAGGAATGTGGAGTCCGTACTATATTGCTGTGTCATCAGTTAGAAATAAATAAATTACAAAACTGAAGAAAAAGACAATTCACCTCTGGGATATAACTATCTGTGTTGTTTTATTCTAACACTGCTGATGGAGAGTGGTGTCTCAGTAAAATAATAAATTATGTCAAAGAAAACGTACAATTATCCATGAAGAGTTTAGCTGGAAAGTAGAAATAGATGTTTTTGATAAATGAGAGATAAGGTCATGTGGTATGTATATCTCTAAGATCTACTTTGTAAAACCAAGTTTCTTGTATCAGGAAGATCATAGCTAAAGGTAGTTTTCATTAGTCAAGCTCCTGTGCTGGGTGCATTTGTCAAATAAAGGCATTGTTCAGATGCAGTTACACAGCAGACTTCTATAAATTCTAAATTCATAAGACTGTTGGAAACAGCTGGTCTCATCTGGTCTGACTTCTTCCCAACTCCAGGTGAGTATTCTGTCTCTCCTTTTGCTGCTATATTAATGTTTGTGTGATGATACAACTTAGCTCTATCTCAGATCAGTCTTATCTGTCTAAAAGCCAGTTTCTGTTTTGTTTGGGTATGTCGGCAGACAGACCTAATGTTGGGAAAAATGTTGCACAGAAGCAAGCATATGTCATTATATTCTATTGATCTTCTAACAATGAAACAAAATTGGTTGTAATCCAAGACCATATTTTAAAATTGGAGATGTATATTTTGGGAAATTTTCAAGTGTGAAAGATGCTGAGAAACCAACTTCAACAGAAAGGTTCTTCAATACATGTCACAAAGGAAGAAGACCAGGGAAACTTTAGCAGCGCTGCTTATTAGGACGACAACATAAACCACTTCCTCCTCATTTTCACTTCTTCTGTAGATGTTTACTTCTCTTATTGGGGAAGACTCTGACATGTATTGATGAAGATCTGTGGGAGCACCCTGTGGAGTGCCCCCGCCCCAGGAGGTGGGGATTCTACCCAGACAGGCAGTGGCAGATGAGAGGAGTGATTTAAAGAAGATTCCACCCCTCCGCCTAGTGGGGAATGGCCCCACAAGCCTGGGAAATAGCACTGTGCCCCCAGTTGACAGATAAGGAGTGGCCCCAGAATGTTCTCCTTTTCCTGTACCCTCATTGGTTTGAATTGTACTGCGGTGATTTATATAACCCCGCCTTGGTTTTCCCCATTGGTTGTTCTCATTGATCCACCCCTTTGCAGTTCCCTGTCACTTGTACTATTGGACACTGACCCTAAACTCCACCCCACCTAAGCTTATGTAAGTTTATAATGCCTCTGGACCCTTGGCCTTTCATTTTAACCCTATACTGTGTTCGGATCCCTTGTATGTTGTTTTCTCATTAAAGTGCCTTTTGTTTCAGGTTCAGCAATCGTGCCCATCTCTCTTTTATCATGCCATTCTCAGAACCCTTGCCGACTTTCCCTGAGGTAGCAACCCCGTTGGGCCATACCATCCGGGCACCTGGTGGCAGACTGCTACAGCACACTGTTTGTAAAGGTGGTACATAATCTCTGCAGTTTGCCATGGATATACTGATCGCCAGCAGCAAGGGGTTTTAAGGAAGAAATCTCCTCCTTTTCCCCAAAGCTTATGAAAATGGCCCAGTACTACTCTGCTAGGATAGTCATATTTGGGAGGTGTTTTAAAATCTTCTACATGAGTGCATTAGCCTTCATGTACCATTGAGTAGGGGAGTGTAAAGTCCTCTCATGGACCTTCCAGCTGCCATAAAAGGCCCTCCTGAATTTTGAGTAGCAAAACAGACCAAGTACTTACTATCATTGAGCAGACTGTGCTTAAAAAATGCATATCTTTCATAATCAGGTATGGCTGCAGAGAATTCATCAGGAAGTGTGATGTTTGATGGACACTTTTCTATTCTAGTGTTTGTGCATATACTCGTGCTTTTATTTGATGTAGAAGGGAAGTCAGGAAAGCCAGAAAATGCTTCTTTTTTTTTTTTTTGAGGTCCAAAGATTTTCATACTAAAACTGAAAATAGATACTTTAGTTCCTTCACGTTTTGAATAAAAAATCACATCTTTTGCAATACCTTGCACAGCTATTTTCTGTCTTGGTTTGAAAAGACAGGTGTCTGCTAAGGAAGGCAAAAGCCTGTCTTGAAATAGAAAATGTAAACCCCCTCCCTCTGAATTATTGTAATTTTGAAATTAAGGGACTTCCAGTCAAAGATATGGGAGTAGGAATAACAGTTCTTTACTAGAAAAAAAAAAAAAAAAGCAGGAATACAAAGCAATACTGACAGAGTCAGAATACGACACTCTGTTGGTCAGGGTGTTGGTAGCAGCCTGATTAAATGGTGGCTGCAATCCTCCTGGAGTGACAGATGTGGTTCTGTTGGAGCAGTGATCCTGTAGAAGAGTGTCATTTTTCTCTGAAGGTTCAGTGGTGGTGTAGATGGGCCTGGCCTTCCTCTGCGAATCCAGTGGAAAAGAAAGCTGCTCTGCGGTGGTCAGCGGCTGGGCAAGCCAAAGCCACTGCCTTCCCGTGTGTGTCCCCAAGGAAGGTGCCCGATAGCTAAGCAGGTCCTAAGCACACTGTGCCAGATGTTAAAACGCCAATGAGCAGTAAATGCAGGAGGGCTCTCTTGCTTGGAATTCCACTGCCTTTATTCAAAAACACTGAAGGGGTCCAGAGGCAGAAGATGAGAACTGAGGAGGGGCCAGGGTATTTAAGAGGCACAGGGGAGGAGGAGTTCAGGGTTCAAGGGGCCAATGGTCTGAGGGTACAAGGGCAGAGAAAAGGCGGGAACAGAGGGCTACATCCAACAGGGATGAAGGGGAGGAGAAACTGTAACTGGGGAGCCAATGAGGAACAGGGAACATTCTGGAACGGGGGATGATTGAAGGGGGACATAACTTGGATTGGGGAAGGTTCGAGAACAAGGGGTGGTAACAAGCATGACATCAACAAGGGAGGACATAACATAAATGATTGACAGGAGGGAGGAGGGCCACGGAGAGATGCTTTACGAAGTCAAACAGTGGTCTCCTCCCACGGCACCCACTCGGCGGGGCCGTGGGATGGAACACTGCTCCTCTGGGAATCCAGTGGGAAAAGGCTGCCTGTGGTGTTCCAAATCTCAGATCATATCCGGGTAGTAATGCTTGGCTCCTCCCCCTGGGCAGAGCATCTCACAATCGGTTGCTGTAGTTTTATCAGTCATGCAGTTAGGCTCAATGGCCCATTAACAGAAGATATTTCCCAGAGAGGGGATTGGTTGTGGAAGAGATAAAGAAAACTGCCCCACCTGGTTTTAACAGGTGGCGCAATTAACAGAAAACTGCCTCACTGTGGGGTGCCTGTAGTAGTATGGGCAGTACTTGGGAGAGGGGTGCGGCTTGAGGTCCTAAGGAGATAGGATGCCACTCCTCTGTCTTGTGGGGCAAGGCCCCACAAGTCTGCGAAATGGCACTCTGCCCCCAGATGACTAATAAGGTCCAGGCCTGGAATGTTCTTCCCTCTCTGTGTTATTGTAGCGTTGCTTGGTGGAACACTGAGTGGTGACCTACTGAGCGCAGTCTTATCACAGAAGAACTCGGAGCACACCGCAGATTGACACGCAGACAGATGAGGCAGGATGGGTCTTTGTACGGCTTTGACAAACTGGATTTATTAGGAAGATGAAAGCCAGGTTGAGAAGGGGCCAAGGGATGAGCAGGGAGACAAAGGTATCCCGGGACAAAGGCCAGGAGTAGCTGAGGGGAGGGGGATTTTATATGGGAAGGTGTGGGAGGAGACAAAGGTTGAGATCCAGTGGATGCTCAGGGAAGTGGTGCATAGGAGAAGTTACAAACTCGCCAACTCGGGAAGGAGGGAGGAGGACTGCAGCAAACCGGGGCCAGTGAGGGAAAGGGAAGAGGGAGCATTCTGGGGTACAACCTTACAAGGCGAGAATGGGACGGACAGGGGTGAAGAGGCCAACGGGCCAATCGGGGTACATAAATCTACCTAACACCTCAAAAGGCCTATGGGAAGAGTGCATTTCTCACCCTATCTTAAGAGGCTTAAACCTGCCTAGCCTTCCAGGGCTGGGGAATGGCTACCTTGACCAAAGGCCCTTGGGCCTCCACATTTTATTATTGGTTACAGTCTGTTGCAGTGACTTTGAGGTGTACCCCTATTGGTTTATAACTTTTAAGTCTCTCCTTCACTGTGTTTTCATTGGACCCCGTCCTTTATCCCTGCCTACACTCTTCTCTATAAAACCCATGCTCTCTCCCTTAGTCTTTGTTTTCTTCGCTTTGCTGCCCATTTTCCCTTCATAATAAAGGGACTCCCAGTGAAGACCCGTCCTGTTGCCCTTTTTTTCCATCAGTTGTGGGTGGCTGCCTGATGTCTGGCACTCCGGGCCCCGGGGGAGCTGTTGCTCCCCCGCAGATGCAACCAACACCCCACCTCTAACAGATGGCAAGAGAATACACACTCCCAACCACATCTTCCATTTACAGCCTAAGACATTTTCATGGATGCATAACATTTTCATAATCTCCAACATAAAGACTTTCGAGACACGGCATTTCTGTACTTGAGGGTCTTTTTCTGCTTTCAACAGAGTATTGAACTACATACTTTTTAAAAACACTGATTTTCTACTTCATTATTTCTAATGTCATTTCCACTTGAAAGGAGGTCACTGCTTTTAAAGGCATGTCCTTTACTGCTGCTGGAGATGTTACTGTACCATGCCACATGCAAGGAATTCTTGTTTCTGGAGGAAATATGTAATGTATTAGAAAACTGCCATCATATTCTTTCAAAATATATTACTGTGCACTCTTGAATAGCATGGCAAAATCCTGGTTCTGTTTTATCTTTGGAATGGGTCAGACGCTGGATAGTCAGCAGAAGCTGGTTGGTAGCTGAGTAACAAGCCCAACATAGGTAAAAGGTCTTCCAATACAGTACCTTTGGTTAGTACTCAGAGGTTTTTCCAGTCTGTGCTGAGAGAAAGCAGCAGGGTTCTGATGTCACTGCTATTCTGGTTCAGCTTTACTAGATCTTCTCGGAGTCACCAGAGGCACTGCTGCAAATCTGAAGTTCTGTAAGACTTCATGAAAGCTAGAGGTCAAGGAAGGACAGACAGGTTTCCTCAGGGGTCACTGAATATCAGTACCAAACTTGGAAGCAGCCAGTAGGTTTCTCCTAGTGTAGTTCAGTTTGAGACCCAGTGCTAAAATTTGCTTTGATGTCAGCCAAAGTTTGCAACTGTCACCAAAAGCAGACAATTCTGCTGAATTCTCCATAACTGCAATTTTCTCTAGTTAGTCAACTTGCCAACTGTTACAATAAGAAGCCGTTTGCTTTTCAGTTGTTGCCTTGGCTACACCTATATATTTTTAGCATCACAACACATCAGAGCTGGCATAACAATCTTGTGACAGCATATGCGTCACACAGGATGACCACGCTCATGGAATAATGAACCCCAGGTTGCAGCTTATTTCACTTTTGCCTGTTTCACCCCTGCAGCCCAGACTGCCAAGCCACTGAGGAAGCCCCCTGCGAGGTCCCACAGGCACATGCCAATGGGGGTTCCCTCCCCTGTGTCCTTCACAGAAAGGGGGTGCAAGTGCCCAGCAGTGCCCTGCAGTGAGGCTGCTCTGTCTGCCCAGCATCAGCAGCTGCCATCCCCACTGCTGCAAATGTTTTTGCTTTTATACTGCTTTTGAAAGGGATTTTTTTTTTCTACCAAAATCTCAGTTAACTGCCTGATTACCGTTTAATCCATCTGATTTTTTTTCTTATCTTTAGCATTATAGGTCTTGGACAAACACCCCCTAAGACAGTTTTGGTTGTCCCATTCACATTCACCATTACACTGATGTCCCTGTCTAATCCTTTCTTGTTATCTGGCTGTTGGAACAAGAAGAGGGCCCTCACAGGCATCCCACGACTCATTCCTACACTCTAGCTCTTTGATATCTCAGAACAGAATTAACCCTAGAATGATGGTTTGTTGCTGAAAGGATGAGGATCCAGAAGAGCCAAATTCTGTCCTGATTGTGTATTTATAACTTGCCATACATTTAAAGGTATTTCAATTTATAATGCAGAAGGCATTATAAGAGTAAAAACACAGCATGTAACCTTAGAACCAGGACAGTCTTACACTTTGAATAGAATGCACTTTTGCTTTGATTTCCAGATGGAAAACACTTCCACGCATACTTAAGAGTTCTAGTCATTCCTCCTTTTCAGGTGTGTTACAGAACATTCTGTATTAAACTCCCCAAAACTGATTGAAGATGGCCTTACTGCTACCCATGCTGTATAGCTAAGTCAGATTGTTTGTCTCTGCTACTGATTTCAGTGGTCCTACTTCTAGAACAAAACAAACTGTAACCAGGACTTCCTGTTGAAAATGTTCCAGAAACTACATAATGTCTTTCTGTTGCTCTGATAGTGTTTTGAATATGTAATTCTTTGGTTGAAATACTTTAAAAGTGTCTCATGTGTTCTGTGCCTGAAATGGGAGCAGCTGAAGGGTGATCACAAGTTCATGAAGCTGTAAATGTTGAGCTAGTCTATCAAGCTGTTTATCTGGATTTATTGTTTTACTGCTAGTTCATTTTAATCTCCACAATTCTTTTGTCATTATTGAGACCTTTACAGGTGTCGAAAAATCTGATTTTTAATTTAGACAAAAATATGGTACCCAAGATTCGTGTGTTGTTGGAGCAGCATGCTTATCTCTCTACTGCTTTTCCATCTGTGTGTCAGAAGACTCTTCAACTGGATTTCATGCAGAGCATTTATATGGACTCTTAGATACACAAACTTCTTTGTTCCTCCTCTTAAGCAAAACAAAATTACTACAGCTGTTTTCCTGCAGCTCCAAGGCCAAAGAAATATATTCCACTACTTAGCCAGACTCAAAGTATGTATCCAAGTCTTCCCTAGATCCATAAGACACGTAGCCCCTACCCCTTAAGCAGAGGCCTGACAGTTATTTGTAAACAGAAAATGCCATCATTTCTTCACTGAGGGATAGTTGTATATTCAGCTAGACAACAAGGCAGTGAAGAACAGCCACCTTTGGCATTCCCTGGTGGCTCACTTGCTCACATACTCCATCATCCAGCAACCCTATCCTATCACCTTGTTGCCATCACTGTGTGCAACTCCAGCACAAATGCTACATTTGAATTTCCCAGAGCTGCATGCGACTGAGGGCAGCGGGGGGGTAGTTAGCCGTGACAGGCTAGGGGCTACCCCTGCCGCCCTCCCAGAGAGCGACTCCGCTGAGAGGCTGCCGGGCAGCTGCTGCACTGTGTAGTGCTGCTAACGCAGTGAGCCACGACTGAAAGAGCCGGGAACAGAGGCAGGGGCAGGCTCTCTACCTTAACACACGTGGAGTTTATTGCTCACACGGAGTCAGGGGCTAAGGAGCACAGAGCAGTGGAGGGTCCAGGTTTTTAGACAGGCCAGGGTTAAGAGTGTCCAAGGGTCTGAGAGCCAATGGTACGAGGGGACAGGGGAGGAGCAGAGGAGGGGACAAAGGGCTTCACCTAACCGGAGTGAAGGGAAGAGGAACAAGAACTGAGGGACCAACCAGGACACAAATAACATTGAACTTTCTAGAAGAGGAGGTACTAGGGATGATTGAAAGGAAGATTGAAAGGTGATGTAACTTGGAGGGGGGAAGGTTGGAGAAGGGAAGAAGGGACAGGGATGACATAACTGGGGGGCGGAGAGCTACCAAGGGAGGAGCAAGGGGAGACTACATAGTAGTTTCCTCCCACGGCGCCCATTCAGGATTGCCGTGGGATGCTACAACTGAGGAGCCAGTCCTACACACACTTGAACTGAGCAGTGAAGAGACACAGTGGTTTCTTAGGATCATGGTAGTTTCCAAATGACCTGGCCCTTCCATATGGGAAAGTAGTTAAAATCCAAATACAGCTCAACACTTTATTATAGTCAGCTGGAGGGAGAGTCTCTCTGGATTGTAAGTGCAAGCCACACATGATGAAGTGTCTCCAGGCTGCATAGATTGTAAGACAATTGAAAGTGACTAAGTTTTTTCAAGCAACCACAACACTAGCTAGCAATCACATGAAATGCATTTAGTAAGCCTTCTGAGCTATGTGTAAAGACTTCTAGGTAGTGTGTGGTGTCAGTTTAGAAATACAAATAGGATTTTTTTGCATCCCATGGCACGAAAGACTGGGTGCCGTGGGAAGAGACCACAGTCTAAAACAAATAGACCCCTAAAACATCTCCCTGTGGCTCTATGTTGCTATGTCAGTCATTTGTTATGCCACTCCTTGTTATCCACCCCTTGTTCCCGAACCTTCCTTGATCCAAGTTACATCACCCTTCAATAACTCCCCGGTTCTTCCTCCGTTCCAGTAAGTTCCATGTTCTTTGTTGCCCCACTGGCTCCCCAGTTATTGTATGTCCTCCCCTACATCCCTGTTGGATGTAGCCCCTTGATCCCACCTTCTCTCTGCCCCTGAACCCTCAGACCATTGGCCCTCAGATCCTCAACTCCACCTCCCTTGTTCCTCTTAAAACCTCGGACCCTCCAGAGTTTCTTGTTCTTCTGTCCGTGGACCCCTTCGATGCGCCTCTAATAAAGCCATTGGAACACCACACGAAGAACCCCTCCTGCCTCTATTATTTTGTTGACATATTCCATCACGCGCAGTGCGCCAGGATATCTGAGCTATCCTCCCTTCCCTGCTGGGCAGACGCTCTCGGGAGGGCAGCGGCCTTGGCACATCCACCTGCTGACCGCTGCAGGATTTCATGATAATGAAATGATTCCAGATATTCATTCATCTTATACAACTAAACCTAACGGTGACACAATATGCAGGCAAACCTCGAGTATCGATGAGGGCTGCATAGATATATCAGTATTGGAGATGTTTTTATTTTGCTGTATGTTTTTTTATTCTCTGTATTTTCTTTTATTTCTACTAGGATCAGTGGCAAAATTTCCTTTAGATTTGCAGGAGAGGACAACCTTGCTTGGAGGCAGTGAAGGATGTTAACTGCAGCTGTCAATGACATCTTTATCTTAGAACAACAATGTGGGTTCAATTCAACACTGCCTCATAATGTGTATGAATATTTTCACTGGAGAAAACATTTGGAGTCTTTCTGCCCCTCATTTAATTGATCCTGCTCTGAAGTGTTGCAAGCAAAGCTTGGTAACAGACGCTTCTCTGGCATTACATCTTGACTTCAATATTTATTTTCTCTGTCCTTATATTTCAGGCTTGATTATCTTGTTTGGTATGTTCAAATATTAGAGCGTCTTTCTAAGTGATTCTGAAAAAATGTGATTCATCAAATATTGTTTTAATTGTTGGTTGACTGGTTAAACTTTGAGTGGGTTATGGCAGGTTTGTGTCTTACAGAAGCGTCTATCTACATAATCTAGTAAGGCAATTTTATTAGATGTTTTATTTCTGCTTTACTTACATGTATTACTATCATGAGCATGATGAAAAAACCAGTGTCTGTTGGGATACTGAGCTTTTAAAAACTGGTGGTGGCAGCACCATTAACATCCTTAATAACTTTGCATGCACACTCATTCCCAAAGTAACATTCACCCAGTCTTGAGTTTCTTTTCTCTTTCTTCTTTTGGGTTGATCTGGAGAGCTGGGGGGAATGTTTTGCTCTTGTACTATTATAGTGCTTGCAGTTATTGATCTTGAGTGTCAGTGGCCAGATCCCCAAACACCTCTGAGCACTTTTTTGGGTGCATTTTCAAGGAATTTCCCCTTTTTCCTATTTTATAAACCTAAATATATGTAGAAACACATGTGATCTGCCTCTAAATCGAGGGGTTTGCTTTATGGTATGGCACATGCCTTTCTTTATTGCAGAATTTAGTCATGTCACTTTTGTTTCATCCAGAGTATTTCTATGTTTTACAGCAAGTCTATAGCTAATAGATAGATAGCTAATAGCAGACCTGTGCTTGAGAATTCAGAAGCTCAGTTTTGGACATTCACCCCTTATGTCCATGGTTATCTGCTGCCTGTTGACATTAACAATCTAAGGTATTGTCCACGACAGTTAAAAATACCAACATTTAAAAAGTGTAAAGAACACAAATTATTCTATGATCTGCTTTCTGTTTTTCTGCTCTTGAACTGAAGAATCTTGTGCTTACTTTCTTGTCCATTTTTCTGGTAGCATGCCATTAATTTTCTGCTTGGATTATTAAATTCTTATCAGGCATTTTAAAGCTACTCTGCTATGTACCCTGTTGAAAGGGGACTGATGTGGCCTTGCGTCATTGCCTTGTTGCAAAAAAGCAATTGTACTTTTAGATGATGATGAAAACAATCAACAGTTTCAGATTAAGTTCTGATTTTTTTTAAAGGCTGGTTATAGCAGTGAGGTAGCACATCAAGTATAACAAATGTTTATATTTTGGAAATAAAAGAAAATACTCAGAAGGAAACGCCAAAGAACATATAGTATTGCTTCCTCTTCAAAAACAAAGAAACAAACATTAAAACCAGGGTCTCTGTTCTCTCAGTTTGGCAGAATTATAAAACTTCCAGAGGGAGTTTTGCTTGAGAGAGTAGCTTGGATTAATAGCTAAAAATAATAATGCATCCAGGGAGGAATAAAATTGGTGGGCTAGAAATATGGCACTAAGAGCGCTTAGTGACATGAATTTGTCATTTCTGCAACACTTCACAGGAATTTGTCCCATACATGTCTTAAATCTTCAAGCAAAGTGCTAGACTTGTATACCTTCACTAATGAGGTTAATAATTGCTTTCTCTCCAAAATGCAGGACAAAGTAGCTGGCCTTTGGGGCAGAAATGCATAAGAGAAATATGAGATATTAGATCTAAAGCTCAGGTACTGAAGAATAAGGTCTTTCCAGAGAAGTAATGAGGTAAAATTGAGTAATTTTTTATTTTCATAATATTAAAACCTAAAAATACTGAAAAAAAACCATTTAATTTGATGAAGGAAAAAGGCAACACATTTTCCCAACTACTGGTTCATTTTTTTTCAGGATTCATTAATGGCAGAGGAAGTAAACTCAAATACTGGAAGCAAGGATTAAATTTTCCATTTTTTATTCAAAATTGGCATGTAAGATTACAAATTTTGCTTAAAAAATAATTTAGAAATCTTGAAAGTTATTTGTTGTTCACAGATATAAGGAATCTATCAGTCATCATGGCTACCGTAGCAGTACAGGAGAATTGCTCTGTGTTGTTGTCATGTTATAATGTGCTTTACAGAAGACTTAACACACTGCAGCGCTGAATCTGCAATCCTCATGCTATTTTAATACTTGCAAAAGACATCTTTTCATATGTTCTACTGTGTTCTATCAAGAAACATACCAAAAGTGGCAAAGAACATGCTCTCTTACTAAAATAAATATTTGAGATCCAAACCTGTAGCAGGAGTTAACAGTCTTTGCATATAACATGTCTGTCACTAATGAGTTCGAAGCAGTGGTGCTGCTAAGATGATGTAAGGGAGGTGGGTAAGTGACAGCTCTTTAGGACAGTTTGTGTTGGGTTTGCACAGCAAGGGTTTGGTGCCACAGGGGCTACAGGGCGGGTGGCTTCTGTGACAAGATTCCTCTGTAGCCCACCACGAAGACCATGGTGAGGCATCTGCCTGCAGCCTGTGGAGGTCCATGGTGGAGCAGAGATCCACCTGCAGCCCATGGAGACTTCCAGGCCTGGAGTAGGTGGATGTCCAAAGAAGACTGTGACCCAGTGGAGGCCCCGTGCTGGAGTAGGCTCCTGGCAGGACCTGTGGCCCTGTGGACAGAGGAGCCCACGCTGGAGCAAGTTTTCTAGCAGGACTTGTGACCACATGGGGGATCCAGGCTGGAGCAGTCTTTCTGAGGGACTGCACGCCATAGAAAGCTTCCATGATAGAGCAGTTCATGAAGAGCTGCAGCCTGTGGGAAGGTCTCACACTGGAAAGTTCATGCAGTTTTCACTCCCTTGGGACGGACCCTATGCTGGAGCAGGGGAACACTGTGAGGAGACCTCTCCCTGAGGAAGAAGTAGTGGCAGAGATGTGATGAACTGACTGCAGCACCCATTACCCATCTCCCTGTGTTGCTGGTGAGCAGGAAGTAGAGAGAAGAGGGGAGAACTGAGGGAAATGGCTTTAGGATTTACTTTTACTTCTGATTGCCATACTCTAATCTGATTAGTTACAAGTTCAATTAGTTGCCCCAAGTTGGCTCTGTTTTGCCTGTAATGCTAACTGGTGAGTTATCTCTCCCTGTCGTTAGCTCGACCAACAAGCCTTTTGTTTATTTACTATTCTCAGTCCAGCTGAGGGGGGCAGTGATAGATAGCTTTGTTGGGTACTTGGTGTCCAGCCAGGGTCAATCCATCACATAGTTGCTAGCTCACATTCAATATTTTGTTTCAATTTTTTTTTTTTTTTAAAGATTTTTTTAATGCACTCTCTTTTGTGCCACAGCAGCTAAAGAAACAGGAACAGTATGTTGTGACCTGTTGGTTGCAGTGTGTTTTTCACCTAGGGAAGAAAAAAACACCATCCTTTTGGATTATTTTTTTTTTCTGCTGGCAAGCCCTAGAGTACTTCCATCTTTCCTTGCTGCTCAATTTCTCTTACAATTAAGAGACACTTTTTAATTTTAGTGCCTTTTTTGAATTCACAGAAGTGAAGATACTCATTGGTCATGTATATATTCAGTAATATTGCCACTGTCAGTTGTTTACATCTGTCCTTGTAATTACTGTTCAGATGCTATGGGAGTTTACATACAGAAGAAAAAATTACTTCAGAGAACTAGGTCCTCTGCCACAGAAGTTCATGTGTGAGCCAAAGACTTAGCACATGCTGATGTCATTATACGAAGTCATCTTGCATTTCAGCAGCTCCCATGTGCTTGAAATGTCTATGACAGGAAGGTCATTTAGAAGAAACACAGTGGTTTCGTTTGATATCCCCTTTACGTGATTTGATGAGCAGAAATTTCCAGTCTCTAGTGGAGTATGTGGAGTACTGCTGACCTTCAGGGCTATCAGCCAAAAGGCCGTGAGTGTTCCATTTTCTCTTCTTTGGCCCTGTCTGGGGACAGGTTTCCATGGCCTAGCATGTGACAAAACACGATTTTCCAATGTCTAGATATCAAACATCTGCACCTATGGCCATTAGAGGAACCCTGCTAACAACCTAAAAATGTGACCAAGTTGCATGCTTTCACTCTGAGATGGTATTTCAAACAATGTTTATATATGCTTATTGCTAAACATTTTCTGAACATAAAAATTCAGTTTCCAGAGCATCTTTCAGAATGTGTATCCAAAATAAAGACCATGAAACCCCCACTATATTACCTAGCTTCCACTTTCTGAGAGGGAATTAAAAAACCAGGTATTTTGGTGTGTTCAAAAGAACCAAGAATTTCTGCAAGACAATGCCATTTAGAACATTGTTGAATAAAGTGAGGTAGGTCCTCCTTGACCTGTTTTCCAGCGTGTTACAGCTAAAGTCTGTCAAGATGACTTTGGGTATGATGTGAACGCACCAGTTCATTGATTGCCACTTGCAACTTCAAACGTAAACTGGCAACTCTTCGTTGTCCTGAATGTGGGTTCATTACCCAGTGCCAATTCTCATGCTGAGTTGAGCTATCTCTATTTTTTTATCCTAGAGTGTGCAGAGGAGGCAGCTGGGTGGCACCACACAAAAGGCTGACTCCCTGATCATCTAAACTTTACGCTACTCATACATTTTAACAAACAAAGGCATCAGCATCCGTTGGTCACAGTTTCCACAGTTTTTTCATCAGTTAGTACTCAACCCCCAATTTGCTTATTATATCTCTCACTTCTCAGGCTAATTGGTCCTCAGGTGTAGTTCTTCCCTCCATTTGAGTCTCTGGTCCATTTTGAGTAGATGGTCAATGAGTTGGTGGTCAGGATCTGCCACTGCTGGAATTACCTTTCCCCCAGTTACTGCTCAGTCCTGATTTCACTGCTGGTGACTGATTCATCTTGGAATTGTCTTCATTTTTTCTTGAAACAAAATGTTAGCCAAGAATACAAATTCACAGTGCAGCTGCTTAATCATAACTGTCCAGCTATGCTACTCATAAATAACTAAAGAAAAAATAATTTGCAACATTTGATTCAAATTTTGAGGGTCTCAAATCTTGAAGGGCTTGATACCAAGTGAGTTTTAACTAATAAGCAGTTTTCCAGGTATTTTCATGTAGAGCATGAAGCCAATCTTGTTAACAATATCTGAGAAAACTAACTTGAACAAAGCGGACACATATAAAAGCCAGTTAAGCTTTTCTGCTGAAAGAATAAATGGTATAAAATTGTAAATAATGCTAAAGGTGCAGAGTACAAATGAGGAAGCCATACCATGCTATTTCCTACATTTGGTAGTTGTTAAGCTTTCTCAAAGACTGTGGAAGAGATCAACCACATGAAGTGCATTGTCACCCTGCAGTGATTTAATTATGGTCATGTCTGGTTTCAGTCAAGAGCTGGTAACGAGCCACTTCCATTTTCCTGTTCAAATATTTCTGTTGAGCATTTTGTTAGTGTGCAAACTATTTTAAATATTTTGCTTAACAGGTGAAGACAGTTCACTCTGCAAAAGCATCACCCTTAGTCACCCAGGTGGTAGGAAGAAGTTTTATGTGACATAAGTTGCGTGGGCAGATGGAGTGGAGGTCTTGTGGTCCAATAACAGAACATCTCCATGCCCAAAGAAACTAATAAAGCTGCTTATGAGCAGAAAGCTTGTCCATCAGGACATTGTCCATAATGCCTGCAGCCTGAAACATAAAGAATCTAAGGACGATTATGATGCAAGTGTGTTCAGTACTGGCTCTAACAACCTCCTGCCCCAGCGCCACTTGCTAACTTTATTAAGAACATTTACATGGTGCTATTAGAAGTTATGATGTTTGCCTTTCACTGAAAGCTTGTTTGAAGAATGTTTCTAAATGAGCTATATACAAAGAGAAGTATTTCTTATATGGGGGAATGGCATGGTAAATCTGTAATCTGAAAAAATGAGCCATCTCAGCAATGTGTATAAACCCCAGAAAATGTACTAAGTAACAGAGCAGGCATGGTATCCGAGACCTGGTATCCCTGGGATCAGAAAAAGAAATACCTACCAAGGCCTCAGTTGCCTGCCCTGGCATGTATTGAGATACGAAGAACGTATGTAAATCCTCAGGGATTTAAATGATGTGGTGTTATTGCCTAGGCTTTCTCCTTGTATGTTACCATACACAGGATTGCCCAAAAATCAGAGGAGGCTCTAACAAGACAGTAATCAGGAATCCCAGTCAGTCCCTAACTCCCACTGGGACCAAGGACCGGACAAAATATCAAGCATCTCTCAAAGTCCTAAGTTCTAGATCCACAAACATCTATCAAGTCTCACAGAAATTATGATCAATGCATGATCAGAGATGCTAAAAGTGTATTCCTAATTGAACATATACTAACATGTTATTTTAGGAGTTCAAAATTTACTGCACTATCAGTGTAGTTTGAAATGGGACAACCACAACCGTTTAGTCGAAGCAAGGAAACAGTGTAGTCAACTTATAAATTCAAACAATTTCTCTCTTTTGCCTACTATTGCATAACTGGTTGTTATCTCCACTTCACAGAAACTTTATTCACATACTGTTGGAGTCCCAGCTAGCTCAACAGGATGTTTCTGTCACACTCTGGCTGTGTGCCGGGAGTGGGGAAAGGCTGGAGATAAAAACGCAGCCAGCCGAACCTTCCATGGGAGCTTGGTAGGATTTCTGCGGGCAGTGTCTGAGATGAGAAGAGGCTGTCAGTTTGAGGTTCTTAGAAAGGATTTATTAAAGGGTCTGGGGATGAACAGACTTCCTATTAGGAAGGTCCAACAGCCCCAAACAGCTCCGTGCAAGGGTTTATAAAGGGGGCAAATTTGGTAGGTGGGTACAATTCACAAGCCAATAGGACAACTCAAGGAGAGGAGAAAGGGGAAGGTTTTACAATGTGGGATCCAATAGGGAATAGAGGGGAGGGGGAAGGGGTAACATTTACCAATGAGGTACCGAAAGGTGCAGAAGGTTCTGGAAAAAGGGGAGGGGTTAAAAATGACAGGCAGGTAGGGAGGGAAGGGTCACTTTAACTGACAGGGAACATTCAGGAAAAATGTGTGGCGTTTACAATGACAAGCAGGGAAAATGGGGAGACTACACTATGGGGAACAAACCATTGTAGCTCGGGGGGAAGCAAGAACATTTAATTAAAGAAATACAATACAACACAACACTTTATTTTGGGATCTTCTATAACATCATTCTACTTCAGCCTACCAAGTCACAGGTGTACTTTTGATTGATCTTGAGTGCATTATTAAGTACTGTAATATATTGTTAAATTCCTAATACCTAGTGGAGTATGATTTTAATTTTTAGATTTTTTAAAATAAAATGACAGAAGCCATTAATTGTATGCAGTTTTAGAGCTATGCTTGAGCAATTTTTCAGGTAAGCATATAAAAATTATAAGCCCAACATTCAGGCAGAGAAGGCTTTCAGTTACAGCATCAGCCCACAAATGTAATAACAATGGCATCTGATGCAGACTAGAAGGATTATATCCTTCTGGTGTCATACTGAGGAAGATGTGGCATCTGACTAAAGAAACGCAAGTCAAATGCTTAGGGCTAATGGGCAGCACTGCTGATTAAACACAAGGATCTGGTAATCAGTCACTATTTCTGTTTGAAGTTTATGAACAGAAGTTAAAAGAAAAATGTCTGCAGGCAAATCACAGTGGAATGGGAATAGGAGGTGAAGTTCTAGTTACTGAAGGACAGTGAGATGCGTACATTTTCTAATATGCCAAAGAGTGTGCTTTTGCAAAATGAGAGCTGATTAAAAATTGAGTGTATGTTGACAGCAGCAAAAGATTCCATACTGCATATGTAAGCAGCAATGCCTTAAAAACGGCAGACAGAAAATTAGTTGCTGGGGTTTTCAGTGAGTACATTTTGCTAGCAAGTATTTGAGAGGTGATCACATTCCAAAACATTGTAAAGAACGGGCAAGGAGTTCAACTCCTTTTTGAATGCCTTTATTAGAATCAGCTCTGGGTAGAGGGCTCGAGGGGCCGTGCACACCACTGCCGCTCCCTATGCTGATGATGAGGAGGAGATGCAATCAGCTTTGCTTCACACCAGAGCTGGGTCTTCCATCCTCACGGGCATATCAGGGAAGGCCCAGTTTAACTTGCAGTCTAGGGGCGTCATTTTGATCTAGGTCTTCTCAGGTTATGGTGAGAACTTACAATTTTATTGGTAGAAAAGAAGAGCAGTTCTCATTCAGGATGTGTGGTATACTTGGTTGCATCTTGGGCTGGCTTGTTGTCCTAGGGTATTGTTCATTTTCTTCTTCTCTTCAGATTGTTCCCTGTGTCCTCCAATCTGCATACGTATTCTTGATGTAACTTCCCCTCAGCACTATTCTTAGGGAGCAGCAGTGGTAATTCACGATGAGCAAGGGAGATACAGGTAAGGGGTGAATGAGGGACAATTAACAGTAAATTAACGGGGATTTACAATTAATTACGTTGGTGTATAGCATATATAGAGAACTTATTAACTTGTGTGTACAACTTATAAACTTGTTTATAACAATTCCCCATACAACTTATAAACTTGTTTATAACAACATTAACTTTCATGCTTGGAACCAGTACCTGCGCTGGATCCAATGGACTGCCATGGAGCTTGGCCACTTACACCAGAGAAGGACACGTCCCGCAAACAACATGTCAGCAGTCAGATTACACTGAAAATTTATATGTTTGGTTACTGCAGTGGTAATATCATAAGCTTTGGCCAGCTTTCCACTTTCTGGTCATTAAAATGTTTGCGCTGCTGTATGAATTACCTCTACTTAATGATTTTCACTGAGTAAGAGGCACATGTCCTGATAGTACTACCCTCATAGCAACGATGAGTTAAATTTAATTGGAGTGCCCTAGCACGGATTAAAAATAATTGTTCATATTCTTACTTCGTGATCATTAAAGCTAAAAAGAGCATAATCTTGCAACTAAATATGTGTTTATATTTAGGGAATTGGAGATCATTATGATTGGAATTTTTAGCTGACTGATAAGGCAGGCCAATTTTAAACTCAAAAGCCTTTATTAAATATATTCATTAACAACTCATTTGGTGCTAATGGTTAATGCTTAAGCAATATTAGTCATCTTCATTACATATGCAAAATTGTTCTTAGCATAGCTCTCAAATCACTGCTGTGTATGTGGTGCCATGACACTGACGCCATGAAGTCTGATGGCTATGTCCTTGGTAGTCTTGGTTATGGAGGTGGAGGCAATAAGGCTAGATAGCTCTTCCATAGGGGAAGTCTGGTCATATGTGGGCCTGCCCTCTTCCTTCGCTGTCCTTCGTCTTGCTGCCTGATGTTAATATGCTCTTTGCCTGCCTCCTGAAAGACGGGTATCATCTATTTCTCTTATTGCTTACCTTGGTTCTGGTCAGTCATTCTTCATTTGTATGCATCAAGATGTCTTGCCCCCTGCAACCTTTTCTATCTATCTCTTTTGCATCTATCTTTGTATTTATCAATTTTTTTCTTGAATGGATGCTTCCTGTGTGTTGCTGTATGCGTACTTGTTTCTCCTGCTGGTGGTCACATTACTCAGATGCATACATAAAATCTATGTAAGAAGCTTGTAAGCTTCTGTTGGTTACACTTTTAATTACATTTATATTGGGTTCAAGGCAATTTGATATTAATTATACCCTAAATAGTGCATGCAGTTTCTTGGTTTCACAAACCTCTGCTTTGGCTATAATGAGCTTAATCTTTCTCTGCAACAGGAGTAGTAAAACATGCCTGTCTATATTGGCATAAGAAAAGCTGCTTTGACTTCATGCTTGTCAGTCCCTACACAGGAGAAAACAGGATATAAAAGCAGTGCTCTTGAAAAGGTACTCTGGAATCCAGGGGTGGTCCTTGCCTGCCTTGAGGCTAGATCCTGGTTTTGTTTGTACTGAGATTTGTTGAAGGGAAGTGGGGAGGACAGCAAAAAATATGGCATAGTTCTCATATGTTCAAACCTTAGTGTGCCTGAAATATCTAAGGAATGCAAAAGTTACACACACATGCAAATCAGGGCCAGGTATGTCTCATCCAAGATCAGATCAATAATTCCCCAAACAGTTAAGGGAATGTAAAGACAAAAAAACCCCAAAATGTGGATGAAATTTTTTATTTTTCAAAAGGTATTAGATTTAATGCAATTCAGTCATCCTTAGGTATTGTTTTGAAATACTATTTTATATGGACAAAATGCCATCTGAGGTCACACTGTCATTTTCTAGTTGCATCAGTTGTGTGCCTAATTCAGGCAAGATCTGGACGCATGGCTTATTTATTTCTATGTATTTATACCAAAGTAATGGCACTGAATACCAGTGCTATTCAGTATTATTCCTATACTGCACTCTGTTTTTTATTGCAGGCCCCTATATAGCTAGAAAATGCACATCCTTTCCCTTCAGAAAGCTCTGAAGGAGAACTCGGCACTTGTACATCTGGAAACTTCCAGTCATGGAGACTGTGATTCACAGTTCATATGATTTGCAATGACTTTGGTTTTAATTTTAGCTAGTTCTAAAGAATGAACATTGCTCTTCTGAAGCCAGTTGAAAGACCTTTAAGTCATAAGACCTCCTGAGTATCTAATTGGGCATAAACGCTCTCGATGAGCAACATATGAAACTAAAGATTACCTTAAAGGAAATACATAATTTTAATCTTCTTGTACCATAATATAATAGAGGAAAAACACATGGATTCTTTTCAGAGTGATGTGACTGAAGGCAGTAGCACAGTATGGTGCAGAGAAATAACCAGTTTCTCAGGATGGCAGTAAAAAAAGAAATATTTTGTTTTCTGAAAAACTAAACAAAGGTCTTCTTAATAGACCTGACTAGAGGTATAAAAAGAATACAGGAGCTGCTAGTGTTATCCATCTCACAGGTGTTGTAAGAGAAGCTTATGAGTGTTATATATATTCTGTGGAAACTCCCTAGAGAAAACAAAAATGAAGGGAAACAAAATCCTCTCTGCTATGTCAGCACAACTAAAATTAAAACAGATGCCAAAGCATGTCATTAAGGGAGACATTTTCCAAGACAGCAGTAGTTCAGTGCCCAAGTTACACCAAAAGTTGTCCTTTTAGAGGCTTTTGCAGCTGTTGCAGTAACACTTTCCCTCACTCAAAGGGGAAAAAAGGTCTTTAGGACAAGGATGCTAGTAGTTGCAGAGAAAAGTAGGTGGAAATAAAACAGTGATTCTAGGCCATAACTTTTAAAAAGCTGAGTTTTTGTGTCACAAACAAAGACCTAATTTACGCAGGGGGGAAAAAAAAAAGGAAAGGGTACGGAGACACTGCTATCAAAAAAAATCAGAGTGTTGTCTGATTTATAAAATATGCTCCATAAGTAGTGAAATGTTGTCACGACACAGTCAGCTGGAGGTTTCAGGATGAAGAAGGCAATAATATCTTATGTGGAAAGCAGAGGATTTTGAGGAGTGAGGGTGCTGTCTGGAGAGTTGTATGTCACTGCCCAGGGATTACCTCACTCTATCTATAGACACCCAAGTCAGCCAGGCTGTCTGTCTAAAAGTGATCAGCGTTGTAGTGTTTCCTTTATCCGTACGGAGCGGCAGCTCTAGTGGAATCACAGATTCCTTATTTACAATCCTTACTCCTTAACTGCTTGCACATACAGGCTGTGAGTTAGTAGCTCCCTCAGTTATTTGCTTGCTGACCCAACTGACCTTTTTCTTGGATTTGATAAGTAAGTGCCTAGGCATAAATGACAGCAACCATTTAAGAATGAAGCTGGTGGCCTTTCTTTTGAAATCAAAGAGATCGGACAACTGAGAAAAAATTGCTGCAGCAAGAAATGGTTATTTCTATAGTGAAGGTTTCCCTTATTGCTCTTACAATGGATCCATGGTGAATAGTGTTAAAAATTATATCATGTATGTGTGTGAAATTGAATAGAATAAAGAAAGGATAGCAGTGAAGGGGTTATATCTATTTTTTAAAAGATATTTGGTGGAAAGATTTTAATGAAACCAGTAATTTTTTTAATGAAACTAGTAATGAAACCAGACACCTTTTTGACACAACTTGAGGACTCAATACTGTGTTGAAGAGGCAAGATACAATTTTTTATTATACCTTCCATTTTACAGTAAAGAAATAAAAATATGGTATAGCCAACTGTGCTCTTTTGTGCACTCTGTCTCCTGCATTAGATACTTGCCTTTCTTCCAGAAATGTTTGTGGACCTTAACAACAAACAACAGCATTTTTTCAAAATGAAAGCTGTTTAATGTGTTTCCTGTCTGGTCTGCTGTGATGCCTCTTGTTTTGTGGCAGCAAGCACAGAAGCATCTTTCAGAGGCCTGGGTAGGCAGTGATGGGGCACAAAACAAGCCAGGAAAGGAGGTTATTGCTGATTGAGATGTGGGGGAGAGAGTATCAGTGAGAGCTGCTTCCCCTACCTGTGTATTCAGATCTGGGAAAGGATGTGGCTACATTCCTTACTCCTGTTTCCCAGAAAAGTGATCCTCCCTCAGTCATCCCATTAGTATTAAGTGAGCTCTAAGTGCTGCCATTCTGGGAGTGTAGAGAACCCTCTACAGAGTCATTTTATGATACTGATGTGCCTTTTTATGTCTTCTTTCTCCTTGTTTGATTTATCCCAATGGTTTCAAATGATGCTGTTGGAGGTGAACTACTCCAAGTGAATAGTTCAAGCTTACAGGCTCAGTCAAAGCCTTGGGGTTTAAGGATGCTCTAAACCTATGATTTTGCATATGCTGGAGGACCGATTACACCACCCTCTTAAAAGGCATGCCGCTTAAGGAACATGTACAAATCATTAAAACTGTTTTTTTGATGAAGTTTTAGGTTATATCTTCTCTAACACAATAAAAAAATAGCATTTCAGCTGACAGAATGTATTTTCTCATCCACTTTTTTTTTAACACAATGTTCTATACCTGGTCTATCTGTGAAGGAGGTATCTCTTGATTTAAAAAATGAATATTGGATTGTTGAACTGTGGATACTCAGCCATGGCTCTCTGTGCAATCAGACATGCAAATGTCTTCAGCCTGAGTTGTTCTTCTTTGTGAAGGTTATGAGTACTCTCCTTTCACTATCTGTTGCAGTGTAGACCTAAACTTACAGAGGAATGATAATAGCTAGCTGGAGGTCCACTAGCATGCACTTCACCTGTGCACTAAAACTGAGCACAACCTCTTAATGTCACTAATATCAGCTGGCAAGTGATGAGCGTGTGGGTGCTTGGGGACGGCAGGGCTGTCCCTTGTCAGAAGTGGGTTGCTGCCACGTGCCCCAGTGAGGCTCACTTTTCCATCAGAGCTGTGTGTGACAGCACACTGACAACCTGAAATGCATTTACAAAGACAGTTCATGCTCTGCTTGCAACATTCTTCAGAAAGGGAAAATATGCATCATCCTCTTCTAAGAAAAGACAGAAAAAAACCATCAGTGAAGAAATACTTCAGCTGATGACAAAGTTCCAATAATATATGGAACATAAAGAAAATTAGTAGTCTTAGGAACACTGTATTCCTCTCTCATTCTCAGCAATTGTTCCCTTTATTATTCTTGTTAAGCTGAAAACAAATAGTCAGAGTTGATAAAAGATAGGTAATTTTCTGTAAGAATGAAGCTTAATGTATGGCAGAAGATATGAAGATGTTTGTAAATCAATACAGCAAATTTTAATAATTTCCTTATAAAACTGATGGAAAAGGGATATTTTTAAAATTTAATGTTGGAAGGCATAGCTGAGGGAGAGAAGGAGGGATGCAGGGTGGGCTGTTTTCATGGTGCCAGATCTAAAAGCACATTGTATGTCTGAGATTGGGAGAGGGAAAGTTTCATAATACATGCTGAAGCTAATGAGGCATTAATTAGGAACAAACTGAGTTATTTTTGCTAACCACAGCAAGCCTTGTAGTTTTTAAGTTTGAAAGTACAAACAACTATTGGCTGGTATCTGGAATAGTACTTTGTACCTGAACAGATATGAAAACCTCACTTTTCCAAAGCCCAGTTTGTGATACTGACCAAACAAAACTGAACCCCCAAACAGTCTTAATGGAACTGTATGTCCATATGGTTTTCTGCTGCTTTTCATCATAAAGGGGTGAATAAGCTTCAAGATAATACTTAAACTATATGTAAATTAGATATTAGTATATCATCTATAGCAAAAAGCAGCAAACGAGTAAAGATGGGACTTTTGCAGAGAAACAATACAAAAAGAAGACAAATTCTTGTACGACAATTAGACATTAATGGAGAAGGTAGGTTTTATTTGTTTAAAGGATTATTCTGAGTTAGCAGTAAAGTGGTTTATTTTTTCAGCACTTACTGTTCTTGCTTAACAGGAGGGTGCCCTTTCTCTCCTATGAGACACATATTGTAGACCTGTAGGTAAATGTATGTTTATGCTCTTAATGTTGTCTGTTGTGTAAAATCCTGGGTGATAAGCCCAGGAACAACCCTCACCATAACCACAGAAACCAGTGAACATGCCATGGTGCCCTGCAGAGATCTAGGAGCTGCTCAGCCCTTGGCTCAGTTCCAGTGTGGTCCTGGCCAAGCCGCCCTGTTGCCCAAAGAATGGCTCAGTGGCACCAGATGTCAGCCAGAACTGGAGTTCCTGTGTATGGAACTACTTATGTGACGGTGGCTGCTCAGTTCAGATGTAAAAGAAGGACTTTCTGTCTTCAATCCTGCTGTGATTGAGTGACTTAAAAAGTACTCTGAAGTCTTCGATTGTTTGCTTTTTGACACGATAGTGGTAACACAGTATTTTCTGAGCACTGTAAAGTTTGGGGGAGGAATGTGATGCATATCCTGGACTAACACATGAAAAGGGGGAACTGGCCTGGCAGAATGACAAATGAGCAACCTTCACCACTGACCACCAGGGAAAGGTGAACAATTAGGGCCACCCAGCTTGATTTAGAGTCTCTCTGCAAACCCAGCTCCATCCTATACTGCAGGGGGGCAATGAGAGCCATCATAAGCAGCTGTTGTCTTCTACCAGTGAGTTACTCTGGAGTTTACTTCCCTCTGCATTACCTGGCCTATAGCTTTGTGTCATGCCAAGATTTTGGTATAAGGCACAAGGCTAGTAGGGCTTCCCAGAGGCACAACAGCAGTGGGAGAATAAGCAGTTGTGACATTAGTGTGCTACAAATTTTCATGGGTGAAAAAGATCTACATATCTGATATGCAGAATGGCTCAGATTAATCATTCTCTTAATTCTGCAGTTATTCCATTTGCTGCATTGGCCACCTGCTACAAAACTGCAGAGAGTACTGAAATCTTCCATATGAGAAAAAGAAATAAAAGGAGGGAGGATGATTTGTAACACCATGCTGACAAAGAAGTCCTTCCAAAAGGAAGGAATTATGAGGATCTATCAGGATGTTTTTCTGTAAGCCTGCAAACAGACTGTCACAGTAATTTGCATTATCATCCATTAGTTAAATAGTCCTTATCCTTCCCTACTGTTTTCTGTGTTATATTCAGAGAAAATCACATCCTTTTCTTGAAGACATTTTTTTGGTTATTGAGACAAGCTGAGCTTATTATTTCTGTAGCATAAAGTCAGTTCTCTATCACCAGGCTTAGAAGGCCTGTGTACAAGTATAACTTAGTACAAGTTATAAAAGTGCAAGGGAGAGTTGTAAACATGAAAATGCATGGACAAACAGAGCAAGAAAGCTATGGCTTCTGAATTGATTTGATAACAGTTTTTCAGACTTTTTGGAAGGAACAGCCCTCCTCTGAAGGGCTCCACTTGACAGACAGTATTTGTCAAAGAGCAGCATGGTTTCCCTTTACAGGTTCTGGCATTGTTCTATCCAAGACTTTTTGGTTTCATACAGGGAGGCAGGTGGGTTCAGTTTTGCATATGCACCCAATTAAATCTGAAATCATCTCCATGGAATGGCTACTATGCTATCAGTTTGTACTGTGACCCCTGCCAGGCTACATAAGGTGATGGGAGTGGAGCTGAGGAGACTTAGTGGAGCAATGTCAGGGTGCAGATGGAGTGCTAATGCCAGGCAAGTGTGGGGAGAGTGGGCTTTTCTGTCTTCAGAACATTCAGAAGACTAACTGCACACTGGTCATGAGAAAGAAACATGCAATTTTGCAACAACACTGACAACTACAACTATTGAGGAAGGAAAAATACTAGTAACGCTTTTGTTGAGGGAAAAAACCTGACTCTGAATGCTTTAAACATTCATAAAGGATATTTATATGGGCAGCTCGCAGACCAGGCCTTAAGCACTGAATCAGCAAATGGCCCTTCAGGATATCAGTTAAGAATGTGACAAACTTTGGAAAGCTTTTCGTTCTGCTCAAACTTCAGTTGATGGACAGTTTCCACTGTGTCTGAGTACACACTTAAAACCTGATTCAGCAAAGCACTTCAGTGACTTATTGTTCAATGATTCTCCTCCTTGACCCAAGTTACTCTGCTCTTATCAATTTAAGAATAACACAGCTGTGACAAGTTAGTCTCGACTCCTGCAAAGCTCTGTAAGTACCTTCTTCACCTTAGGTACCTTGATTAAACAGATTCGTTTGTGAAATTGCTGGCTGCCATTGACTGGTCAGTCAACTAGAAAAATTCTTGACAGGTTCACTTGTGTCCTGAGGCAGACTGATGCAGAAAAAGGAATCAAAGAGCAAGAACTATAATGCATCTGATAACAGAGCAAAAACTTCAAAAAGGGGAGAAGAAAACTTGAAATGTCTTAAACATGAGGCTCCTTTGGAAGGGTTATTGTAAATGGAAACTCCTCTGCACCTATTCACTGCGTAAGTACTTACTTTGTACAGGGGAGAGTGTAGGGTGATGGTGAAATAAATTTTTATCATGCCACCTGTGTTTCAGCCTTCATTTAGCTGAGTGTTTGTGGAACTGGGTAGTGGAAGTTTTGTAGTCTGTACTTTTAAGATGCATTTTTTTCACGTTCACAGATCGCTTTGACCTGCCAGATGTTGTAGTCATCAGTGTACCTATGTCATCCTGCAGAATCATTGGCCCTGAAATGTAACAATCTGTATAGTATTAATGCTGTTTGCTTTTTAATTTTTGTGTATCTTTGCTTAAAAATTATTCACTGACAGTGAACTTGAAGAAAAAGATTTGGAAAGCTAACTTTGGATCCAAATTGTCATGTATGGGTTCACCCATTTTAATATTTTTTCTTGTGAGTATACTTCTGTATACTTTGTGAGTACACTTCCTGTACACTTGTGAGTATACAGAAATTCTCTGGCAGTGATTGTTCTCTAGAAGTTTTCCATTAAAAATTTTTATGCTCCATGGTCTAATGCAGTGACTTTGATAAGCAAGCAGAACAAGGAAATCTTCATATAGCTAGCAATAAAACACAGGAAAAGTATTAAAAATAATATTTATTTTGTATTTTTTGATTGTATCAAAACCTGTATGATATACTATACTGATTGTATCAAAACTGTTCTTCTGCCTTATTGATTTATTTATTTTTTTAATCAACTGTTCTACTGCCCTTTTGAAATAAAACAATGAAAAATAATGTGATCTGAACCCTAGAAGCCAGTGGACTTTAAATCCAAGAAAAGACACTTTGAAACAGAGCTCTTGGTGATCTGGAGGTACTATAAATGTCATCAATGATGCTACAAGGAGCACTGTCATCCTTTCCAAACTTCAGCATACTTCACCATTTGGGAAAGTTCTGGCAGAGTTACACGGCCTAATGATATTAAAAAGAATACATATCAGATAATTTACCAGTATTAAATATGGTAAAGATCATTCATCCCACATGCTTTTTGTCATGAAATAAACTTCATTGGATGGTAAAGAGGCTGTGAGGGTCTATCAGGCATGAGTAAGGCTTCTAATAGTCTTTGGAAACTACTGAATGTTTTTAACAGGATCCTCAGGAGATGCTGCTCTTCCTGTTTTCCAGCAGAGGAATTAGATCCTGAAAGAGTCTGGGTAAAAGCTAATCCTGCAGTAGCTGAGAAACAGGGAACACATAATCCCCATCTTCATACCCTATTTTCCACAGTGAATGTAATCAGTAAGCCATGAACAGCCAATTTACAACACTTTACAACAAGCCAGTCTGGTGGGGTTTCAGTGAGGAGTATCAACAGCTCTGCTTTTCCCTTCAGTCCCATCACTTGTCTCAAGGAGCATCATTTCAGATTTTTCTGTCTGTCATAGCTCTCCCAGTTTTCATCTCTCATCTTAGGCTCAGCCATGGCAACACCTCCTATTAAAGGCCTTATGCAGTGTTCCCGATTAGCATCTTCCCCCTCAGTTAAAAGATCTATCCCACCCAGCTTGTCCTCATTCCTTATTGCTTCATGGCCTTCCAAAAAGCTGCAATACCTTTTGGCTCCCACTGAAATCACTTGTCTAGGCTTGTAGCCTTTGCTCATAGCTGTCAGCGAAGAGCAACCTTGTAGACCTTAAAGACAGGGTCTGACATCCACAACAGGAAAGGGGAAAAAGAAGCAAGTAGGAAAACATGCAACTTAGGAGAGACAGAGACTGAAATATGAAGGAGTTCAAGGAGGGTGAGAAGCATTCACCCTTCATGTGAAATGAAGGGTGAACCTTTCTAAGGAAAGACTATCACAGCTCTTTCTGTAATGACCAACTCACCTCAGCTGACAGGAGGTAGCAATTCCAGCCATCGCTCCACCTGGTTGCTTACTGTGTGCTTTTCTGCCTGCCTCTTTGTCTCCCAACCAGAGGTGTTGTAATAGTAATTCCCAGAGATCAAGCCTGAGATGCAGTGATGACTATAAAGCAACTACAGTCATCTGAGACACGTCTGAACCCAAGTCACTTAAAAGGTAGATGCCTCTTTTCTGCATCCATGAAGGGCAAACTGGCAAGGTAGCAGTGTTAATTAACAGTAAGGGAGAATCTGCTGTGAAGTTAGGAGTAGTTAATGGTGTTATCCAAGCCCCAGAAGAAACCATCCTGGGGGTGGTGGGCTCTTCCTTATAGGTCTGTGGGAGCAAGTTGGATGTCTACCTGGCTGTAGTGACTGTGGTGGTGCTGCTTCGGCTTCAGGGCAGGGGAATAACTAACTTGATTGCAGCTCCTGGTAGGTTTTATGACTTTACAAGTGTATTGCATTGTGTAGAACTAAAAAGAAGCTCAACAAAATCACGAGCTATGAAGTGTTCTCAGTGGAATCACATCTAATTTGATCAACTCCTCCACCCCTTGCCAAAAACCCCCCACTCAAAATAGCAAAAAATGGAACAAAATGCTAGAAGAGCACTGAGGAAGCAAAGCTGTACTGATGAGGAAATGTTGTCACTTCACAGAGGAATGTGACAGAATTTCTTGTGCCAGTCCAGAAGAAACAACTTTTTTTTTTTTTTTTTCATATAGATAGGCAGAAATTTGAGAGGCTTATCAAGTGAAATGAAATGGTGGCAGGCCTAGTAGACAAGCTACCAGTCTGCAAAAATGAAGACTGCAGGAGGTATGAATCTGAATCTCAAAATTTTAATGTCTGACTATGCTGTATACTCTATGTGTTTGAAACTTCAATTGCAGCACTGGGATTGTAACCCCTCTGCTTAAAAAGTACAGGTGTCTGCCTGATAAATTAATGAAGACTGTTTCAGAGTCAGAGTAGAGACTAAAAGCTCTACAACACCGATCATTACAGTCAAATGGTCTTGAAAGGCAAATCTTAAATGGCATTAGGGCTCTTAAGAAAGAAAGAAGCAAAAGAGAGGAAGGGAGGAATGGATTTGCAAGAATGAAAATTCCAGTATTTCACCCTCAGAAAGAAAATTAGTTGTTTGACAGGTCTTATTGCCTGAGACCCCTACTTATAGTCCTTTCTGTTTAGCACCGGGCTGAACATTGATTCCTGTTCTCTAAGTAATGCACCTGTGCTAAGACGCATTGATCGTGGTTAAATGACATTTTGTATTAAAAAAAGAAAAAAAACCAAGAGTGCTCAGAGATGTCTTAGTAACACAAGGTCAGGAAGGAAGTGAGGCCTTTATGGCAGAATCCTTTTTTCCACTTATGCTCCTCAAATGACGACTGGAGAGTAATTTTACAAGCAAAGTATTTCATATTAGAAATGACAGGCGGTGTGTGCTGCATGGAGACTCTCCCCGCGCACACCAGAAGGGGTCACTGTTGAAAGCTAAATAACCTTCCCCTAAACTGCATCAGCGAAGTACAAATACCTGAGCCTGCACCTACAAAGCAATAAAAATCCAAGTAACTGCTTTTCTCCATTTTCCTGATGTATAACGCCTTGTCATGAAATAGCTCTAAAATGTCCAGGCTTAGCTGAAACTTACACTACCAATATTAAGGGCAATAAACATGTGTTTAAAGAATCTAGATGAGTGAAAAACCCCATCTCTGCACCGATCTGGAGTGATTGTTTAGGGGTTAGAAAATATTAGAACAACCTTATAAATTATGAAGCTGCAGATATGGTAAGTGCTAAGACATCAAACACATGCAGCAATCTTGCAGCCTTGCATATGTACGTGCAACGTACATATGCATATATGTACATGTATGTGATTCTTGCCTGCAAAGCAGTTGGGCAAATTTGGGAGATTTTTCATCAGCCCCAGATAAACGTGAAATGTTCACTCTGGGAAACACCTTTTGGCTGCACACAACATATATTTCTGCAAGGCTTTAGAAAGGAATATAGAGAAAGAGCCTTAATAAGAACCTTATTAAATGGAGTTTCTTTGGAAACACTGTGCTTTGCAGATTTTAGTTTCCTTTAAGTCACCACAGCTACTTGACATAGAATCATGGAATATTCTGATTTGGAAGGAAGCCACACAGATCACTGAGTCTAGCTCCTGGCCCTGTAAAGGATGTCCTCAGGAGTCACAGCACATACCTAAGAGCATTGTCCAAATGCTTTTTGAGCTCTGTCAGGTTTGATGCTGTGACCACTTTCCTGGGGACCCTGTTCCAGTGCCCAACCACCCTCTGGGGGAAGAATCTTTTCCTGATATCCAATCTAAACCTCTCCTGATACAACTTCAGGCCATTCCCTTGGGTCCTGTCACTGCCACCATGGAAAACAGATCAGTGCCTGCCCCTCCTCTTCCCCTCACGAGGAAGTTGTAACTGCAGTGAGGTCTCCCCTCAGTCTCCTCCAGGCTGAACAGACTGTCAAGGTTTGGCGCTGGCCCAATGCCAGTGCCCCCATGAAAATGTATTTTCTTTAACTAACTGCTGTGAGATGTGACCAGGAACAGAGCAGAGCAGGCTCAAACTTAGAAAGAGAGAGGAAAAAAACTTTATTAAACTACAAACTAACATCAGAAACACACAGGAAAACAGAATGAACACCTTTTAAACCATCCCTCCTCCTCCTCCCACCCAAATTTCACCAAAGCACAGTGAGACAAAAAATCTTGGAGTCCTGATCAAGTTACCCTCACTCAAGTAATCAATTATCAGTCCATCAGGGGAGAGAGGAGTCTCTCTTGTACCACAGTCCTCCCCACGAAACAGGGTTGAAACTCCCCATGTTTCCATGTCACACATGGCACCGCCCGGAGAAACTCTGCCATCGTGACATCTTCCTTCCATGTACAGTGCTCTCACCACCGTCCATGGACCGAAACTGCTCACAGGGTTCTTCAAGGATGCTTTGCCAAGTGCCAAAAAACAACCATTTCTCATTTTTTGGGACAACAGTCCCCCCCATTTTCTCATCCCCTGGGGCCGAGGGTTTTCTCAAGAACAGAGCTCTTCTCCCTGAAGATGGAAGGCACCACCACGCCCTCTTCATCTTCCTCTGTTCACTCCTTTATATAATATCATTACAGCAGGTCAGTCTCTTGGCTCAGGCTATAGCATCCACCCAAATGCAGTCTCATGTATTACAGGTAGCTTGGTTCAGTCTATGGCTATACAAGAAAAGTCCAGCTAAAAAAGCCACTCCATCATCTCCTCCCACTTCAGCTTTTCCACATCTTCTTCTTAACATCTCAGGTCCCAGACTGTCTCTCTTCTCTCTCCAACCACCAGCCAGGAGGACTAATGTTTCACAAAGTTTCCTTCACCCAGGAAAGGGTTAAAAGTCCGAGCTCCGCTGCCCTCAGGGCACTGAGATCTCACGGTGGCACTCCCACATGCTGGGCATCACCCCCCCTGCTGCCTCCTCTGCCGGCACAGGCTCGCTCGCTCTCTCTTCTGGGGTTGGGGGGGGAACAAAAGATCCCTCGGTGTTTTCTCCACCCCTCGGTCCTGCAGGGCTGGCCCGGTTCCATTCCCTTCCACCTTCTCTCTCTCTCCGGGGCTCCGGCCTACCTCAGCCTGGGCCTCCATGGCTCCCCTCCCCCACCCAGCCATGTGGCCGGGCGGGGCAGAGTCGGTGCCGCTCCCTGGGCTACCAGGGGGAAAGAGAGCGAACTCTGGGAAATCTCTGCTTTTAACCCCGTGTGTCTGCAGAGGTGACTCACGTCTTCAGTGGTCACACCAGGTGTCAATATTCGAATCTGACCACTGATTGGCTTAACTAAAACTTCCCAAAAAACTCACTTCCTCCCAAACCGAGACACAGACCAAATGACCTCTGACTTCACTTTAGCAACAATCTGTTGAGGATAACCAGCTCTTTAAAAATCAGTGGTCAAATAAAATGCTGTAAAAGCCTTCAAGAATTTCCCCAGAGATTATATATTCTGACCCCTGAATTATGTCTTCTCTGAACATAGCATATTGGAAGGGGGAAAAAAATCTCTAATACATGATTTAAATTTCAGTGGTTGAATGTTCAACACAGTCAAGTCGGTCATTTCTCTCAGGAAGAGAGAAGAAGATGTGGACAGTTTTGTGACATTTTTGGTCTTACGGAGTTAGCAGCAAGCAGTCCGAGGCATCAGAGCCTGGGACAATGTGTTGCCTTGCATGTCCCACTTGCATATGTACATGGCAAGGGGGGGCCTGTATTGGGCTCTAGCTGGAGAAGGAACACACTTAGTAGAAATTTTGTTGTCTAAGGTAGGGAAATGGGATGCTGGAACTAAAGGATTTCAAAGTTTTCAAGTTTGAAATAATAGAGTTGGAAAAGCAGGGAAAATGAGATTTCAGAAGGACAGGTAAATTCGGAGGGATGAAGAACTTCAGCATGAGTGTTTTGAGGGAGAAAGAGTGGTTTTCCTCATTTTACTCATCTTTGGAGAAGATGGGCTCAAATTTTGTGCAAAATGCCTATTCCTCTAACTCTACAATTTGTATAGTGACATTGGTTGCTTGTTTTAACACCCTCATGAACTGTTTGTGGAATAGGAAAATCATTACTCACATCTTCAGGTATGGAGACATCACCTGGAGTTTATCTCAAATACAGAACAAGAGACTTTACCAAATATGCCTGTTTTCATTGCATTATTATTGTTATTGCTACCATTTTTTCTAATTCTGTCTCTTACAGGAATTGCCTTGTTCTGCATGTAAGTCTAGTCCCTGTATAAAGAGCGTGCCCCTAAGAATTACTTCTATCATCAACACTCACCTCACTATAATTGTGATATAATTGTGTTCATAAAAAACCAATGGCTACAATGGAGTAAACAGAAAATGGATTTTTTTTTTTTTTTAAAGGATTCAAATTTAAGTTTCCAGTTAGCATTGTTAGGTAATCTTCTGCTTGACTGGTTTTGTGCTTGTGTGTTGGTGCCAGTTCCTTCATCTTGGCACATTTTAAATTTCTACAGCACCATGTGCTGCTTGCCTCATTACGCAGGAGTGATCTATGACAAGCAGACGTGTTTATACATGCAACCATTTCTAGGCCCCTGGAACTCACAGCAAAAAATAGCATCTTGTGCACAGTCTGTTTCTCCAGTTCTTGTGCACTACCTTGGCCAATCCAGTTGTTTCCCTTTGATTTTTCAGATACAGAAATAGATTGCTACAGTATGTTCATCTTATCCAAAGATCTGTCAAGTTCCCTGCATAAAGGAGCAGAGTTCATTTCACATTTTATATCATACTCATGATAGTGCTTAGCAAATAATTGCATATCATTTGACATTTTGAAATCAAGCTTGTCTCTCCCAGAGAGATGCTGCAGCACAAAGGTTATGAATGTGGTACAGAAATTGTTAGGTAAAGAGCTGTGACCTGTGTTAGGTAGAAAAGCACACTATATAGACCTGTACTTGCCTTAAAATTTAGGTAAAAAGTAGTGTCCACGAGGCCCTGAAAGTATAACAAAGGAAAAACTGAATATTATAGGAAAACTGGCAGCAGATCATACTTCCATCTGTAGAGAACTAGAAGATCTGTGATCTGGTAGCACTTCAAGCTATTGCAGTTTTGGGGTACAAACATCTTCAGACCATCATGACCTGACTACAACTTGAGACCAAGATGAGGCTTCTAAAATGAGCATACAGAAGCACAAGTAGATACCTTCAAACGCATTCAGGAAACAAGCATTAAAGTTAGTATTCTATGTGTCATGCTAAGGGAAAACACCCTACTTATTCCAAAATAGGTACATAGGTGCTACACTATGGCTACTGCATAATTACTGTATATACTTTTTAAAAATATATTTGTGCCTGCAATGCTGCCTTTTGCAAAGCTATCCAGTTTTGAAACTGAACTTGTAATGTAATTTTTCTTGACTCTCAGATTTTGTTTGTTGATGTCAGTGTTAAACACAACCAAATGTCTGGATTTCTAGAAGCATGCTTTCATTATATTGCATTCTTAACCCTTTGTCAGTGTTCAGCTATAGTTCAGTGTCTATTTTTGTACTTATCATACTTGTGTAGAAATATGTGTGCACGTGCTGATGCATGTAATATTTATATAGAACAAATGCCTGATTATGTGAGTAATAGTAATAATAATAATGGGAGATTTCTTTGCAGATTCTTTCAGTTCTTATTCAGAATTTTTTGCCACTGGTTTTCCATAAATTGAAATAATCCAATGTATTTCTGGGTATTAGCTTCTGATCTCTTCCTGGGAGTGGTTAGGAGCACAAGAAGCATTTTTGCATGTTGGTGCCTCTGTCAGCATGTTAAGCTGATCTGGCCTGAGGTCAGCTTGGTAAGCAGCCTATTGCTCATCTCAGTGATGGCATGGCAGGACATGCCCTGAAACGGGCACCCACAGGACCACACCATCTCTCCTATCCTGGCACACACAAATGGAGTATGTGCTGTGACAGCAGCATGATACGTGCTTGCCTGACATCACAGAGGGACAGATGACCCAAAAGGGCAAAACTTTTCTCGTGGAATACGGCATGTGCCTTACCACTCCTTTGTGCAGAGCCGCTCTGAAGCAAATAAATCTATTGGAGAAATATTTTGCTTTGCTGCACAGCCTCTAGCATGACAGTGGTGAGGGAAAATTTCTTTCTATGCATTCATTCTGCATCAATATCATGTTTTAACAGAGCTAGAGGATGATGGTCCAACACATCTTCCTACTCCAACCCAAATAAAGCTGCAGTTCTCTCCCAGTGCAGATGTAAGACAGTATTCCGGCCTCCTCGGGCAGGCATCCAATGGGACAAGCTGTGTGCTGGAAAGCACTTCTGTGATTTTTCCAGGTCTAACTAACTACAATCAGTGAAAGCAGATTTACCAGTTTAACTGTGGATTGCATCAGGTTATGAATAAATCTGCATTGCATTGCATGTCAAGGACACTGTGTGTTAGTATACTCTCTATTTTCTCCCTGAGACAGACTTCACCTATATTGAAGATGAAGCTTTGATCTTTTCTTTTTTTTGTAGAAAAAAATTAATCCCATCAGAAAGTACTCAATATCACTGAAGGAAACATCCCCCAACTGTGTAACTGTTCCTGCCTGTGGGCAGAAAAAGATTTACTTTTCATTTTCACAGCAGATTTTATGTCAGCAAAGGCAAGCAATAACTTTTATTTTCTCCACCACCAAAAAGACTACCTTTAAAGGAAACATATGGACTTGCTCTTTGAAATCTCTCTTCTGTCTTGCGTATGCTTTCTATCCATTCTCAAAAGTGAGTCACTGTTTTAACATACATATGTGTATATTACTGAATAAGAGAATACCAGGAGTCGCTGTTTTCAATGCCAATGTGTCATAGCTGCATTTTCATTGCAAACAGTACACTCTGAGCTTTCTGAAGATACCTGCAGAGAGGAACTCCTTTGAAATGGATTAATACTTGAGTACTAACAATGCCTTTTCTCCCAGTTAGTTAAGTGCTTTTATTTAGATCTTCAGGCTTATTACAAAGATAGCAATGCAAGATGTTCCCAAGAGATAAAAAGATGTATTTTTGCTCATAGTCATTCTATTTCTGTAGTTTATGCTATGTTATATATCTGAAATTCAGATAGGATCAAGCTCATTTAAGAGGTAATGAGACAGCTAAGTATCAGCCAGTCCTATATGTAAAACTGTCAAGATCTCCGTGTCAAAAATGGCCAAACATCTGCTCACCTAAGGTATGCAAAGAACTTATTTTTGTTCTGGTTAATTCCTAGTTAAGGAAATAAATGGTAAGGAATTAGTACTTGTTCTGCCAGAATACCTTGTAATTATCTATGTAGGACATCAGATGTACATGAGTAGTTTTAAGTAATGCCTGATATCAGTGGTCTTCATGTTAAAAATAGGCTTTTTACAAGCTGCTTTTTGGGGGGGATAAGTTTGGCTTTTTAAAATTTCACTTCCACAGTACTCTATTATTTAAAGAAAGAAACACTTTAATAAAGCATGGAGGACTTGAATATATGGGCCTCACTCAAGCAAAACTCTTCTTAATACATCCCATATAAAACTCAAGATGAAAAGTTCTAAGCAGGTTTATGAGGCACTTAAGTGACCATCCAACTCTTGACCTGGACCTATGCATACAAAGGGGATGGAGTTTGCTGCAGACAAGAGATTTTATCATGCAAAGAGCTATCAAAACCTAGTTTATTCCTCCCAGCAAGCCCACCTTCTTGTAAAGTGAGTCTCTTGGCTCTCTATACAAGTAGGTATAAATAAACCTGGTTTTCTGTGTTCTTCACCAGTGTGAAATGGAGCACAGCTCATAAAACCTGTAATGTGTTATGTTCAGCGACAACTCAGGTGACATCCGTATGGTGCACAGTGGTTTTGCATGAGTCGGTAGAAAGAACAGAGGAAAAACAGTGGGAGCATGTAAGAATGGAAATAAATTCTGGTGTGGTCTCCTTACACCAAAGGTAAAACAAGAGGTTAGGGCAGGTCACTGAAGGTACTAACCTCTCATCTGCAACAGTGGTTTTTACATTTCTCACCTCCCTGCTGACAGAAGGCAGGAAACTAGATGTTTTAGGACATACCATGTGAAATTGAGGATGGAATTCTTTCCTTTGTAGATAGCATCTGCTTCTGAACAGACCTTTCTAATAAGGTTAAAAGAGCATGATCTATTTGGGAGCACAAGGTAAAGACAAATCCTAACTGTTCGTATGCCTGACAAGACATGTCTGGAAAAACAAGACATAAGGAATTTTCCAAGGAAAGGCCAGAGGAAGATATGCAATAAAATAGTTACCTGTCAGGATTTTAGTGCTTATGCCAATTCTAGAAGGTTTTTAGAGAGCTGTCATGCTGCGAATAACGTAAGTATCCCTTAGTAAGAGTAACTCCTTAGTATCATGGTATCACAGAACAGTTTGGGTTGGAATGGACCTTAAAGATCATGTAGTTCCATGCCTGCTGCCCTAGGCAGGGGCACCTTCCACTTGACCTGGCTGCTCAAAGTCCCATCCCACTTGGCTTTGGGTTCCCTACCAGGGATGACCCATCCACAGCTTCTTTGGGCAACCTGTGCCGGTGTCTCAACATCTCAGCAAAGAAGCTCCTCCTGGAATCTAATTTAAATCTCTCCTCTTTTTGTTTTAAATGGTTCCCCCTTGTCCTATTGTCATCTGCCTGTGTAAAAAGCCACTCTCCATCTCTTTTGCAAGCCATCTTTAAGTACTGGAAACCTGTAATAAGGCCTCCCCAGAGCCTTCTTTTCTCCAGGCTGAGCAACACCTGCTCTCTCAAGCAGTCTTTTATGCTTTGGATAGTACACCAGCAGTACAAGACGAGCTGGAAAGGGCTGGATGACAGAAAATGAGCAAAAATTCTGTTTGAAATTAAAGTTTGAAAAATATTGCAGATGGGATAGAGTCCAAACACTCATCCTTACCAACATGAAGTATTACGATTTTGGTTCAGTGCTGTGTGCCAATCCATTTTGCACCAACTGTCCTATCTCTCATTCTGGTTGGGAAACTGCATCTTGTCCAAAGTTCAGGTCTAGCTCTCCACACAGTCATACCATGCTGTTGCACTTGGTCTAGAAAACACATTGCTGTATGTTCAACTCCAAAAGACAAACATTTACCAGAGATCTTGCCACTACATAAACCTTGTTGCTCAGAGGTTTTCACTACCTCCTACTGGACTCTTCCTACTGCCTAATAAAGAGGTGTTTCAGAGTTTTTTGTTCTTCATGGCATTTTGTTATCAGTGTTGCCTTTTATTTTATTAGCCAGTGTCACAATTTCTGCTGTTGCTACTGAACAAAGACGTATGTTCACGTATGCATATAGGCATAATTTTCTTAGCTACCTCCTTACTTACAACAGTAAGAGCAAATTAGGAACACTTGAGGATGTAATGCTACAAATGCATACCACAATTGGTTTCAGGAGTTCCCAACACTGTATTTCATCCATCTCACAGTCATGGCACTGCTTGAAAACTGAAAAGAAGCATGATGACTGTTTCTTTGTTTAGCAAATCGTCTATGCCTGTTATGCTATAAATAGCTCCACATGACTTCATGTCTTAAATGCTTCCCCCTTTCCCCACCCAAAGGGACTCTGAAAGCAATGAATAAATACATTTGACTTATCCAAAAGTCAGTTTATACTTTAGACACATGTTCGTCCACTTAGAGGCTGTTTTCTCTGACTACTTGTAATATGACATACCTAGGTTGTAAGGGACCCATGGAGATCTCTAGAGCCAAGCCTCACTCAAAGCAAGGGTATCTTCAGAGTTCAGGAATAAAATCTTCAGGCTGTCAGGAATATTGTGATATTGTGTTTTAGGATAGAGTGAACACAAAATGACAGGGATAACAAGTTAGATATGAAGCAGATATTGTGCTGTGATGTAGGACTTAGATCACAATGTACTAGAATTGGCCTGGAACTGACTAAGAGAGAATTCTCAGATAAAATCGAGAAAACTGAGTATTTGACATATGAAAAACCTGCAAAATTTCTGGATATGATCTTAAAAAAAAAAAGTAAATATGTAAATATATGTTATAATTAAGTCAGTTGAGAATTTTATATTAAATAAGACTATATGAAATGATTTTCAAAAAACTAGGCAAACTCTTATCAAGAAGCAATAGCTACAAAGGCCAAGGAAATTTTTGGGTCATTTTTTAGACAGAGGTCTTATGGCAAAGACAATGTTAAAAAGCACCTGTGGAGAGAAAATGACTTACCTTTTCTGGTTACTCCTGTTCTTTCACTGCAGATATCAACAGCAGCACCTATGAAGGAACAATAGGATGCTAAAGTGAGAAAGGTTTTTTTCATTGTTACACTGGGAAATCATTGCTTTAAGAACATCTTGGGGAAAATAAATTACAAGTTAGACAAGGTCAGTTCTCTTTGATACCTTTCATGTGTTCATCTCAGTCATGCAAAAAAGAAAGAGAAAGATAAAACCAGGAAAGAAGGTGTAAATCACAAACCCAAATTATTTTCAGCAGGGTGAGACCCTTACATATCTGTCAGGACCATAAGATTGCTTCTTTATCATAGTGAACAGAGCTGCTGCCTGCACCTCAAGAATGTTTTGATTTTCATCTGTGATTTAGAGTCAGTTCACCTGCACAGGTACATCAAATTTCACTATTACATACCTGCATGTGTGAAATAGCACTTGACTTTTCAGATGATCTGAGAACCATTGGCATGTAGAAATAATACAAACATGGAAGTAGGGTAGAAGTATACTGTAAAATGTTCTTGCGTTTTAGTCTACTTGAGCTTCCATTCTACTCAGAAACAATCATAAAAGCTTTCTAGCATGCACACTTTTATTTAACCACTACGATGAACCTATTACATGAATTTACCTGATGTCTTTCACCCAGAGGTTCTGTTCCAAGGGCTTTTATACCATCTGAAAGGAGAACAAGCCTCAGGTGGCCACCTTTAGAAGTCAGAGATATAATAAGACTAATAATGTCAGAAAGGAGACTAAAGTGATGAGACAGGCAGTTAGGCAGGTGGTGCCTTACTGAGGCAGGTGTGGAAGCTGATGTTACTAAAGGTATTGAATCTGATGCTGCAAGACAGGGGAGACAGCTCATTTATAACAGATACAAGATTTGTGGAATCATACTGCCTGACTGTTAAAAAATTTAGCAACAAACACACATAAAATGTGGTATTGCAGTGCTTGACCTCAGGCTGGTGTCACTCCACATCCCTTCTGCAAGTCGAAAGTTCATGATCAAAACCAGAAAAAGCTGCAAAAAACCCCAAGACAGATAGGTTGTGTTTCTGGGGAATGCTAAGGTTCAGGAACCCACTCTCCTGGTTTTTATTCACAGGAACATTCTTCTAAGTGCATGTCTGAACTCATCTGTGCCAAACATGAGAAACAGCATGAGACAGACTTTAAAGTAGCACTGCCACTTGAACATGTCCTTCTTGAACAGTAAGTTGAGGAAGTAGTTGCAGAAGTATTACTCATAAACCTGACTGATACAGACTATTAGAAAAACAACTCTGTGCCAATTCACTGAGATCACAAGATATTGTCCAAATAGTCCCAAGGTCAAACCTCCTTGGTTTCAGAAGGGTAAAAAGATCTTATACTTTCCCAGCAGTATAATTCTGCTTATTGCCCTAGTAATTGAAAAGAAATGGCAGATGTTTGGGGAAGAATAAAGAAATTGCATGTGGCCCAATAATTGTGAAAAAACGTGTGTGAAGTCTATTGTGGAGATGGAAAAGAAAATAACCCCAGTACTGTTGAACATAGGGGAATCATAAACCTGTTAGGAGGCTACAGTTCCAAAAGAACAACTCTGATTTTTCTTGCATTGTTCTTATCAGTTTGCATAAACATACAAAGCCAAAATGTCTTCTCCAAGCAGAGAAGACCCTTCCTGTTAACTCTCAGTCACACAGCATCCAGCCAGAAATACCCAAAAATCTCTTCATGTTCACACTCATCACAACCAAACAATACACTGGCTGATTAGCAAAGCTTATTGCCCTGCAGCATCACAGCTTCAGAGTGAAGTTCCTGTGGTGGAAACACAGGGTGTGGTTTTAGATAGCAAAATGAAAAGACAGAGACCATGGTGCAGTGGTTCTTCATGCCCCTTCACACACTGCTGTGTGACATGGGCTCCTTGCCACGAGGATATCTGCTTGACAACCTGCTTGGGGACGCCCCAGCCCCAGAACTCTCCCTGTGCTCCTTAGAGAAGCAAGTTCTGGGACAGCAGGGGCAGCAGAGCTGGGCATCATGACACTTTCTCAACTGAAGGGACAGTTTGAAGCCAGTTTGAGACCTCTCCTGCCCACTTAGTTTCTGGCCTAATAAACTGTAATCCCTTCTCTGTCCATCTCCAGCAACAAGGTAGGAGAGGTGAGCCAGTCCACTCTGTATGCACCTGAAACTCATGGATCTGAAGTGATTCTAGTGAAATAGCAGTTTATTAAAGGGACACCATAGGATATTCACTGCAACAGATAATTAGGCTGCTCTGATCTCTTGGGACCACTGTGCAGTTTTGAAACTGATTTGCTTTGACTGCCCAATTTGTAAAACTCTGTAGGACTACAGAGTCCTAACTATAGGCTGAAAAAGAAAGTGATGTATGAGGAAACTGCCTGTATATTGAGAGTGCTCATATTCGAATACTCAGGGTAGCCAGCCATACATGGTATGTCTATTCTGACTGTACTTGGAGGCCATCAAAGACAGTCCTACAGGCTGCAGGAGAGCTTTCCACTGTGCATGAAAAGCATGCCTGGCTGTCATCCTGCATCTAGGAGCACTCAACTTTGTTCCCGTGAAGTACTTTTATGCTTACCATTTCAGCACTTGCCCAGAGCTTAAACATTACAGGATATTTTTTTCTGATGGATATTTTGATAAAGGCATTCTTAACAGAAGAGCTCTTTGATTTTAATAACCATTTCAAAGACTCTTTTTCTGATTAGGAGGCAGAGTATTTTCTTACACAGGCCTCTTCAGCTGAGGCTTTCTGTTTTAGTTACTTTCACAAATTCACCTTCTTGTCATACAGCTTCTTCAGGTCTCATTCATTTTATTCAATACTTGCTGACAGTGTCTGGGCTTCTCATTTCAGCATCGCTCTTCAGAAATGCAATTGACTTTAAGTACTACTCTATTCTTCAGGTCATTTAATTGCAGTGCATTGAGCCCTTTTGAAGGTGACAGCTCTGCAAATTCAAAGAGCTCTGATCAGTTCAGAAAAACTGCTTTCAAATGTAACTTTTCCTGACATTACAGAGCCTTCTGTTAAAACTTTTTCCATTTTCCAGACTATCATTTTGTTTCTGAACAGAGATTTCTTTTCTTTGAGTTCCAGCAACAACTTCCAACTTCCCTACTTTTCACCCATCTTCCCTCATCTTTCAAACTGCTTCACGAAATTTCATATTATTATAAGCACACTTTTCTGCCTTCGTCCCCGGTTCAACCCTGTGGAGTGATATGGCCTTTTGTAATTTCTTTTCTGCAGTGCTTTGCACAGAGAAAGGCTTTACCTTTCACCCAAACCTATTACAAGTATCTGGCATCAGAAATTAGAAAGGGTGCATCCCTGTGGGGTGCAGAGCCTGGGCAGAGCTCAGCTCAGAATAAGGATCCAGCCTGGAGGCTGCTGCTGCACAGCACCTCAGCCCCCGTCCACGCTGGCCACTCACCATCCCTGCAGGGCAGGGGTCTCTGGGCAGAGCTGTGATCCCTCCCCTCTGCAACCCCTGCTCAGTGTCTGCCTGACTCCTGCCTGTCCAGACAGCAGTGAGAGCTCTTGCTGCAGGGAGGGCAGCCAGCAGGCTGCTCCTGAAAGGGGCCATCTGCCCCTGCTGTTCTCTCCCCTTTTGTTCTCTGCCTCTGAAAAGATTGGACTGGGAGGCCAGCAATGGCTTCAAGAGTAAGAAATGAAGTGGCTTAGCAGTGACTGCTTCTTTTATGGGTGAAAAGATCTGCAGAACAGGATTTTCTTTACTAATGAAAAATTGTGTAAGATTTTTCTTCTATTGTTGCTCCTCTATTATCAATATTCATAGTTACAGATTTCCTGCTTCTCTGAGCTCTTCTTGGTAACTCAGAAGAAGAAAAAACGGTGTAGAATACAAGTGAGGACTCACAGCTCTAGCAACAGCTGGAAGTTTGTGGTTCCCAGAAGTGCAGCATCTAGCATCTTGAAAGGCATATGCATGAGACATATTGTAATCACAGCAACAGCAGGGTTTTGAAATGGACAATTTCTATTGTTCTATCATGTTTTTCCCCATCCCTTTCTGTACTCTTTCAGATCAAGATTTTTAAGTTTGCTTTCAGATTTTTGTTCTTTCCAATATTTACTAACACTATTATTGGTGTGTTTTTCTTCCCCAGTGGTGTTTGCAGTCAGATGGGTAATAGGAAATGCTATGATTAGCAAACCTGTCTGCATTAAACCTGACTTATCTCTTTACATGCAAGATCTCAGTCATACATCAGGAGACCTTTGGGGAATTGAGACACAGACAATATGTTTTTAAAATGCTACTGCCATACAGCTGCTGTTGGATTAGGAAACTTCTCAGTACATCTAGGGAGTCAAACTGCAAAATCTTTCTTAAAGGAAGGTCACCTTCAGTTCTGGTATCCCAAGTCACTCTCTGGACTGTTTTTTGCCCTCCCCTGTCAATCTCTGCCATTTTGTGAGGCTTTACACCTTTGACTTTGACGTTACAGAATGCAACCTCAGCTGGTATCTCACTCCTCTTCAGTGCACAGCAAAAATATATATATACTTCACTTTATACCACAAACAAAGGCCACAGAATCCTTTTTTTTTTTGCAACCAGGAAAATTATCAATAATAGAAGCAATGCATCTGAAAGGGTTACTGAAACCAATGTGTTTCAAAAGCCCTGAAAAAAATATAAATCAAAGCACAGCACTACTGAGTAATTAGCAAAGGTGCTAAATTAACTTGCTAAGCAATTTTCACTATCAGACACAACTGACATGGGAAGAAATGGAAAGAACACTAATTAGTAATTAAATAGGGTTACTTGAATCCAAAATCAGGGGGAACCCTCTGTAGCAGAGCAGGGAAGAACTAACCTTTTTTGAGAGAACCTGGTATTTACTCAGGCGACTGAATCCAAGTTACATAGGAAAATACAAAAGAATTTAAGAGCAATGAAAGCAGTTCTTTGCTGAATTTCTGTATTTTTAAATCTGAAATGAATAATAGATGAAACCATTCTATAAAAACAGGTACCAAACAGCAAAAAATACCAGAACAAAGGAGAGCTCAGTAACTGTAGCTCTAGCTCCTTGAGATGATAATTAGAGATACTCCTCCCAGCCAGATCCTGTTGATGCTTCACAAATTTCTATATGCTTGGCATAAGTTAAAGAGAAAAAAATCCTACTGTTTTTTTAAATCACAGCCCTTAAAACAATGGTCTCTACAAATATGTGGTTTTGTAAAATAAAATAAAAGCCAGACAAATATAACCCAGTAATTTTTGTTTCTCTCTTGCTACAGTCTCTGGGCTAGAGTAGTCAAGCGAGTTAAGTATACAAGTGAAAATGTAGAAAGGTATCTTAAAGTTTCAGAGGGGTGTCAGGAATCAGACCGACTATCCCCTGATGGCTCGTTTACACATACGAGTTTCAGATCTGCAGACGTGGCAGATGTGTGTGCTGAATGCAGCAAGCAGGGCATGCAGCTCCTCTGGAGTGGAATCTGCATGGCAACAGTCTAATCACAGCTTCCTTAAGTACCTTGAGCACAATGCTACGCATTTCAGTGGGGACATGCCAGATGTAGCCTAACATGGGGGGCAACCTGACCATTTCAGTAATAATAAGAATTGAGGGGATTCTCTTTTTTTTTCTTTTCTTTTTTTTTTTTTTTTAATAATGTGATGTTCTGCACAGTACATACAACCTGGAATGTGAACTATGCTAATGTCTAAAACAAAATCTGCAGGAAAACTCTGCACTCACACTTGTTTAAATAAGTAATATGTTGTGCAGAAGTGCTTATTCCCTGAGTTGCATGCATTCATGAAATGAAAGATGACTCACAGAAGAGGTCACTGTAAAGCAATATTATCTGAGCTTTTATTAGAACCTGGTGCTCTAATACTAGACAACAGCATCATTCACAAGGGAATAAAAGCTTGTGGGCATATGAATAGGGAGTGTTGTACAATTACAGAAACACCTGTGCTAAATAACCTTGCACTCATCCCCTAGGAAAATCTGCATGCTCAACAGTCCCGAAATTTCTCTTGTGTATATTAAGTTACAGCATAAAAGCATGGTATGATAAAACAGGCTAAAAAATATTCTTCAAGGGCATTTGTATAAAACCTATGGGTTTACCTCTTTTTTTTTCCCATCCTAAATACTGTCTGCAGTATTAAGCCACATTTCACTTCTGAGACAGCAGAGACCTCCCTCTACATAAAGAAACATTGCTTTTCATCATGCCATGGTGGCAAGGATATCCTTTCTGATTTTTAGCAGCTTAGTCTCTAGCCTTCTTGTTCTGAAAGCCTGTTCAAAGCTTGCCAGAACAATGGCAGTCCTGATACCGCTTTCTTTGGATAAAAAAGGTGTTTCTTCACCCCCTAATTTTTCATGGCCTCCTGCATTTGTGAGCCTCTGAAATACTACCTGCCAGAATGAGTAATACTGCAGAGAGGTTACAGGAAGCCCCCAAGGCAAAAGACTTTTGATTAGGGATCTGACAATCTTTCAGGCACTCGTGTCATCCAGACACAGATATTTCAGTCTTAAGTGTCGCTTAGCATCAGCAATTAGCTCAGCTTGTGCTCACACACATTCAAGTGTGGACATAAAGACTGTGTTGTGGGTTTCTCTGTAACAGTGCAGATACAGCTTGGTTGGATGCCAAATTAAAGCAAGACAGAGCATCCTTCATGGGTCACTGTTTGGCCTAGAGGATGTTATAAATCTCACACTGGCTACAAGTGTACTATTTAAGCACAGGAGATTGCTACAGAGGTGAAACTTCTAATCTGTGTCTGTCCTGTTTCAAACATAGAATGACCCTCCCTCAAATGGACAGAAAGAGCAGAAGGAGATTCTCTGTTACTCTGCCACAAGTCAGTTTCATTGACTACAGTTACCTGTATTCCCCTCTTTTACTCCTTCAAACCAAAGAAAAATCAGACCTTAGCACAGGGTTGGACCAGTTAGAGAGCAGAAAGATCAGATCAGTAAGTCTAGTCAGCTGTCAGGGCAGAATATAAACTCTTGAAAAATAGAATCATAGACTGATTTGACTTGGACAGGATATTAAAGGTCATCTAGATCCAACTCCCTTGCAATGGGAAGGGACACCTTCCACTAGACAAGTTGCTAGGAGCCCCATCCAGCCTGGACCTGAACATTTCCAGGGATAGAGTTGTCACAAATTCTCTGGGCAATATGTTCCAGCATGTTACCACCCTCATCAAAGGTGAAGAATTTCTTCCTAATATCTAATCTAAATCTATCTGATACAGGACTTTGTACAGAGTAAAAAGGTAGGAAATCAGGATTTTCCAGCCGATCCATGAAATGGCTACAATACAAGGACTGAATTTGCAGTCAGATCTGTAGCAAGAACTAGTGTAAGAGGGGAATGGGCAGTGCTAGTGACATCTCCTATACCAAATGACAAGAGAGAGTGTCTCCTGTGCTCTGAAGTGTGAAAGAAAGGGAAAGGATACCGTGGTTGTGAAGCTGTCCCCGTCAAGCTGCTCTGAGGCCAAGAAGCTTGCCTTAATTATGACTTGGAGCAGCTTACTTACTCTTCACCTGCATGCCTTAATTTCTTGACTGTAAATGTCACTACTGTCTGTGCCAGGAGATTTTATGAATAGGTATGTCCTTTATCAAATGCTGATGTTGCAGTTCTGTGGCCGTGCTGTGGATCACAGGCATTGGAAATGCTAACAAGCTAACTGAAAATTTGTTGTTAGACTCTTGGGACGACTACTGGAGCAACACTTCCACTCATTTTACCAAATGAGTTGTGACACAAAGAGCCTGAATTCTCCCTATACATCTTTGAGTAGCCCATGCTAACTTTTACCCATTACTTTTCAGGATCCCAGGCTAAAATGCAGTGGTAGTTAAAGGATGAAAAAGTTTAAATAGCCATCTGTATCAATATTAGATGCTCTCAGAAATTATTCTAAAAATAATTATTATCCCTGAAGCAAAAACTGAAGCTGAAAAATGGAGCAGGTCTTACCATCAAGTTAACTGAAACAAGAAGTCAGCACTTTACTTAATATGAGCTTTATGCACCCTCCTGGTGCTCAAAGACAAATCTTCCAGATGGATACCACCTTCCAGAGAGAATCAGGAAAGAACTGCAATTTAGAGTTTCACTTTGCAATGGGCAAACACCAAGAGAACACTTGGATAGCTCATCTTCTATTACAGCAGTTTAGCCTGCCCATACAAAAATAAACCTTGTAAAGGCACCTTCTTTATATTTTCTCTTCCACACTCTAAGTCAAATACCCAGCTTTTGCAGGGAATAGAAAGGCAACATATTGCTGAGGTAAAAGGAAGACTGTAATGGCTTTGAATTTACAGAAAACTAAGGGGAGGACAACAGGGGGAGCTTATCTAGCAGCCTTTCTACCTTCACTTTCATTAAAAAAGAAGAGATTGTAGGAGGAAAAATTTGAAGTGTAGGCACAAATAATCAATCCAGATTCTAGCTGGAAAAGTAAGGGCAGGTAGGTTTTTTTGTGTGGAAGATTTAAGGGAGAAGAAGCTGCATGTTGTATTATTCAAACAAACATCATCTTTACTTTGGTACATTAGGAAGCAGAGTCAGAAGGAGGCTTGCAGAAAAAGTGAATACAAGGCAGTTGTGATCACACATTTCCTCAGCTGGACTTTTAATCTGGCTTAAACTTCCATCAATTTTCTTCTCCCATAAGGCAAAGGGAGTACATAATATATATATCTATAAGGCTGCCCCCTGCTCCTTTCCCTCACCAAATGATCTACCAAAGTGAATCTGCTTTGCATCCTTGCTACACTTACAGCTTGAGGCTTCAGCTCTAGAACAGCTTTCCAGCACTGGTGTCATGCAACAAGCAGGGCTAGTATGAGGAAGCATCCTGCTATTCCATCTGTAATTGTCACTCTCCCCTAAAGTGTTATCTCATGCAGAGCTTCAGAAGGTGTGAGAAAACAACCATTAACTTTATTAAATAAAGGACATAACCTAGTAAAAACTTCTGGGCTTTTTTTTCAGGGGGAGGGAAAATATTCCCTGAAAATATTCCCTGCTGAATCTTGAGACTGTATAGCCAGGCTTACAAAACATTCTGATTAAGGAGAAAATGCTAATTCATTCCTATTATCTGTTGGGTTTATTATTTCCAGGGAGTGGTTTATAATAGAGTTGGCATCAATACTCACAATCATACACAACATATCAACACAATAGCTGTATCATTTTGACTGGCCCTTGCTTGAGTTATAGTAATGCCTGCTGGCATTGTCTTCTTACAGGAGGCTTGTCTCAGCAGTTCTGATTCTGTATAAACCGATTTGTTTAGCAGATTATAATAACTTAGCCATAAACATTTTTCTGGGGTTGAATTATTGTTATTAGCAGAAGTAATGCTAGTAATATCTTAAATTTATATTTTGTCTTTCATTTCAAAAATCTCCAGGCACTTCCAGGAATGAAAAGAGTACCATTACTTTTGTAAACCCTTACCAATGGTACTTTTCAGGATAAAAAACCCATACTGAATTACATCACAATTTTTTCGTGGGGGAGGAAATGTGTTTAATACTTTCTTATGAGAAAGAAGTCAGGTGCACTTATCTGTACATCCATCCCCTCTACATATGCAGTGAGACCAACATTGTATACAATGAGTTGATACTCATGAGTGCTTCTTAATTTCAACTTTTATATTAATGTTTTTAATAATATTTGACTCATTAAGGTTTATGTTCTTAACAATACTTGTAATCCATATAATTACCATTTTATGGATATGTGAAATTAAACAAGAAATATTCATTTACTTGCCTGAATGGATAGCCAGGTGAGAAACTGAGTGAGGGAGACTTGTGGAGTGTGCTTAAACAAGTCTGTCTAAATGAGCAGAAGAATTAAGAATCAAAGAAGCATCTACACTTCTGCTGTGAACTCTCTAAGGAGCCAAATCAGATAGCCCGGATACATAAACTTCTTTCTCTATACATGATTTGACTTAAAGCCATTAAGATAAATGAAGCAATTGCTACAAAACCCCAAAGGACAGAAAGTCTCACATTAAAGACTGTCTGCCTAGAGTAGCTGTAATCCATTGAATGCAAGGGGGAATGTTTGGCATCCATAAACATGTACCACCAGCAAGCTGAGAAGTTAAGACAAGACTGACAATGAAGAAGATTTTAGCAGGGATGATTGTTGCAGTGTGCTGTTGCTGGACTTTTCCTTGAACAAGACAGGTACAGTATTCTCCAGGCCCAACAGTCTGCTTCAGAGTTACAGCAGAGATCTTGCCCAGAAAGCAGAGCTCTAGCAGTGAAGGGTCTCATTATGGTTCAGTCTGTAGGGACCAGCTATAATTGCAGTTTTTGCAAAAAGTGAGTCTATTAAACTTTTTAACAGTCAAGAAAAGTTCATTCAGCCTATTACAGAATACAATGTGAGAAGTGTAGGTCACTTTTTTCTAGCACATGTTCAATAGTGTCCTGGTTTTATAGTGTCTAAATAAAGCAGAAAGAGTTTGGACATGTGGTGCCACTAGTGCTTCAGGACAATGAATCACAACCTGTGATGACGAAATTACCTCAAAATCATAAAATCAGAGTGTCTTGGGTTGGAAGTGACCTTAAAGATCATCAAGCTCCAAACCCCCATAACTCGTGAACATTTTCTCTGGGAATTCACAATCTGTGTGGACCTCTGCCTCATGGAGTAACAGACTCAGTCCAAACTGCCACAGGGAGCATTTCATGCAGATAGTACTCCCTTGGGATCCCAGAGGACATTCAGTAACAGGGTCCTTGAGACAGGTATCTTGTTCCTGAATACTGTCCCCCAAAATGAGAGATATACATATCCAGATTTAAAATGTCCAGACTCATCTGAAATCATATCCATTATGGAAAACTGGATGATAGAAAAATTCTAAAAAAATATACCACTGAAAGATGATCAGTGGTTCAGATGATCATACGGTTCAAAAAACTTCCCTGCTCTGTAAGTTTGTGTGTTTTCTAAAATTTGAATTATTCATAGCAAAATAATAAAATGAAAGAAGGAAGGCAAAGATACAATAGTGCAGCTGTCCAATTCCCACACTGTCAGTTTCCCATACCACTTTAAAATCCACAGATAGGAGGCTTAGCAGCCATGGGTATGTGGCCATGGGAACTGCTGCCCATGGCAAATAAAAGATCAAACACAGACCACAGGTAGCCTCAGTCCAACAGCAGCCAATATTCTCTTTTAAGGTGTAAAATGTTTAAGACAGTCCACCACACAACTACAGATTTTTATTTCACATCCTTAGGTTGGTTACTATTAAGTCCAGGATGTACCCGAAACAGGACAGAAGAAGGAAGTCTAATCCTTATGAAGGCATGCTCAGTCAGAGCAAGTACATTATTCAGATCAGCATTGCAAGGTCAGAGTTCAAACACTAGACCATTAGGAGATCACATTTCAGGGTCTTTAAACACATAAGATAAACAGAAAGACACCAAATTTCTGCTGAGAGTCCATGGGCCTAATTTTATTATCCCTGAATAAGCAGGAATACTTTAATTTCTTTATGGTAGGCTATACAGGACTAGAAGAAGGTAGATCAAATGTTGGCAACTATTAGCTGTATTCTTTCTTTTGGATTACTGAGATGATCATGTTAGTGTTTGGCCATCTTTTTTACACCCTTTTACATAATAAAAGTACCCAGCTTTTCAACAATTACTCTTGTAGTTAGGATGGCTATTTTCCTCAGAATACCAAATATAAGAAGTGTTTTTAAAACAGAAGCTTGTTTGAAATGTGTTTCAGACCAGAAATTTTTTATAAATGAAAACTGAATTTTGTGTCTCTTTTCTGACAAATTTCATGAGATAATCCAAAGTTATCAGACAATCAGGCATTTACTTTGTAGTTCCTGTTTTATTCAATAAACTGTTCTGGGTTTCACAACAGGCCCATCTTAAACATCTGTTAACACTTGAATTTTTTCAAATAGCTGAATTACCACCTATATGAAAGAAATGCTCAGGATCTCCTACCAGCAGAGGGCAACAAACCTTATCATAAGTTCTTTGCCAGACTAAGACGTTGGTGTTTTCTCAAGGCACACATCACCGTCCCCATGTCCCCACCAAACCTCAGTTTCACTGCACTGGTCCACTCACTCAGACAAATGAACTTGTCTTGCCAAGTGTTACAATGCATCAGCACCATATGGCTGGTGGAAAATAAACTAGCTATTATTTGCACATCTGCTGAGTAATATTATGTTAAAACATTACATGCACAATTATGTTCAATTATATTAAACAAATCAACATACTTAAAATAAATAAATAAATAAATCTACATAAATTAAACAAATTCACGTAATGCTGAATCTCCAGGGCTTGCACATCTTTAGTCACAGGGAGTTTAGTGCAGGGTAGCAGATGTTGCCCATTTATTAATTGGATATAATATGTTTAAAATGTCAAGTGCACAACAATAATTTCATAATGGATATTCATTTTAGGCAAATAAATAAAAGTCAAAGTTTTTAAAAGACATCAGAGGAGTTGCACAAAATCTATCATGCCAACATATAGTCTTCAACACATGTGAGCAAACAGGGCATTTTTCAGGCCACAGACAAGAAAGCAATGTTTACACTTCCACTTTGGAATTATTCCCAAACTCATTTGCAATATGACTTGAATATGCTTGGTTTCCTTCTCGCCTTTCTTTTCTAATGGTTTTATCTGTTCTTGCTTCTTATTTTGCTTGGTGCTTCCTTTGTCACAGATCTTACTTATGCATTTTCTTTTGCCCAGTCTGTTTATTGAGGGATATTTGTCCAGACTATAGATTAACACTGATAGTGGGACTGGGTCAGTTGAACATGCACTTTGTGAAGCAGAAAGTTTCTTTCTTTTCTTTTTCCAGTACTCACCCCCAACTTGCAAATGCTATCCTGGCTGGCCATATTGTGTTAATAGCCTGGTCAACACAAACACAACATTAAATCCAAATGTTTTCATCAGAAAGAATGTGGTGTGTAGATGATAGCATGCTAGGGCTGAGTAAGGGACCTGCGGTAAGTGAATTGTGAGATTTCTTTAGGATTTAATCTTAGCAGGTATTTTAAATACCTACTTCATCAGCTGCTGTAGACGCACAACAGTATATTTCACAATTCAACTTTGTCCAATACCAGCTGCTAGAAAGTATTATCACTACCCAGTTCCATGTACTTATAATCCTTGCCACACCTGTGGGGTATTTTCTCCTAGCTTTTCCTTCTGAACCACAGATAGGAGTTAGTGGCAATGCTGAAGCTTTTATTCCAGCCCAGTTATAACTAAACCCAGATTGGACCTGTCTATATCCATATTTCCATCTGATAGTGCACAATATATTTGTGAATAATATGTACATATGGAAGCAAAAATGCTTTTTCATAAAAAATACTGGCTTTTTTTGAATATACCCATTTCAGAATACAATGATCATCTGCGGTCTTTAAGTACCTCAGGGGCTCAGAAAGCCCAAATGGGAGGAAAGGCATCCTGTGCAAGACTGTAGGCTCTCTGAATGTAAAAGAAAAGATGTCCAAGAAAGAGCTCTTTCAGTCCACAAAGGATCAAAAGCCATATGAAAAAATTAAAAATTAACGCACTTATCCTTTATCCACCTCAATAAAGCATTAATCTAGTAAATAATAAACACCTAAATCAAAGTAGATGAAAAATGGTGTGCTCTTGTGCTACAAAAAATTTGTTGGCCAGAACCATACTGAAAGAACCATACTGAAAGAGCACATTCCAAGGGTTTACTTTTCTTATTCTGCAGGTGGCAGAGAAAAGATGTTTTCTTTTGAGACTGCAGTGCAAGGTAGGACTTTGCAAACTGCAATATGCCCTTTCTGGGTAGTCCCTGTTACATAATGTTTTGACATACTTCTTGAAAAAACATAAAACAATAAAGCATTCTAGGAAATTTTCTGCATGTGAATCTGGCCACTTGAGTAAGCATCTGGCAAATAAACAGAGCTGACAGAAGGATTCCCAACCCTCTCCATCTCCATCTTCCAATTTCTAATAGATTTATTTCAGTTTGCTCCAGCTCTGTGATTTACCATGGAAATGCTTAGTTTACTGTTGAGGCTGTTTTCTGTTTTCCTGAGCTGGAAACGTGCCAAGGGGTGTCCTGGCTGGATATCAAAAGACAGCCTTAGCAGGAGGATGAATGAATATATTGGTATGGAGGGTTAATTTTGGAAATGCCACTGTGATGTGAAAAAATCCTCTGCTCCCATGCTGTTCATGGTCCAGTATCCAGCAGGTACAAGAAAGTTCATGGCTAAATTCTGTTGTGTCTAAGCCTAAATAATTTTAACCACTCCTTTGCTCCATGCAAAAGTAGCACAACACTGACTTGACTTGGCCTCTGAAGCTGTACCTATGGCCTGTGAGTTGGTTTGGAGGTGCCTGCTGATGAATTACAAATAACAGGACAGCACACACACCTTTCCCATAAATCTCCTTATGTGTGGCCAGCTCCACTGCTCTTGAGGGTCTGTGGTCCTCCCTGTGTCCCTGGCTGTCGCTCTGCTCCAGATGAGACCAGCCACTGCAACATCCCCAGCCACTCCCCATCTCACCTCCTGCTGCAGACATGTGGTTCCACATCAGTATTGGCAGGATTTCCAGGGGAAATACAGCTCAGTACAGTGAATCCCTGTAAAACTGTTTTCATCCTTTTAATCACAATAGGTCCTCCTACTTACAAACCCAACCTATCTCCTGCAACTGCTAAAACAACATACATTTCTTTACTTCTGCATTTGATGAAAACAAGGCTGTGTCTTGTAGGGCGTCTCCCCACCCCTGACTGCAATGAGAAAAAGCCAACCGTTTGTAGCAGGGATCAAGCCTCTGATTTTCAGTACTGTGAATAAATCTCATTTATCTTTCTCACTTGGGAAGCCAGCAAGCAGAAATACACATTTAAAAAAGGAGACCAGCTTTCTCTGTACCTTAGGAACAGTAGCTAGGGAAAAGGAAGACAGACAACTATTGAGGGAGACGATTGACCTAGATTATTTCTAGTGATAAATTGAAGTATCTTCCTTTCAAAACTTTACAAGCACCAACTGCATTTTGATGAGGAGGAATTCTACTCATCACCAACAAAATTTTTTAACTGACACCTGAGTCTTAAAGAGCAAAATTTTTGTGCAATATTTTCACGAGCATAAACAATATTTGAAGTCTTGGACTGCGCTTTTTCAATGAGTAATTAACCCCAGTATTCATTAAGCAATTGAAAAGTATAATTTGTTTTTGTAGTGTGGGAGCACATTTTATTCCTGATCTAGTTCTTTTAGTTGAAAAGAGAGTTTGCAGTAATTTGACTACTGACTAATATCAAAGTATCCTTCATCTCAAAGCCATGAAGCTACAGAACAAAATTTATTAAGTGCTCAAGATCAGTGGCAAGATCAAGATGGAACACCTGAGTGAGTAGTATACCAATGGAAGTTTCCTGGAAGGAGTCATATGGTTGAAAATCTTTTCATGTGGGGCTTTGGTGTCAGGCACTTCATGTTGTAGAGTTGTTATGAATGCAGCATGGAGGATGGGTACTCAGTTTGACTGGGTTGGCACTCATGTAAATGCTGCAGAATTTCAAAGCAAATGCAAACCTTCCCCTTCCCCCTCCTCCCTTAATCCAGCTGGGGCTAGGGAGAGAGAGAATTACTAACAGACTGAGTGTGATTCTGCTACTTTGCATCAGATTGTGGTAGTATACAGCAGGGAAGAACAAGTCTTTCTTTGTATGTGAGCACAGCATAGATTTCCTTCTATAAAGGAATGATTCTTTTTTAAAGTGTACCATTAGTGGGAAGAAAGCACAATGCACAACCACCACCGTGACTAGTTCCCTCACTTGAAACCATTGTGGAGATATTTACCTTAGGGAAGTAAATATGAAAGCCTTGAGATTCTTCCTTCTTAAATGAGAAGCAGTACCAAGCCTCGCTGACCTCTTGCTCAAGAAAGCCTGGGGCTTTCTCGAAATGAAGAAAGAAGGAAGCTGAATAGATTTATGATTTGTGGAACAATGCAGGAAAAAACTATCATAATAATCCCAAACCCTGAACTTCTCTGCTTAAGCAGAATGCCAATATTGTTTAAGCTAAATTCTACCAGCTCCACATAAGCATTCTGGAGAGACTCTCTGTATGAGTTTTAACCTGTTTTCCTCAGTGATCCTTCATTAATAAGGACTGGTTCATAGGCCAGCCAAAGTCCAACTATAGCTTTCAGCTTTGTGACCTCCTTGTGGATGACCGTGGGTCCATGATACTGTTTTTCTACAGTATGTTGCAGAAATGAATCACTTGTCTGCATGCAGGCCAAGTCTCCACATGTTGGATCAATTTTGCAGGCCACACAGTGTACACAAAAGCTAGCCAGAGACATATGCTTTTGTGCCCATGGATGATCCCCAGAATGCAAATAAAGCCACTTCCCACCCACAAGTCACACGTCAGTCTATAAAAACAGACTAAACCTGAAAAAATACTTTGACTTTACAAAGTGCAGTCCTGTCTCCATACATCCTTTTCTCTGAGGTAGGACTTCCGAAGTCCTAGACACTTGATTTTCCTCCCCACTCATCTCTTTTTACATAGTGCAATGCACAGCTCACTGGCTCACTGTGATGATCATGGAGCCAAAATACAGACACCTGGAGTGAAAGTGTAGATCTGACCCTACAGTCTGCCTTTGAAGCACTTAGGGGAGAGCTCTGAAGAATGGAAGAGGAAAAATGAAAACAGTGTGGCAGGAAATAGTCACCAGGGGAAGTATGAAATAAATGGGTCCACGGTATACAAAAGCTTGTAACTTTCCAAGACTGCAGAAGGGAAGACGGGGAAAAGAAAAACATGTAAAGACAGGAAACAGTAAGAGAAAGTGACCTGGCTGTTCTAAAGAGATGCCATAGGTAGGCATGCACATGAAAAAGGAGTGTAGGCATGTTGTATTGTGTTTTGTTTCCCACCTAAAGTTTAAAATGGTTTGTCCCTTTTGTTAATTGTACCCACCCCTTTTCCTGTCAGTTATTGTAACCCCACCTTCTGTTCCCGAAGGTTCCCTCTCAATCATTGTAGTCCTTCCCTTCCCGACCTGTCCGTAAGTTGTAACCCCTCCCCTTTTTCCAGAATGTTCCCTGTTCCTCGGTACCCCATTGGTAAATGTGACCTCTTCCTCCTCCCCTCAATTCTCCATTGGATGAACTCCTCCTCTCTCCCCTCCCTTGAATGTGTCTCATTGGTTAGTGACCGGTACCCACCCCCTGATTCCACCCCCTTTAAAAACCCTTGCACGGAGGTGTTCGGGGCTGTTCTGGTCCCTGAACCCTCCTGGCAGGATTCCCTTTACCTTCGACCTTCCAATAAAATCCTGACCAGGAACCTCACACCAGCAGTCTTCTCGCCTCCTTTAGTTCCTCTTGGACTGCGACTGTTCCTGTGATCCCGACCCATGGTAGGACTGACAGGACCATCTGTGACCATTCCAGCTGTCAGTCCCCACACTTAGCACGCAGACTGCGTGTTACAACCATCCGTGTGGCTAACTGGGAAGCAGGCTGCCGTGTCAGAGGCAAACCTTCATCCCTTCTCCAAAAACTCTCCCAATCATTTTATGTGAGCCATGTCTAGCCCTAAATGCTTAGCTCTTCTTTCACCTGTCCAAATCTCAGCCTGTTACACAATGGCCATGGCTCATATGCGCATCAAGGGGCAAGGCTTGCCTCAAATCTAGGTGGTGTAGGAGGGTCAAAGTCTAGGCAAGAAACCTCTTTCTTTATCGGTCAAGGATGTGCTACTCCCAGGTTGACGCACCGTAGCTGCAGGAGGCACTGTCCCAGGACATTTGGACACCAATGGTGATGCTCTGCTGGGAGGCACCAGCTCTTTGTGCAGCAGCACAGAGAGGAGACATTTGCATTTCACATGCACAATCAAGAGAAATATAGATGCATGTCAATAACTTGAGAAAAAGAACATGGCACAATATCAGTCAGAAATCCACTCTACATGGCAAAAACTTAGCTTGGATGACCTTGATATCCAAGACGTGCATAACAAGACAAAGAATTAGACAGGGGAGGGTGAAAAGCTGGGTTTGCAACTATTTGCATAGTGAAATAACTGGACAAAATGCAGGGATTGAAGGCACAGAGTAAATCATACTACAGCCACATATTTTAGCACATGAAAATAATTGGTTTAATATGGTCTAAAGAGCTTGTGAAATCACTCTGAACATAAATTCAGTTTACTGTGCTCTTTTTATGCACAAGACGGAAAACATCTTCCCTTCCTCTTCACTCCCTTTTCCCCATGAGATTTAAAATCTCCCAGAGCAGCACAGGTTACTGTACCAGACTAAATAGCAGAGAAAATTATACCCTCCTGTTATTGCCATTAGGGTTAAGATGGTGTCAGCATTTCTTTTATACATTTCTATTCATATAGGGTTTATGAGGCTGACACAGCCATAAAAATTCACTGTAATGTGACCTACAGGACCATGCCCTGAGACCAAGAGGTCACTTTACTTCATTGTCTCCTCTCAGTTATTATTGAAAGCTCTTTTGTTTCTTTTTTATAAAAGTCACAGATAGATAACTCATGTATCCCTATTTTTCAGAACAATGACCACAATACTAATGTTTTAAAAGATTCATGAACTGAACATGTGTTCAGTAATTCTTTCAAGATAAAAAGGTCATAAATCTTTGGAGTGCCTTGTTTTAATGATACTGCACAGTTATTGGACTAATGGAGTACACAGATAGCTTTTATTGAGCCTAGGGTGTGTGTTTCATCCACTAGAAGAAAGCTTTATGATAGAAAGCTCTTTCATGAAAGACTTATTAAGTCCTTTTTAACCAATGTGTTTGCTTGGCTGTGGGGTAGAGAAGCAGTTTACTTCTTTTTCATAACTCTGTTCATCTCGTTGTGCAATGCTAGAATGATCAATATCGAACTTGCCAGACTTTCCCAAATGTGCTCAGGCCCATATGACACATGCTTTGGCCCCTTCCTGATCCTTGAACCTAAGCAGTCAAAATTAAAGGTGAAAGAAAAACCTTATTGTAGGGTCATGGAGATGGAAAGAAGCCTGGCTTTATGCTGTCGGTGCGTTTTTTGCTTCTGCACTAGCAGCATAGTAACAAGGATTCCCCAGGATGAAGTATGACATCTGACAGGCCTAATCCCAAGAAAATCCTCAGGCAAGGGCCACGGATTTGCATCTGCTGTCAGCTGCTGCAGTTTTTGTTTGCATACCAGTAACAGCTGAGTGAAGGAGCCTTTGCTGAAGTGCTGACCCATCTTGTGAAGTGATGATAGATTCTCTGCACATGTCTGATATTTTAAAAACATACTTGGACTCACCTGCCTCTGCTTGCACAGAAGGTGGCTGGTACTTTTCTCCACTGATTTTAATCTGCAGATCCAAGTTCCTTCTGGGACTCTTTGCGGTAGTAAAACCAAGTCATATCTCCAGGCCAGACTGCACCTTCATCAGCTGTTGAGGGGCTGCTTCTAAAGCATGGCAGGAGCTGGTCTGCCATCCCTTGCTTCAAGACCTCCTGCAAGCATTTCTTTTCTCCAGAACTGTCTTCAGAGCTTCTTTCAAAAGAGAATGTCCGACGTGAGGATTTAGGTTCATATTTGGTGTTGCCCAACACTGAATCAGTGGGTAATAAAGAAGTGGATGACTTTCTTTTCCAATTTACAGAAAACACGTCTCTAAAAAATACTACATTTCTCTATTTTTGTTTTAATTTCAACAAACATATACACATAGATATACCCTCCTAACTATGGCCTGAAATTAAGGAGATACATATATCTGGAGGTTATTTGGGTTATACATCATCCAGCACCGGACACTAGTGCCACATCCTTCACTTAAATTACCATATGACCAAACTTCCATCTAAGAATACCCATTTTCAAATTTATTTGCATAACTGAAGTTATATTGGTATGATCAGACACTGGTAGTTTGCTGGGTACATGCCAAATAAAACCAACCTATATCCTAGTCCAGAGGAAACACTTGAATGTTGTTTGCTTTATGGTAAACAAATCTCATAACTCACCTTCATGGACTGGTACTTAATGGTAAACGTATTCTTTTTTTTTTCTTTTGAACTGAGTCAATTAAGGAAGACAGAAAAAGAGACTTTGTTTGCTGGCACTGGTGTCCTTTGAAAGAGCTGAGATGTTTACATTGTGACTGATGTGTGAAAACATTCCTGTTGAGGTCCAAAGCAATTAGTGCACAAGAAAATCAATTCTGGAAGACAGGCATCTCTCTCTGTCACAATGTTCAGATAAGTATCAAAAAGTCTTGCTTAAGACAATGCCTCAAAAAAATTCTGTAACTCTGTAATATAACAAACCATAGCAATTCTACAACTGAAACCTTTGTGCAGGTAAGGATCCTGAAGAGGTGACACAGGAGGAAAAGGTATTGGCAGATACTGGTAAGTTTCATTTCTCATATGGCTATTACACCAGATGATACCACATCTTATGATAGAAAACAGAGCAGAAAATGCCCTCCTCAGTAGAAAACTCCGTTTGCTTGGAAAATGTTACAATATAGTATGTTAGAAAAGTAGAAGCATATCCCAATTCTTCTCAGAGATCTGTCACAGCTATGGCTCTGCAGATTAATGGGAACAGAAGAAAAGGTACTGTGGTTCACAGAGCCCCCTCCAGATTAACTTCTCGATTGCCAGCTTCTGTTCAACAGGTCAGCATCCTCCCTTTATATGCTACATGCACTTACCTATGAATGGGGAACATTACATACTGAAGGAGTGTTATTGTAACAGTTTATGAAGTTTACTCCCTCTCTCACACTTGGGCTAACGGTCTAAAATAAATTCAGGTGGGTTATTTTGCTCTGGAAATTAGCCCCATTTATTTAGTTTTTTAAATTACTTAAATTGCTCTTGCAATGGATTTCTATCGTTTTACAACATTTGAGCATCACCAGAAAGTTAGTCTTTTTATTTTTTTTTTTTTAATCATAACAAGCATGCTGTTGACCAGAACTTTGCGCCCTATAAACTCATTCAATCTTAAAAAATATGTCAGCATCAATGGGACACTTTTGGTTCACCAATACTTTAGAACACAGTATTGCAATACAGTGGTATAGAAACATGGAACAACTTTTTACATTCACAGGAAACTGTGTAATAATATTTTCAGGGATGCTATATTTCTTGGTACATTTTTACACATTCTTGGTACATATTTTACATATTTTCCATTGAGTGTGCATTCAGGTGTTTACCACAGCTGTTAAACTGCCAAGAAATAAAGATCTTCTTTAATAAAAGCCACTTGGGGTTCATCTTGCAGTTTTTAATCTCAGATTTTCCATGTACTGAAAACAAGATGATGATAAGGTTGCTCTGCTGAAGCATTGTATTTTGAGCAGAGTGATGAGTTTCTGGATGCTGTTCCAATAGGTTAAATGCTCATAAACAGGCTGGATCTTGGAAATAAGTTAACATAAATATGTGCACATATTAGAGCTAGAGTTAACCTGGCCATAAAGCTGACAGTAGTGGCAGTGAGGCAGCAGGAAACACCAGTCTGAGACATGCTGGCTACCAAACCCTCCAGTAACCCAGCACCAGTAGCCTGCAGTCCTGCATCACACTTTGCCTTCATTGCTCCTACATGCTCTTGCCTTCATCCCAAAAATAAGGCCTCCAGAAATGCAAATTATACAGACATATTGCACTTTCAACAACTTTAATTTCTCCAGTTGCATTCAATGGTATTATGTTTAATATGCTTTGTGGTCTGTTTAGCCTTGCAGTGACTCCTGCCTTTAATAAAGCTCTGAGTTTTGTTGGGTTTCTTCTTTTTTTCATTTTTCATTAAGGTTTCAGCTAAGAGTTCTATTTGGGTTTAATATCATGACTACTGTATATCAAAAGGAAGAGTCTGTGTATTACTTACACATAACATTGCCTTTCTCCATTATGCAACATTCATAATTTCATTTCTTATTGCAAATGAATAGCTTTTGTTATTTAGAAGCTAATATATGCTTTTGGCTTAATAATACTTGGAAATAAGGAAAATGTAATTACAAAGGCTATGCTCCCCATTAACTTGTTTGTACACTGGACTATGTCCAGTCTTCGCAGTAATGTCATCATAATTTTCCAATGAACTGAAGATAGAGGAAGAAATGAGCACAGTGCCAATTTTAGCCTTAGCTGCAGGAAAGGATTAGCCTTTAATCCTCAAAGATATGTTCCCAGACATGCCGTTTGAAGTATTTGGTTTCTCAATGTTCAGACACTCTCTATCAGTCAGCAGTATTTGCAGGACCCTCCCCCAGTAAAGCAAATCTCAGCTGACATACTACAGGACCCGAGGAAAGGGACAGTGCTAAAACAGGGGTTAGCTAAACCTTTAGTTAGTATCACTAGCATGCATACTACTTCATATTTATTTACTGTAGCATAGACTGACTCCTGGGCAACCACCACGTTTCTCCTGAGCCTTCGACTCAGGATCGCTGGGGCATGCAGGACAGTAATGGATTTCTTTCTCTTCTGCTAAAGATGTGCGCGTAAAGATGTGACAAGAGAGCAGAGTTCCTTTCTCACTGATCTCCTCTTGTCTTTCCACTGTTAAAACAAGTAGGGTCATAACAGCAGAAGGGAGCAGGGCTTCCAGCAACCCCATGAACTCTCCTAAATATAGAAACCACCTTGATGAGAGAAGCAGCAGAACAGCTTGCACTGCTAATAGCTTCCCTCTCTGAGAAGTGAGCATTCACACATCCACTGTGAATCCCAGCAGGCCAGAGCTAGAAGAAGGGGTCATATAGATTTTTCTATACTTAATAAAGTCTTTAGAATTCTAAACACTTGGACTGTGGCAGAAATAGGCAGCTTTGGATACACTTACAACTCTGAAGCAATCAAGATATCATCCAAGTAAAAGGCACTTTCACTCCCAGGGACCTTAGGAAATTAATAACTCATCCCATAACCATGACTATTCTTGGAGCAATGCACAGGCCAAACACCCTTGTGTACTGCTGACGTGTAGTGCCTCCCTCCAAAGACCTTCAAAGTTGCTCTAAGTGATTTCAATACAAAAGCGTCAGGCTGCTAAATGAGGTTTTACCTGAGATCTATATATATCAGAAAAGGTCTGTTTTTGAGATGTGGGGTTTGTATCTGAAAATTGATATGAGCAACCTATCTGTAGTTGCAGAACAGTCTGATGTGAAGAATTTAGCATGATGAAACTATGTTAATTCAGTACCAACAAACAACTCCCTTTTACATATAACATTGGGCTAGAGTTCTCTATATTTTGTATAGCGTGGATTAAGTTAAGATGTGAATTCCAGATTTTCAGGCTGACCCAGATCTGAATTTTACTTTTTTTTTGGTGAAAAGGGAGGAAAATTTTTATCAGTATTAATATAGCATATTAATGGTAGGACTGTTAGAACAGTGGTAGAACTGTGAAGTCAAGGCACACCCTCATCTTTCTTTTCTGGTGTGCCTGCCCATCACATAGTCATGAAGTGACTGGTTTTGCAGAACTAGATATTCATGTACAATTTGCAAAGTAGCTGCTGTTCATTTGAGCAAATGTGTGTTTGCTCAAAGAGGAGCTACATCTGACCAAAAGACACATTACATAGAAAACTAGTACACAAAAAGCATAAAAGTGAAAATACCAGTCTTTCTTAAGGTTAGGATATATTTTGATGGCCTAAAATCTATCCCTAATCGTACATTTAACAATCTTTTCTAAACACTAATATTTAGCTTAACTGCACATTAATAAGGATATGCTAAGTAATATTAACTGAGAATCCACACTGAAAATCTGAGCTGAAGAAAGCAGAAAATGATCTTTTAAAGCCAGAAGGTAAGGGTGAAAATGAAGCTACTTTTGTGTGGGAGAATTGGCAGCTTAACCTTATGCAGCTGGGCCTGTGAATTTTTGCCTTAGGGTAGAGGAACACAAGATGAGAACTTTCTTCTTAGAAGGCTGAAAATACATGGTTACAAAATCCAGTGGGTCTGTATTGACTTTGCTATCTTCTCTGTTTCTTCAGCATCTTGTCTCAAGACCTCTCCCTGTAATGGAAACAGATACACAAACTGGTGTATGGCAATAATTACCTAGAAAAAATTTTGCAAGAAATTAATCTTATACAAGAAAACAATCAAGAAAAACGCTAACCAGGTTTTTTGCAGACTTCCAAACTACCTTAGGCATCTTTTCTAAGTACTTACTCACCTCTCACTGAAAGACTGAAATAATACTAGCTTCAAGAGGTGAAGAAAGTATTTTTAAGTAAAACCAACTATTACTGTATTATTTTCTTAATTCAGGGCTCTTGAGGCTTGTCTTCTAACAGAATAGTTAACATATTTAGGTGGTTTAAACTTATGTTATGGCTATGACTTGGAAAACTTTCAGCTTCTCCATGATTCTTTTGGTTTACAACTTACAAAGGATTTCAGCATATGAATCTGCAACACCCTTTCTGAAGAACTAGATGCTGTCTCAAATAATAATGCGTCATTATGCAGGGATGAGTTCTGTCTCTTCTTATCTCATGATTGCTCTGCATGGGCTTTTGCTCCTGCTTCATTTAAACCACTCTTTCTAAAAGCTGATTTCTGAAGAATCTAATTTTCTACCTGCACAACAGGAAGATGAATTATGTGTCTTAACACTAAGGACACTTAAGGGTTAAAGTAACTTTGAAGTTCTGTTCTGTAGTGTTGGAACTCTATAGGATAAAAACTTGAAACACATGAGAATACATTGGAATCTTATGAGCAGACTTGTAGAGTCTTCCAGCAGTGAGCTGGAAAATGTTTTTTTGTTTTCTGAGCATAGCCCTTTCCATTGTGTTAAAACTATCTTCTCTCTCCAAATGTAGCAAGAAAATGCAGTTGTGTGTTTATGGGATACATTGAACTGTTATTTTCAAGAATGCTTATACTCAGTACTGGGTTGGGTACAGCTTATTTTTCATCTACAATCCATGTACATCTGTCTTTTTATTACAAACCTCTTTGCATTACACAGAAAAGACATGATCAGTTCTGGCGGCAAAGGATATGTACATTTTTAAAAAATATTATTTAATTTCATTTTTTTCTGAAGATGATATGAAGCTGCTGAAGAATTCTCAGATTTCTTGCAGTTAGCCTTAATAAAAGATGTATTCTACTTCTACAGGGTTTTTATATTAATAATTAAGACAAATGCAGTAGTAAGTCCTCTAGAAGGAACACTTGTCAAATAGTTTATTATTATCTATTCTGAAGCTTTCAGTTGAATCCAATTAATACTGGAGTGTGACAGTGGAGGACCTTCAGCTGATGCTTTTCAAATTCATCAAAAATTGTAATGAGTACTTGTATCCATATTCTGTCTAAGCCAAGTCCATCTTTCAGAAATGAAGGAGAATAGGAACTTTGCCAGTCATAAAATGCCATGATTTACATTTGTTAGTCCTGTGCTATCATTCATTACATGTAATTGGTTTCTTAACTGCATATCCTCAAAATCCTATCTGTTCAAAGTTCAGCAACCTCTTGCTGTTGAGACCAGCAGAGTCCAATCTTCACTTAAATGTATTTGCCTTTACCAGGTGTTATCAGAATTTCAGTAATGAACTCACTGAGACATACCTAACACAGTGTCACTAGGTGAAGAATGTGATGGCTTATCTTGTGCGGCATTAATCATGCGTAAAGGATACCAGTGACACTTTATTCACAATAACAAAATTTTATTTACTTAGGTAGTTTTCAAAGTCTTTTCCTGCCTTCTGGTAGTGATGTGCATCCCCCTACAGTGAACAGGCAAATTGCCAACAGTCTGTATTTCCTTAGTTACTTTTTAAGAATCGCTGTCTGTTTCATTCTTAACATCAGAGATATGTTGGTTGAAATGCATTGACTTAGTAAATAAATGAAGAAGACAAGACGTCTGATTAGAAATGTTGTAAGGAAAAAGAATGTACATAATGACTAATGAATTTATTTCAGGCTCACTGTTCTGCTGCAAGACTGTACCCAACTCAGCAAACCCCAAATGCATAAGCATACGTAGAGATAAAGCTGCAAACAGATGAAGACTTTTCAAGGCCTTGAAAAACTGTCCATCTTTGCATTTGCACTTTTTATATAGAAAAATAGCTCATCCCTTAAAAAAAAAAAAAAAGCAAAGACACAGTGTGAACATCAATGCATGAAACTTGTGGATAATAGAATGACAGGTTTCAGTTAATGAATGGGCTGTAAATTCACTTAGATACATTTCCTGCCATGAAGTAAGATCTGCTGTGGAAATTACTGATTCCTGTATCCAGCCATTACTAGCTCACCTACTCACTTGAAAGTCATCTTGGTGAGCTTTGCCACTTCCCTCAGAACTTGGTTATTGTAGTTCATACTAAAATCAGTGCAAACTCCATGAAGTTGTTTAAAATGACCCTAAATCATACTGCATTTAAAACAGTAGCTTAGTCTTTGTGATTTTGTTTTTCTGTATACTTCTAGAACAAACAGTTTTTCCAATATAAGTAACTATGAATGCTGTTTGGCTGTTTTGTGCTTACAGTACACATTGCATGGAGTTTGCAAATATAGTTATTCAGAAAGCAATGCTGTAATCATTCTTTTCCTACTGTTAAAGTGCAGTATAAATACAAAGATATATCTAAGTGTGTAGTTGTGTTATGGATGCCTGTCATTTTAAAATTTTATCAAGATGGACCCTCAGTTCATCATCTGTCCCTCAGCTGCCTCAGTTAGTTATCAAAGGAGCTGATATATGACAGTAAAACTTATGTTACTTTGGAGGAAGGAGAGGAACAGAGAAAGAAGACTGTCTAAGGAAGAACAATACAGAGTAAATTATTTATATAATATCATGGTTGCTAAGTAAATGTAAGCAAATGGCCTCATTTAATAGGCATTGTTTTCTTGATCAAAACATGTCTTCTTTATGTATAATATTTGTGTGTATTCCTTAGTATGATTTATAGCAGAATTTTCATTCCTGCTGTACTCCTATATCAAGAAACATTTGCTCACATGCTAATCTATCAATTTAATGCAGTGGAAAAGCGTCATCTTGCAGAACTGGTGAGTGAAGATTTTGAGGAGAGTGCCTCAGCTGAACTGAGAACAGGCATTTCAGTGAACAGTAACCTGCAATTCTATTTGAGGTACCTTGGTAGCTTTGAAACATCCTCTTAATGACAGTGACTGAATAAAAGCAAAAAGTTGAAAAGCCACACACAGGACCTGTCTATGAATGACAGAGTAAAACCTTGTTAGAACTGAACTGGAGCTCTTTGCCTAGCTCAGGCCCAAGCTGGGATGGACATGTCCCTCCCAGAGCAGACTCACAGTCACCCTTTCGAAAATCAGAAATGGGACTGGAAGTACATACGGCGTTTATTCAAACAGATAAAAGGTCTGTAATTCCAGTTTTTCTGGACAGAAGTAGGTGCTACAGCTTTGGAGAAAGTCTCCATTGGATAGAATTTTGAAGACCTTGCAAAAGGACATTTTCTTCTGCGGCACGCAATGTGTTTTGTAAAAACATTCATTTCTCTAATTCTGTCAAATTTGTATCTCAAACTGTTTTATTATTCTTACTTTTTACGTGACGGTAACATTTTTGACAGGACTTAAAAAGACATTATAAGACTTTTCAAACAGGTTTGTTTTTTTCATATTTCTATAATGAAATGCAATTCCAACAACAGCATCTATGCATATCTTTTATCGCTTTTTTTATACTTCTGTTGGCTAGGAGTAGGATAAATTGGACATAATTGGACAAATTACGTTTTCTAAAGCTTCATTCTATCATCTATCTCCCTAGTAAGCATAAAACAGAATCTCTGATTATCTCAAAGATTTAAAGGAAAGTTGTGAGTTGTGATGGTTGAGTGCAAAATTTCACAAATTAATTTCCATGTCTGCTATTCTCACACATTTTAGCAAGTCCCAGTTAATTATAAGCACTACTCTACAAAATATGTTATCAAATTATTGTAAAACTAATGCAAATATAGAAATTTCCTACTTTTTTCATTTTATTCACAAGAGAAAAAGCAAGCATATATGCAATATTAATTTAAAAAAACAACAACTTTTTTTACAGAAACATAATGCAGCAGGGAATAGAAGATATTTGTAAGAAAAAAAAATCAAACAAACTAGGACTGATCTGCTTTTAGAAGATCTTGTGCAGGAATAGATGGGGTGATGCTCTGTTTTGTGGTTTAGTGAACAGTGATAAATTTCAGTACTAAGCAAAATAGTAAATCAATAAAACGATCTCAGAGACACAATGAATTAAAAAAAATGGTTGTTGAGCATGGTCAGCTTATACTGTTTTTCCAAGATGTCCTTAGTCAGAGTTCCTAGGGATACAATTATTCTTACCCTGTTCCCCTACAGGTAGTAAATATTCCTTCTCTAGGCTAATAACTTTTAATCTACAGTACAGTTTCTGTCAAAATTTATGAGGACAGAGAATAGAACAATTTGGGGTAGTGTGGAAAGACCCATGCTTTATTACTTCTCTTTCTTACTTAATGGTTTGTGCTTTTCTGGCAAGGAAATTAGGAATTTGCCTGTCACTTTGGCCAAATTGGACAGCATTTACTGTCACTCAGTTCATCTGATACCAGCCTTCTTACTGATGCAGTATAGTAAGCCCTTCACTTGCTGAGTTTAGCCTATTATGTAGCCACATAACCCACCTAAAATACCTGATCAGGCAGTGTGCTTTGCTTTGGCTCTTTGTTGTACAGGTGTAAATTGCTTTCCAAAGTGCACAGGAATAGCAGACAAAATGAATATATATCAAAGATGTGCAGCATCATAAAGAACGTAATTCATGCAACAAACATCCATTTAAATCAAGAATATGAAAATGTGTACAAGACACTTCTGTTTCACTGAAGTCCTGCAAAAATCCTGGCTTTGAAGAATTAAGAGGCTGTTATTAAATATTCCCTGCATCATCTTAGTTCTGGTCCTCTGAAGCAATAGTTAAAATTTCTACCAAGTACAGAGCTGTTAGCAGGGAATATTAGAATGCTGAAAACACAACCTAGAAAATCATGTCAGCATATGAAGGACTGCTGAGATGGCTAAAAATAAGAGAACTAGGCTAATTCTCTATAAACCAAAAGGCTTCAGTAGACAGTGAATGACTTCTCTCAGTTCACTGCAGCAGAGCCTTTCGTGGCCTTCCAGCATTTTACTGATGCTTTCTAGATGGAAGTTTAACAATTAATTATATAAAAATAACGTTATTTAACTCAGTGTTGGAAATGGATAGTTAGCTCTATGATCTGTGTAAAAAGAAAATTGTAAAAACGTTCAAACTCAAGAATCAACATGTAAATTATTGAAAGAATCAACATGTAAATTTACTGAAATTCTTTTCAAATTTGAACTGGAACCTCCCTGTCTTTGATCTGAGGGGAAGTTGAGTCTGCAGTATAGAATTCTGTGCATTTTTTCAAATTTTGCTTCTGAGTTGGATGTGAGAGACTGAAATGTTAACGGTTAATGCTTCAAAAAATTGGCCTTTTGAAAAGGCAGAGGCTGCTTTGTTGATGATGTGTAAGATAACAGCCCAGGGGCAGAGGAGATGAGCACCAGAGGATGACCATCACAAATTAACCTTTGTTTAGCAACAAGCTAGGGTTTAAGCCAGATAAGAGAGAAGGCTGATAAGAAGCAGGTAGTGGGGTAGTGCTTTTTTCATGCCAATGTCCTCCCTTGCACAACCTGATCAGGTGTAAAAACTTCCCCCTCCCGCCCAGGGGTGGACTGGGACAGTTACTTGTGGATATGAAGGTATCTGGCCCTTTTGATGGGGCATAACTGGCTCAGCTATGCTGATGTGAGAGGCAGCTGTCATGTCTTAGAAGACGCCTGGGTGTTTCCATAAACCTGAAGGTGTATTAACCCATGGAACTCTTGTTTTGTGGGCTTCCCCCGGCCCTGACGGATCCAGACTATGACCATCACTTCAATCAGCAGACACTGAAATTGCAATGATCAGGTCTCATCGCTGACCCATGGGTGGTGACATCTTTCTACTCTTATTCTTTGTCTCTCTTTCTTTCTCTTGTTTTCTCCTAACTTCTTCTCAAAATATGTTATAAGCTAGACTAGAGAATCCCAGTCAGTAAGTTAGTTAGTACCTTGTATTTGGGTAAGTTAAAGTTGGCTAAGTTTGAGTCCGCTAAGTTAAAGTTTGTGAAATGCCTTACTCTGTCTGGATGTTGTTTTAAATTTGCCAAGTACCTTTTTCTACCTCAATGTTCGAAAGTTTGCCAATAAAATTTGCCATTGAACATTCTGAGAATTTTGTTGTTTTGTCCTGTGCACTGCCCAGAGTGAATCAAACAACCTTTCCTGAAACCATGAGCAGACCAGGACATAAAACTGAAGAACTTGAAAATCATAAAAGCAGAACTTCTCTTGCCGAGTCTAGCAAAAAGGCATAAAAATAAACAAACAAAAGGAATTGTATGTCTGAACATTGCCAAGTACTGCAGAGCTGACAAAACCAAAGTAATCCTTCTGTGACATTGCAAACATTTACTAACCAAGTGATTCTTATGTTTTTAGTATGACTTGATCTTCTGGTAAACCAGAAGAGGTAATCCAGGCTGGTAAACCTCTCAAGAGCAGTGTGTCCTTGTGTACCAGCAGTGTGCCATCAAAGTGTCCAAGTGTGTGTTGTGGCTGCAATTTTCTCTGCAGCAGAGGGCTGCTCAGGAGAGATGATCTTTGAATCTGGAAAAATCTAGTGGAGACAGCAATAGGAACCATTTGGAACTTGATTGGCTCTGTCCTTTCTGTCCCCCCCCCCCCCCCCCCTCCATAAANCCCCCCCCCCCCCAATTAAATTTACATAAATTTAATATCAGAATTTAAAACTTAGAAACTCCACAGGTAGAAATGTCAGAGTTTGTCCAAGTACCAAGGCTTTGGGTTAGCATCTTGATTTCTGTGCAAGCGAATGAAAATTTCAGGATGAGATTCTTACATCATCAGGGGTGGGCTTGATGCTGTCTTGCTCAGAAGAGACAGGCTTGTCCTGTTTTGTGGTAATCCAAGAGAGAAAAAAGTAGAAGGAAATATGAAGGACTGTTAAGTATAAAAAGACAAAGTAGAGCCATTTCACCTGGATGATTAAACTCAAAATATGGATGAGACTAACAAAAGCTATCACTTCTATCAGACGTTTTTCTGTCTGGACTCAAGTTCAGCCTTTTGTCAATAAACCGTGCAGAATAATTTCTAATTGCAACACAGCGGTACAAGTCTCTGGTTGGTGCTATGAACATCTTTCATTCGTTTAACTCCAAATATATACTCATCCACCCAAAGAATTTGTGATGTTAGAGAGATTCTGTCTCTAGAAGAAGCATCAAATGACAGGAGCAGATGAGTTTCTCAGCCTAATATGAAACTGTTTTCAGGAAAATGCATTCTAAAAGGAAGCAAGAGAAGTGCTCACACTGCATCTCACTTTCCCATGCGTATTCTTGAGACAAATGGCAAGGTGGTTTAGAAAAAACTTTTCAGTGGTAACAAGTAAGTCGACCTGTATTTATACAAGAAGTACTTTAAGAGTTTTCACCATCTTTAAAATGCCAAAGGACCTCTGTTGTTCTTACTTTGTCTGTACCAAATTTCCCAAATGCTTGTTCGTGTAAGTTTGGATACACTCATCTCCATGACCACTTCTCACTGCCACTCTATTTTGATCTTTTAGCAATCAAAAAAGGGTACCTAGATATGAAAGGATCTTCTCGTGCATGCTATGGAACAGCCATTCAGTTGTACCAATTTTTAGTTGACACTCTGCCAGAGTCCCAGCTAGCTCCACAGGATGGTTGTGTCACACTCCGGCCGCGTGCCAGGTGTGGGGACCAGCTGGAGGTAAAGACGCAGCCAGCCGCACCTTCCATGGGTGCTTTTGGGATTTCTGCAGGCAGTGTCCAAGACGAGGTAAAAGAGGTGAGGAGGCTGTAAGTTTGAGGTTCCTGAGCAGGGTTTATTGAAGGATCCGGCAATAAACACAGCCCCTCACAACAATAGCCAGAAACTGAACAGCCCCAAACACCTCTGTGCAGGGATTTATAACAGGGGGGTAAAACTAGTGGGTGGGTACAATTCACAAGCCAATAGGATGACTCTAGGGGAGGAGAATGGGGAAGGGTTTACAAAGTGGAGTCCAACAGGGAATAGAGAGGAGGAGGAAGGCGTCAGATTTACCAATGAGGGTACCGAGGGTTACAGAAGTTTCTGGAAAAAGGGGAGGGGTTAAAATTGACAAGCAGGTAGGGCGGGACGGGTCATTTTAACTGACAGGGAACATTCAGGAAAAATGGGTGGGGTTTACAATGACAGGCAGGGAAAATGGGGAGGGTACACTATGGGGAACAAACCATTGTAACTCGGGGGGAAGCAAGAACATTCAATTAAAGAAATACAATACATCATTTAGTGATCTGTCCCTTCAAGATCAGACTCAGTTAAAAAAATAGCTCAACCCAGCCTAATGGCAACACAACTGTTTTTGCTTTGTATTCTTGTTTTTGCTTTGTATTCTTGTGATGAAGAAGGAAAGAACGGAATTATTATGTACTCTGTCTCTGGTTAAGTAGATGATGAAGGCTTAAAATAGTTAGAGAAGTGGCTACTGCACCAAAGCTGCAGAAACAGGATATGGATGTGGATCAGATGGAGTAATGAACATAAAATCAAAGTTTTTCCCCAAAAATTTGGTAATTCTGCACAGTTTAGGCCATAAAGTCTTGTCAGGACTAAATATCATTAATATCTAGAATTTTCATGCATTGCAAGTGATTTCTCAAGTGTTCTCTAATTCTGTGATTAAAATGCTGCTGTGTTTTGCTTTTAAATTATTCTAAGGTATTCCACGTGAAAGTGATTGTCTAAGACCACATTTCAGGTTTTCCCTCCATTATACATGTATCCAAATGCTTTTTATGGAGAAGGATGACAAAATATTTTTAAGTATGGAGGTTTTACAAAGCTGGGGTTTAAGAGAAATTAAACCCACAAACCTTCAAATTTCTCCAAATCTTCATAGTGACTAAATGGGGTTACACAAATATGTTCCCAGAAAAAGCGTATAAATCAATCGCAATTAATTCACAAGTGTCAATAAGTCCTGCTACATTATTTTGCTATTATTCACCTGGGATAATTGTCATAGAGCTCCAGTGGATTTTTGTTTTTCTGAGTTAAACACTGTCAATCAAAACAGACTGTGCACTCCCACCTCAGAAAGGTAAATACGCTGAGAGTAAAGTCATAGGCACAGTTTGCCCTTCAACACAAAACAGTGTCTAGGCTTTTGTGGACATCAAGAGATATGATTGGACACCTCATGCCCAATAAATATCATGCCGCAGAAATCTACCTGAAATGCAGTTGTGGAAGATGTTGAAGATGTCCTTCCAGGTCAAAGTTCATTTTGAGTCCAGTCTATTTTCTTATTAGAGAAGATCAGGGGAACCTTTACAAAGCCTTCTTCATGCAATCATAGTTACAAGCTGTGCTTTTTGGCTCAAGTAACTCATTAATGACATGAAAAGGAGCAGCGAGCCAGCTCCTCTTTGAGGAAATTATGTGGTAATGATAAGCTGCCTAATCCTTCAGGAGAACAGTCCATTTTGCAGAACAGATAATTTACACATAGTTGAAAGAACACCATGAAAGCCCCTTGAAGACTGGCAGCTGATTGCCGTACAGAGGGATGGGTTTTTGTTTGTGTTTGCCAGCCACTCTAGGCTATCAGCCTAATAACTCTCTCTCAGTGCCTTATAACAGCTCTATGTAGACCCATTCAGAGCCCTTGATCACACCAGAAGGAGAATAAAGAGGCCTCCATACTCATGCAAGGAGGAAAGAAACCAAAGCATCTGCTTCTGTGAAAGCAAATCTGGGTAGCTGCTAATGACTTTTTACAGCAGCCCTGGCGATGACGTGCATAACAGAAATTTGAATACCATTTCTGATCTTGATGTCTTTTTTCATTACTCAGCAATGCAATAGCTTCATGTAAGCTGCAGCTGTTTTGGGTTGGGGGAAAGAGTAGAAGCCATCAAGCTGCTGAAGTCCAGGGTGGGCCAAATTGCTCAGAAAAATGTGACACTCATGTAAATCTGTTGAGAAACTAGGTTTGTTGCAATCCAGCCCCACAGTTAGGTTTATAGTTCTGTTGTGAAAAGTGCAAGCATTAAAATAGTGGTAATGAAGAGTAAGCCAGCTTCATCCAAAACTGGGATTTCCCCTCCAAGCAAGGCAAGATCGAGCAGTGAAAGAGAAGACCATCTCGGAATAGCAGAGTAAAAAGGAAGCTGTGACATAACCTTCTGCAACTTCCCATGCACCCAGATTGCTGTACTGGCAAAGCTTGTGCATGGAGAGCACAAGCAAAGCTCTTCAAGAGTCTGTGATACATCTCTGTTAGATCTTGGTGGAGTGACTTGAAACCAAACAGATTAGGAAATTCTAGACTAACCTGTAAGTGAAGTCCAAGAGAAGGAAAAGACATTGACCCTTAAATCACAGGTTTTTTTGTAGTCCTACATTGTTAGATGGACTTGGTAAAGGATAATAGTCTCCCATCTGGTTTACTGAGGAGGAAAACATGGTGTGTGCAGCTGTGGCTGAACTCAATACCAAGCAGAGCTCCAAAGAGGAGAGGCTCTCACTGAGCTTCTCCTAGACCTGTTAGTTACAGTTAGTATTCCCTGCAGTCACACTCAGGGGATGCACAATATTCCCCGTGCCAAACCTTTCACCCCTACAAGGACACTGCAACCAGGCAGGAAACCAGCAGCCTTCCTCTCTGGCCTTGCCACTTGGAGGAATACCATCAGTCAGTTGTGAGTGAACAGACAAACACATCTGGTCTGCCACCTCTTACAGGAATATGGTGCCTTACAAAATGGTATGGACAGCGTTTTCCAGATACTTCTTGTGCTCTCGGGTTACCTGACTTGGCTGTGTGCTCCTCCACACCTCACCACTCATCAGTGACTAAGGAAAGTCCAATCTTCACTGACATCACAGTGAGCACAAGTGAGCAACGGTGACTGGGTATGCTAGCACTCTAGTTTCAGACAGCAGCCAATAACATTGTGTGCACCAATGTTTTTGACAAAAAAAACCCCAAACACACAAAAACAAACAAAAAAAAAACCCCCCAAAAATCCCCAGTCTAGGCAGAAGCCATGCAATGAGGATAAATGCTCAAGAAGTTATTGTGTAATAGAAAGGTTTCCAGGCCATTCTACCCCATGAAAATGCATACAATAGTCCATGAGTTCAGACCTAAGTTTTCAAATGAATGCTATATAATTTTGTGTATCATTTACACTAACAGTTTCATTGTACATGGTGAGCAAATCTGACTCCACTAAAAAATCTCTTTGCAGCAAAGCCACTAATACAGTCAGGAATGCCACTGTAGAGAGAACTTAGGTTTGCTGATAAAACTCTAAAATTAAATGTAAATGAATTGGTAAGCACATGATGGTTGTGTTTCAGGTGATGCATGTCCTTTACTTCTTAGTTTGGATTGATGGAAGCAAGGGACTGTGCTGAACTCTGATGAGCAGAAACCTGGCCCTGTGCCATGCTGTGTGTTGCAGCAGAGCACACAGTTTCACACTGTGTTGAGAGTGAGGAAAGCTTAACTTAAGTTAAACTTCTTTAAGTTTTCCAGCGTCTAATCCAAGAATGAATGTCAAAGGCAATATGAAAATTCTAGGCATTATTTTCCAGAGAGTGAATGGTTTCTTGATGGGTTGTGTTTTTTGCCACGCAAAATCTATTTTTTTTCTTCTAGTCAATATATCACTTTATGAAAGAACCTCTGAAAATCAGAGGTGAATGACTCTTTAGCTGTTTCTCTTATACTGTCACTGAGCATATCTTATGGTGTGGATGGTGGATGAGATACAATTTTCTGTGCCTTGTGCAAGAGGTGTAAGAGTGTGCACAGCACCCCGGGGGTCAATGTGAAAACACACACAATCTCCTGCAGCATAGGGGACAGAAAACCTGGTGAGGGCAGTTTTGGGTAAAGCTTTTAAAAGGGTTGTTTTGTGAAGGGAAGTTCCTGTGCATATTGATCAGGAGCAAGTGAATCAGGTAAGTACCCTGGTGTTGCTACTGTGTTGGGGAAGTTGTTGCTACTGATGGTGTAGCTCCTGCAAAACCATGGCACTGTGCTTGGACAACTTGCATCTTATACCTCACATTTCTTTCCAATGCATGACTGTGATGTCAGCTGGCCAGAAAAGGACTAGTGAAGGATGGGAAATAACCTATGAGGTTAGCCTGATAGCTCTGCTTCTTAGCCCAAGGGATCAGGACTAGGCAAGACTCCTCATGAGTTTAAGGCCCAGTTCGTGATTGCCAAACCTATACTGACTTATTTTTCTTTTTTTTTCTACATAGCTTTTCCATCTTTACTGTCTCTAAGTATCAAAAATCATATGTACTGCAGTTCAGATTAGAAGGATTATACACAAGTTCCGTAGCCAGACTTTTGAATTTGGAAAGCATCCATAATGGAATTAAACAGAAAAAGAATATTTAAGCAGTGACAGAAATGCAAGAGAGAAGATTCTTCATGGATATTTTCCAAATTACTCTCTGGGAGATTCATTCTGATGTTGGAAATTCCCTGTGAATGTACCATTTGCTACAGAATTCAGTTTTTCCATGACACAGAAAAATAAGCGGCATTGCTGTAAAAATAAAACTAAGCCATTCTGATGTGGGCATGATGTCTATAGTATTAGGGTTTAAATTTAACATAGTACATTTTACTCTGCTATTTATTATTCCCACTCTGTGGGATTTTGGCACATAGTTTACTCTAAGTGATTTACTTTATACATGTAGTTTATTTCTGTATTGTGCCTGCTTTATCTCATAATTGAGAGTAAAAGCAAACTAACATGACTATATTAAAAGGATTCAGTTGTGAGATCGAAGAGAAGTAATGGAAGCAAAGCTTACCTGGTAGCATTATCTCTAAGGTGCAGTACAGTGCAAGACTTGTGGTTCACTAAACCACTCTCCATCATATTCCTGGATAGCTGGGGAGGCCTCACATGATAGGGTTGGTTGGCCAACGTGACACGAATCCACAAGAAGGGCCACAAGGAGGATCCAGGGAACTACAGCATCTCAGCTTGACCTTGGTGCCTAACAAGGTTTTGGAGCAGATCATCTTGAGTGCGATCACGTGGCACATGACAACCAGCAGATCTGGGCCAGCCAACAGGTGTTTAGGAAGAGGAGGTCCTGTCCGACCAACTCCCTGGTCTCCCTTTACTTTTTTTAAAAATTATTATTTCACAGAACATTATGAGTTGGAAGGGATCCACAAGTATCATTGAGTCCAACTCTTTTTACAACTAGGTGACCTGCCTTGTGAATGTGGGAAAGACTTTGAATGATATCTACCTTGACTTCAGCAAGGCCTTTGACACTGTCTCCTGACAGAATTCTCCTGGAAAAGCTGGCAGCCCATGGCTTGAACAGGTGCACTCTTCATTGGGGTAAGAACTGGCTGCACAGCTTGGTCCAGACAGTGGAGATGAATGGTGCTGCATCCAGTTGGTGGCTGGTCACCAGTGGTGTTCCCCAGGAATCAGTGTTGGGCCCAGTCCTGTTTAACATCTTTATTCATGGTCTGAATCAGGGGATTGAATCTACCATTAGCAAATTTGTGGATGACACCAAACTGGGGAGAGTGCAGATCTGCTGGAGGGCAGGAAGGATCTGCAGAGGTATCTGGACAGGCTGGATTGACGGGCCAAGGCCAAAGGTATGAGGTTTAATAAAGCCAGGTGCTGGCTCCTTCCCTTGGGTCACAAAAACTCCATGCAGAAATACAGGCTGGGGGAAGAGTGTCTGGAAAGTGGCTCAGCAGAGAAGTGGGGATTGGGGTGCTGGTCAGCAGTAGCTGACCATGACCCGGGGAGTGCCCAGGTAGCTAAGAAGGCCAACGGCATCCTGGCCTATATCTGAAATTATGTGGCCAGCAGGACCAGGGAAGTGATTCTTCTGTTGTACACGGCACTGGTGAGGCCACAGCTTGAGTTCTGTATCCAGTTCTGGGCCCCTCAATTCAGGAAGGACTTTTATACCAAGTGATGGTTCTAAATGAAACAAACCTCAACCATTTAGAAAACAATGAAAACATCAGTTCTTGCATCAGATATCTTGCTGCAAAAAGGAATATGGATCAAAATGAGTAACTAATAGCTATATGAAAGAATGGTTGAGAATTGAATTTGAGGAGTGGTGATTTCAGTAGCCACTGACTAGTGGACTTCCACTGGGTACTGAAACGTTTGAGTACTACCTGTTTGACTGTTCCAGAATCAGAAACTCAATGGATCCTAGGGCAAAAAGTCTACAGGATAGTGTAGTACTGATCAGAAGTAAAATGACATCCAGGAGCTTAAATGACAGACCTCTGTTACACATTTTGAGTTCAAAGCACCCTGCAAATCTGGCATGTCTGATTTGAAAATCAATAGTTCTTTGCCTTAATCACTTCAGTAACGTAGAGTAATTACAAACTATTACTTCTGAAGGAACATTAAAAATATCAAAGCAATCAAAGCAAGCGTGAAATAAGCAAACAGTACAGAAAAGCAGCCATACTTATTTACTTATTAGTTATCTAGGTGTTCAGGGAACACCCGCTATTCAGAATTACATGCTGATTTTTTTCTTTGCAGTTGCATTTTGCAATGTGTTTTGTTTTTAGGGGAAACCAAAGACTGAACTGAAAGGAAACAAATATGCAACTTCATGTTTTTGAACCAGAAATTAAACCTTTTCAACAGGAATTTCTAGAAGAGGCACTTCTAGAAATTCCTAAGCTCTAGGTGAAGACATGACTACAGACACAAGTTAGTGGCAGAAAGGTCAGGCAGCAGAATTAAAGTGCCAGCCCTTCAATATTTTCGTTTCAGTACTTTGAAAAAAAGATGGAGGCTTAAATGATTCCGTACATGAGAAATTATGTTTATCCTTAATAGAGAATATTTTACAAAATGTTCTATGTCTTGTGTTTCATACACTTTTGACAAACTCAAGATTTTTACATTTTGCAATGAAGTAATAAATGATTGATTGGATCAATCAGATGGAACAGTGAGCAAAAATGAGGTAGTAATGCATGCACAGATGAAAGAATTCAGCAATTTTGGTCAGTGAACAGTTCAATGTGGGCCTGGAGATGTTTTCATCCATAGAATGGTTTGCTTGTTCAGTATTTTGCTCTAGTAAAACAGTGGAATGAGGGCAGTTGAGGAAAGCAGAGTATGGAAAATAATGAATAGGAGCATAGTTTGAATAGAAAGATGGTTTAATTCTGAGTTGCTACTCCCCTGTCCTTGTAACACAAAGAGAATCTTTCAAGATATTTAACTGTACCAAACTGTTAAATAATATCCAAAGACCTCTTTTTCATTTACCATGCTGTCAAACTGTGGAAATCATTGTCCAAGAAGTTACTAAAGATCAGAGCACTCCAAGATTAAAAAATTCTAAAACATTTTATGTTTGATCTATTTGGGCAGATGTCATGTACGAAATACACCTTATAATGCTTCCTTCTCCTCAGTCATTCACTAAAAAGACCAGGCACCTGGCAGACCAAATTGAACATATCTGCTTTGTCTCTATAGGCTGGAAAAGAGATAAGAATTAAAGAATCAGAAACTATAATGATTGAATCAGGAGGTATTTTGGGGGATCCCAATTCTCGGTAGCCCCATGTTACTTATTACAATTGTTTCTTTAACTTTATGCAATTTTTCTCTCAGACCTCTGATTAGTCTAATCACCATTTTCTGCACCATTCTGATTTTTTTCAGGTCTTTTGTGAGTGCAAATAATTTGAATTGGATACCACTTTCTAGGTGTGATTTGGTATAATATCTTCAGTATTCCACTCCATCTGCTGGAATTATCCTCTCTTCTTTCATTAGTGCTTAAAAGCACATTCATCAGTCCCTGTGAATGAGATTGCAGGAGAAAATTTGATAAAATTTATGCTTTATAATGTAGTCATACTTTGACTTGGCAGAAAAGCCATCACTGGTAGAGTCCTTGGTACATTAAGGACAATGTTATTCTATGTACATAGAGCAAACCAACTTCTGCTTGCAGAGCTACTAGATCGACCCATAAAGAAGGAATGAACAGAGACTAGAGTTTAAAATTTGCTTGTTTTGCCCTGCTTACTGTTACCCAGAGAGAGTCTAAATTTCCTTGGAAATTGCTCATGACTTCTCTAGTAAATTTCAACTTTAGTGTTTACTTCAGTGCTCAAGACTGGAAATAGAATAAGAAAGATCCATCAAGCCTGGAAATGCTGAACTCCAAGCAACATTAATTTGTAAGCACAGACTTCACAGTTCAGAACGACTGCCCATGTAGCAGTTATTATTTTTACTGGGGCACAGAGATGGAAACAAAGATTACAGAGTTGAACTACTCCTTGCCAACTTCTAATAATACAGAAGTAGCCCACATTGGTGTTGTTTCTGCATCTATTGACAATCAAAGAACCACTTCTTGAAGTTCTTCCAGACACCATTTTTTTGCCCTTAGATTCATCATCTCTCCTCTGCCCTATATGGTATTCTGTTTTGGAATAGTCCAAAGAAATAACCCAAGAGAAAGAAGCCAGTTTTCTAAAAGGATTTAGTTTTCCTCATGTAGTGGTTTTTAAAAGAACTTGAATCAATGGTCAGTCACCAAAGAGTGAACAACAATTTCTTTTTACACACCTGTGACTGAACTTGTAACCTAAAGGTTGTAGGGGTAACCAAAGGCGTGTAAAGGATGTCAGTTTGACTTGATGAGAACATGGTTGAGTCCTTATGCCTAAAAGGCAGAATTTCCCACTTGTGTCCAACAATACGTCGGCTCGCAACTTCGCTGGCAGAGGTGGATCCAAAGCTACAGGGACTGAAAGGAGGGTTTTCCCAGCTGCACCTGAGGGTGAACTGGGCAGGAGCTGTTAGCAATAATGATCAGATGTCAATCTCAAATGCTTCTTAGTTAAATGGACCCTTCCATGATAACTCAGGCTATCACAAAACTTTGATGACTGCAGGGTGGCAATGTATGGTCGTGCAATCTCCTTCCAGACATGATACTTCCATCTCCTACCATGAACATCTCTCATTTTTGGATAATCCTGCTCTGAGTGGGATTCCCAAGATAATGGTTGTCCAGCACCTCTTTTTTTATTCCCAGCAGAAAAAGCTTCCCACCCCTCCCCTGAGAGGCCAGGATTAACAGCGACACTTTAGTCTTTGCTGATACTCCAAATAGGGGATCTGGGTTAAGAGCCTCTTTTTGTTAACACGTGTAGATCTTAAAACCTTCCACAATAATCAGTGTAAGCTTTAAAAGTAAGTATGGGGTCTGCACCCAGCAACAACAGAGAGAAGTAAAGGAAAAGAAGAAAGAAAGAATGAAAGAAAGGAAAGAAAGAAAGAAAGGAAAGAAAGAAAGGAAAGAAAGGAAGAAAGAAAGGAAGAAAGAAAGAAAGAAAGGAAAGAAAGGAAAAAAAGAAAGAAAGAAAGAAAGAAAGAAAGAAAGAAAGAAAGAAAGAAAGAAAGAAAGAAAGAAAGAAAGAAAGAAAGAAAGAAAGAAAGAAAGAAAGAAAGAAAGAAAAGAAAGAAAGGAAGAAAGAAAAGCAAGCAGGTCCAAACCAAACACCAAGGTTCTGCTCATCATTAAACTTAAGGACAGGCTCAATCCTCCTCCTTTCACTTGTATCAGACACACTTGCACACTCTCTCACACTCCTCTTTTCCTAACACCATCAGAGACATCTATCTTTAGTCATCCTTCTTTAAATTCTTTAAATTTAAATTTGATAATTTTCCAGATTTGGAAATTAGTGTGTATGTGCACTTTGTCCAAATAATTCCTGGTTAGTACAGCCCCATTTGATGAAAAAGGAGCTGCTGAATTAGCAAGTGACAAAGATACAGTTTTTCATTTATAATGAAGAATCCCATTTTACAAACAACTGGCTTTAAGCAGCCCTATAACAATTTATCCTTGTACACTCATGTTCCCATGTTTTATTTTTTGTCAAGTTCCATTCTGAATTTATGAATATTATGATCCTTGTGTTTTTTCTCATTGAGAGTTTGGCCATTAGCCTATGCTATTCCTATCCTCAATCCTAGACATCCCAAAATATAGGCACCTTTTGATCTAATTTCTCCAAATGAGTTTCCATTTTTCCCTTTCTCTGAGTGTACCTATGGCCTTTAGTCACATGGAAAAGCCATATGTGTAACTCATGGGGTTATGAAGCTGCATTGGGGTGCTTGCACTCGGAAAAGTAGGAGAAAAACCTACCACTGTCATGAGTAATAAATACTATCTTCTCTTACTTTAAAAAGACTGTGGCAGAAGGGAAGGAGATGTCATCCCCATATGTGCCACTGCTGAAGCACTCAACAAAATTCATGTAGGTGAGACATGGGTTAGCAACACTCCTTGCTGGCCAAAGGAGAATCAGGGTAAGTGTGCATAAAATAGACTTTGATACCATGATGCTCTTTGCTAGATAATTTTAAAAGTGAACTCTGGCTGTCTTCATATTTTTGATAAAGGACATAACATGACTCTTTTCTTCTTCAGAAATTTCCTTAGAAGTTTTACTCCATTGAATTCTCAGAGTATTGGGTTTTACTATATTACTGAATATCTGGGGTTTTAATATAGTCTTTGTTCAGACTTATGCAGCCCAGTTAAGTATTCACTACTTTCACTACCTCTGGGAATATTTGCTGTTCCTCTTCTGTAGGGTTGCAGAAAGAAAGGCTTAATACATACTCCAGAAACATTTGTATTGCTTACATTTGAGAATATAAAATTAATACTACTATTTGTAGTATCTTTCTCAAAAGATTTCAGATATCTTGAAAGGAAAAGGGGTCCCTCTTTCAATATTCTTACTGCAATATAAGCACTCTTCTTTTTCAACATTTCAGGGCAATTTCAGCATGTCTGGCCTAGGGACATAGTTTATGCTCCATGGGTTTCACTGAAACTCAGCCGAAGAAGTTCTCATTTTGTAGTATGAACACTGATAAAGCCACCTCTATGCTGGAAATACTCTGCCTTGATGAAAAGGATATGTTTTCACAGTTAACAGGTACTGAATTAGAGCAGTGCAGCCTAGTGAAGTGCACCAACCCAGGACCCGTGCAAAAATGCACAGGTCATACTCTAATTGCCTGCATAATGCTTTGCATCCTTGTATCACATGCCCTGAGCCCAGATAAACTTGCACAAACACAAGTTCACAGAGTGTAAGTAGTATTTGTTGCTTTGTTTGCTATCATCACCATTATAGCTCCAAAGAGCAAAAATTCAAGCTGTAAATCCCTGTTTGAACTTCCTGGTAAAGGCATTCTGTAGATCCTAAAGGGCAAATGCAGAATCTGAATATATATTGAGAGTTACAGGTTTTTCTACTTCAGCATATCAGAGAAGAAAGACAACATCTAGAAGAGAGATATGGATTCAGCACTACTGTTAGGTTTTCATTCTAAAGGATAATGTTAGATATAACTCACAGAAAAAGGGAAGCAACTAATTAAATTGTAAATTATATAAACAGGAGAGAGAATGATATCAGCATTCAATCTCTGATAATCTATGACTAGGTACCTTCAGAATACTATTAATCAGCCCAACTGTGAAAAAGGAAGACCTTCAAATTTGTCAGGCAGATGTCCCTGGACAGCTTGTAAGTGCCTTGCAGATAACACACAATCATTCATAGTATAGCCCTGATCATTATCTCAAATACTTGAGAAATTATAGAATGATTAAAACAGTGAGAAATCCCATTACTCATTTCACTGATTCCCACTTGTCTAATTCTTCCCTCTACCTCTGAACTTTAGGCCTGCATGTTAAATTTCCCTTGCCCTGGTTAGTATTCATCCTGTGTTCACTTGGGTTTAAAAATTTTCTGCAGGCTAGTAATACTCTTTCTAAACTGAGAAATACAAGTATCCTTTGGAGGCAGTCATCATGACTGCTGCTAACAGAAATTTTTTGATAGCCACCACTTCATTCTGTTTTTCAGGAATTAAGTAGGTGATGATGTATTTCCAACTGTAAAAGCTTTTTAATCTAGCAGAGAAAGAACAAAATATATGACACCAAGCTGCTGAATTTAAACTGGAATTGAGAAACACTTGTCTCGGTTTGAGAGGAAGTGAGTTTTTTGGGAAGTTTTAGTTAAACCAATCAGTGGTCAGATTCGAATATTGACACCTGGTGTGACCACTGAAGACGTGAGTCACCTCTGAAGACACACGGGGTTAAAAGCAGAGATTTCCCAGAGCTCGCTCTCTTTCGCCCCTGGTAGCCCAGGGAGCGGCACCGTCTCTGCCCCGCCCGGCCACATGGCTGGGTGGGG
>VZSE01006227.1:87373-191184 GCA_013398275.1 Promerops cafer
GCAGTTTCGGTCCATGGACGGTGGTGAGAGCACTGTACATGGAAGGAGCATGTCACCATGGCAGAGTTTCTCCGGGCGGTGCCACGTGTGACAAAGAAACATGGGGAGTTTCAACCCTGTTTCGTGGGGAGGACTGTGGTACAAGAGAGACTCCTCTCTCCCCTGATGGACTGAGAATTGATTACTTGAGTGTTGGTAACTTGATCAGGACTCCAAGATTTTTTTTTTGTCTCACTGTGCTTTGGTGAATTTGGGTGGGAGGAGGAGGAATGGTTTAAAAGGTGTTCATTCTGTTTTCCTGTGTGTTTCTGATTTTAGTTTGTAGTTTAATAAAGTTTGTTATTTTTCTCTTTTTTCTAAGTTTGAGCCTGCTCTGCTCTGTTCCTGGTCACATCTCACAGCAGTTAGTTAAAGAAAATACATTTTCATGGGGGCTCTGGCATTGGGCCAGTCCCAAACCATGACACCCCATTATATTTTCTAATAAATCTGGGACTAGAAACCTAATACTGGAGTGAAATGCTTAAGCACAGGATGTGAAATGTTGAGTGTGAACAACTTAATAATTTGAGTTCAGATATGTTACAAAAATGTGCCTTTTTTTGGAGAGAATGGGGGAGTGTAGGTTTGGGGAGATAGAAGGTAACTTTGTTTCAGCAGGCTATATGACACATTCTCAGTTTACAGTACTCATGAAAACTATCATTAATAGTGCATGCTGATTTGAAAATAATGAGATCTTTGACTTGGCCTGATCAGTGGAAGAGTTATACCACCAGCTGTAGCACTAGTACTTGTAGCCCCAGCAATACCTTCAGGATTATTTGATTTGTACTCGTAAATCCTTATTTGCTGGCATAAGAGTGTCATCTTCACTAAGAGTGGTGTACACTCACACCAAAAAAGCAAATCAACACAAGTAAGAAGAACACATCTAACAGAATATTAGTTATATTTTCCCAATACACAGCCAAATCATCATGTGCAAGTTTTTATGGCCTTTATTTCCACTGAGCACTGCAATTCCAAGGGAACTACCATATGCAAGCAGTACTGGGCCAAATACTTAAGTGAAGTCAGCAGAGTCCTCACTGACAGCTCCTTCAAAATGACCTCAGTTCCTTGTAATATGGAGGAAAAAATGAATAAACTAGTAAAAATATTAATGGAGGTGAAAGGGAGTTGAAGGAAAAGAAGACATACCAGAAATTTAGTTTGTTCTTCTGACACAGAACTTTTTGGTTACTCACAAATAGACAAGTGATATAGAAAGATGCTACACTTGGATTTGTCCAGGTGCTCTGACTAGATGAGCCATCTGCTTTGCAGCATCTGCTAGCAAGCAAGTGAAATAAAGTCCCAAGTGCTGATATAAGTAATGAAATTTATTGCTTTTAATAATGTAATTCATTTATAGATATGATATATTGAATATTGCTAAGATTAAAAGTTTTATCCAACCATCTTGTGGTTGAATGATTTGTTTCATCTCTGGAACAGTCATTATTCTAATTGATGAAGTTATGAATATTAGTGTTTCATGTAATAAATGTTCCAGCATGATGGAATGTGAACATGAATTCACCCTGGTCTTCACCAGGGGTGTTTCTGTGGGCTCAGCTGATGCCATTTAGATCTGACTGCAGAAATGGAGAGGAAGGGACAATGTGATGTAATATGTCCAAACTTCCCAACTTAAGAACAAGAATTGTTGATTGCAGGATGATGTTTTAACTTAAAGTTTCTGTGTATATATTATATTCTGTGTATATATTAGTCTAGTAAAACCAATGAAAATCAAATTACCAGTTCTCTTCTGAAAGTATATTAATTTGGTTTTGGAATTCTATTTACAGCTGACACTGATATGAACACTACGAAATTAAAATCTTAAAGGACTAGAATATATGGAAATTTGCCCCTTTTTTTCCCCAGTGATATCAGCTGCTCAAATAAAAGGTTTTATTTTCCATGGGAAAGCCCCTCACAGAGAATCACAACTTGTTCATGTAATTAACGTGAAACAGCAATGCACTCTAAAGAAATCATTTAGGCCCCACCAAACTAATCTGCAGTTTTGGAAGGGAGGGTTCCAGAACAGCTTCTGTGGATTTTAGAGTACACGTGCATACATATTAGGAGATTTCAATGGAGTTCATTGACAAAAGTAATGGGACACCAACTACTACATAATTTATATGATATTTGCAAACTTTGCTGCATGCATGTTTGCTAGAACCAAAGACTACTTTATGGGGATTATTTTCTTTCCAGAAAAGAGGCCAACAATATTCTATTACTGAAGCTGAGGACTGCATCTTCAGTACTTTAAACCAGAGAGGTCTGGAAAAGACAGGAGATCAGGCTGGGGATACTTTCCCAAATCTCAGTTATGTATGACTGTGTTTTTCAAGACCAACCATCTTTTCACCCTCCTGTTAAAATGTTGTATTTATATGACTCTTTTAAAGAGACCCTTTGGGTCATTGCAATTTGACTTTACTGTGTGCTCTGCCTCCTACCTGCTTTGTCCTTTGTAAACTGAGACCACTTGCCCACTCTGAGATAAAGTCAATCATGAGTTCTTTATCACCCTTTCTGTACCAGAGAAAAATATAATAGTATCATTATCTGAATGTCTAAACATTGGTAATGAAGTTCTGATCAGGAGCAATGAGCAAGATTAGTCAAAGAATTGCTGATGTATTTTATTCCTGGTTTTCAGTTAGTAAAGCATTTAGACTTGAAAGTTGTTAAACTGGGAAGAATGGGTAATTGTGTGCTAATATTCAAGGCCAGGAAACAAAAATTATACATGTCTATGAGGTTTGAGCTGATGTTCTAGCAGTGATGTATTTCAGGTCATAAGAACTGTCTTGTGCATTAGAAAATACAGCATTTCTTGTGTAAATTTTTCCTCTTACTGTGCTGTGGCCACTTCCCATCACATCACATTAATTGGACTCCAAATTTTAGGGGAAGTACAGGATAGCAACTCTGCCACGATGAGACCTCAATAAACAGTCTATCTAATTTTCCTGTTAGTTAAGATTGAATTAGTGCCTTTCTATCCTAAACTGTTTTAAAGAACTGGGATGTGAAATTATTAAATACTCTGAGCATTAGAAAGCCACAGCAGAAGTGCCAGTTATTTGCACGTATATTGATAGTATTACTACTTTGTATCGATTTGATCACTCAGTTTCTCAAATAATCAAAGTGTACATTCAAGGTTAGCAGATTTTGACTGCACACTAATTAGGACTAAAGAATTTATAAAGTATGCCCTCTTTATATTCTTAAGTATTTCCATATCTTTGTTGACTAGACTAGTAAATAGGTTTTAACGTTAATAGATTTTAATGATGGAGGGATTAGTTATTCAGCACAGACATGTATTTCTGCAAATAGCTAGAGGTTAATGTTGTATTTTTCCCTACAGCTCCTCTTTCAAATTATGACTATTTATTATATTTATTTTATGAAATTTTGGAAGGATATAGAATTTTTTTCTTCACAAGGATTTTTGTGAGTATCTCTCAAAGAAAAGAATTGTTAATTTACAGGTGAAATGATCCATTTAATATTTTGACAGTTGTAGCCTTCTCTTCAGGCCCTTATATTTAAGCCTTAAATCAGTTCAGTAACATATAGTTTATATACTGATTTTGATGTTGCCTAGATTGCAAATTTTCTGTCCAGACCCTGCATTTATTTGGAGGGCTCTTCATTACTGTCTTCATTATTGATCTATTACTGTGGGAAGAAAAATAAACCGGAGAACACTGCATGAGGCCCTATGCAGAGATATTATCGCAGCATCACCACTCACCGCTTTGCAAAGTGGCATCTTGAATATCATTCTGCAGCAAATGTGGGTGATTGGGAAGTTCACTCAGTTTATAACCTTGAAAGCTTGATTCTTTCCTCTGTAACTTTACCTCGTCTTTAAGTCATCCTAGTTCTTTCCTGAAACTTTTTTTCAGCCCTTTGAAACTCAATATTTTGTTTCCTGCAACATGACAAATGTCTGTGTCTGGGGTCAAGGGAAATATACCTGAAGTATCTGGTTACCAGGTGAGAAGAAAAAGACAAAAAAGTTGAGGATTTGGCCAGGGTATATCTTCAAATTACAGTGTTTCTCATCATACCCCGGAAAGCAATTATTTTAAGAAAAGTGTAGTGTTGCTTGCAAAAAGAAAACCAAAAGATGTGCCTAAATTAAAACAAAACAAAACAAAGCAAAACAAAAACAAACAAAAAAACCTGCTGAAATGTGGAAATGACATCTGTATACCTGTCTTCCAGAGACAGTTTCTAAAAATGCTTAAATCTCTCTGTTATTATCTGAGACAGCTGCCAACATTCTGTATCTAGGCTGAATTTTGCTTTCTTGTATAATTCACACTGGTTCTCTGAAATAAAGCAGGAGCCTGAATAAATTTCTGTGGCTTACTCCCACACACAGATTGACTAACTTGCAGATACATGTTGAATCTTATGTTCTCTTCACAGTGATTCTCATCTCCAGTAGCAGCACAAGACTTCGATTACTTGAGAATGAAATTTACTGGGATACTTTTACATGTTATTTATGTATAGCTTAAATTTCCAGTAAAAAAGAATAATTTAAGATATATAATTTTGAAGAGTGTTAAATACTGCTTGTCAGGGTCCATTTTGAAGAGTCTGATTAATATTTTATATTATTTACCCTATCTTCTAAACAGACTGCTTTCAGGAGCTAAACCATCATTTTGCATTTACCTATTACTGATTATATATGATGAGTGCCATGCTCATGTAGGTGTACACTGGGAGTTGCCCTACATGCTAGACTGTTGCAGTTGTTCTACATGACTTATTTTTCTTTTTTTTTTTTCCTGTCAGCACACAAGCAAATTTTTATGCTTGGGGAGATATGCAACATATACAAAATTTCCAACACACAGAAACAGTGCTGGGAAGAAGTGAAGGAGACACAAAGAAGAAAATTGGTTTGGTTCCTTTGAATTGTGTTTATCAAGTTGTGTTTTGAGACAGAGGCTTTTGAATGTTTGTCATTGTTTTACTATCTACATCGTTTAAAGTCTAGTGAATGGCAGTCAACTCAGTACACCTGAAAACTTTCTCTTTTTCTGAGCTGCATTCATGTCGAAAAATGGAGCAGTGTTCTAACAAAAAGGGCCAGGAACATAAATCTGACATGCCTGCATACTAGAAGCTGTTAATTGACTTCTCTGTAAATCCGAATTTGCTGGAGGAAAAAAAAATGTCACAAGGGAACAGTTTAATTTTTTTTTTCCTCTTAAACAAGCATATTCAAGCTGCACATACCTAAGGAGAATGTCCCTAGAAAAATAAAGACATAATTTATTTTCAATTTTATTTTCTCTATAACATATTGCCATTTAACCAAAAATAATTTGTTTCTAGTCAGAAGGTGGAAATAGAGAATCTGGAAACAAAAGTGGCAAATGTTCTCTGGACACATGACACCATATTAAAATGGTAAAATGGCAACTTCGTTTGCACCATGACTAAAATAATTTTGGCATGCAAATGCGTCTGTGTTTATAAGGGGCAATCATGGGCTTGGGAATACGTGATAATTTAGGAGACATTTATTTTTCTCAGAAGGGGATGCACTGTACAAACTCTTAATTACCATGTTAATATCATCACTGCATCCAGCAAGATCTTACCCATTCTCTTTTTTAACTAAAGTGGCTAGAAACTAAGCTAGCTGCTTGGCATATTTCTCTCTCTTGTAATGTAAGAGCCTGTGAAAATCTTACATCCTTTGCTACTCTTAAGGTCAAAGAAACTAGTAAAAGAAGTTTTGTCTGGCGTTCAAGCATCAGTTCATCAGATACCATGTGAAGAAACCATGTCCCAGATGATGTTCCCACCTTGTAATTACATATGTTAGGAGGATGATACATGTAGTTAGTAAGTGAACAAGTCACTAAGGGAAAAGATCTGAGAAAAAGGGATTATTGACTATCTTAAGAAGCGCACAATTGGGTGATGGCATGACTAGGCCTTAGCATTCCACAAAAGTAGAATGCACGGTATTTTTCAGGAGAAACACATTCTTGTGACTCAGAGGATTAAAACTGCTGTAATTAATGAGCAGGTTAACATCTGTGGTGCTTTTCAGTATTCCAGAAGTGCCTGCAAGGCCAATGATCATTGCAAATGCAGGGAAGAACTTAGCCTAGAAAGTTTTCTTTCCGAAGGCCTTGTAGAAATGCTTTGGATTTTTAAAACCTGAGTGGTTTTTTTTTCAACTCAGAAATGCTTCTAACTGAGAAACTGGAACAGGTTCTCGAGGGAATTTGGACAATGCTTTCGGGCACATGGTAAGATTCTTTGGGGTGTCCTGTGCAAAGCTGAGAGTTGGACTTGGTGATTCTTGTCAGGTAATCACCATGGAATTGTACTGGAATGCATGCTAGTGGCTGCTGACATGTGCTGGAACTATTTCAGCCCTTTCTCCTGCAGCCATGGCCCATTTTCAACATGACATGTGCCCTTACATAAATTGAACCTTTGCATTTACATTCAACCCTGTGTTCCCATGTATTGTCACGGCTGTCCTAGTCTGCTGTGAGTCCCAGTCAGATATGCCCAAACTATCTCCTGTATGGAGCAGCCTGATGGAGACCAAAAGGATTTTAAATGAACCTACTGTTGTGTAGAAGCAGCATTGTTAGAGTGTAACGTAGGATTCTCAATACATGTATGAAAGTCTAGCTCATGTGCTGCAATGGACTAGAAATAGAAGGGTTCATATGTACTTTTTTTAATTCTCTATGTCCCTTTAGGAGAAACATTTAGGCATGGCTCCTGACAGCTCAGAGGCTTTCTGTCTTGCAGCAAAGTGCTTAGCCAGTTCCAGAGACTAGAAAGGGCCTTTCCCTTCTCCTCTGAGACCTGCCTACTTCATCCTGCTCTCAGCAGTTCCTCTGCATGCACCACAACCCCTCAACAGCAAGCAGCAGATCTTCTCTGTATTTTATCCTGTTTCATGCTTCTTTCTCACAAGCAGATTTGTTTTCTCTCCAGGGTACTCCCACACTGTGTGGAAGTAATGAAGGAGAATGAAGCACTTAAAAACACACGACTAAATCCCTCCTTTTTTGTGTTGTATCCTTTCTCATTGTTGAAAGTCAGATGTAACTTTTTTTATTCGGCAGCTTTCCTTTTAAAAGCAGATATTGTTCCACTGTTTCTCCTGCCTTCCTCTTCAGGTGGAGGAAAAGGAAATCCACTATCCTTCCTCCATTTAATCCCTTGTCCAAGAGAGTGTTCCTGTAGGTAGTGCGCTAATTTTAACAATGCACTTCCCTGGTTGACAGATGAAGAGGAATTTGATCTAACTTCATTTGAAGAGCTAGAAATATACTTTTATGCAGGCATTCAAGAATGCTGTTCTCTTCACAATGCCCTTGAATCTGCAGCTTCTCTGGGCAACCTGTTCAGTGCCTACTGCTCACAGCAAATAATTTTATCTGTATATCTAACCTAAATATCCCCTCTGGGTACCCATTAATCCTTATCCTACCACAACAGTTCCTGATGAAAAGTCCCTCTCCAGCTTCCCTGTAGGACCCTTCAGATACTGGAAGGTTGCTATGAGGTGTCCCCACAACCTTCTCCAGGCCAAACAGTCCCAACTTTCTCGCCCTTTCTCCATAGTGGAGGTGCCCTAGTCCCCTTGTCAACTTTTTGGTCTGCCTCTGGGCTTGCACCAGCAGCTTCATGTCCTTCTTTTGTTGGGGCCACCAGAACTGTATGCAGTATTCCAGGTGGGGCTTCCTGAGAACGGAGTCAAGGGCTAGAATTATGTTCTACAGTGTCTAACTGTAATGTTCACATAATTGTTAAACCGAATGATCGAAAGTGCGGTCGTTGCTACTTGTTTGAGATTTGGTTTTTTTTTCCAGAGAAGAAAAGGTAGTCTCAGCTCTGAGACTCTACACCATAAGTGTTGTGTGAAACATCCACAAAGCACCATTTGTTTGGATCTAGAATAAGTTTTTCTTGATGTAGAATTATAGTTCTTCATTTGACTAAAAACTTTCAAATTTAGAATAAGTTGTTTATAATTGTCTCCAACAGGAATTGATTAATAGAGACCACTGATAACCATTCCAAGAAATAAATTCAGACTGAAATTCAGGAGCCGTGCATTTTGAAAAGGAATGGTGCCGTTCCTGTTCAAAACAAATGAGGATAATTGAGTTAACTTCAGTGAGAAGACAACTGTGGAGAGCCAGGAGTTTTCCTTTCACGAAGAAATGGAGACATCTGCCAGGTGCAACTGTGCAAAGTGAGGCAACAGCAGCTTCCAATGAATACACTAGATAATGACTGATAAAAACTGCTTCAAACAAGCATTACAAGTCTTATGCCTAAAGCAATGTGTCTGCTGATAGTAAAACAAGAATGTTAAAATTAGTAATTTTGGCACACAGGAGCCCAATGCTTGTAAAACTAATAAAGCCCTAGAACATCTGTCTTGCTTTCTAGCCCCTTGTATTGGTTTTGCTTAACCTGGTTTTTGGTAGCAGGAGGGCCACAGAGGTGGCTTCTGTGAGAAGCTGCTGGAAGCTTCCACCATGTCCAGCAGAGCCAATCCCTGCTGGCTCTGAAGATGGACATGCTGCTGGCCCAATCAGAGAAGTTGGTAACGCCTCTGTGATAACAGATTTAAGGAGAAAATCAAAACAAAGTGGGGCACACAGAGCTATTTTTTCTAGTCAGAACAGAGAAGGAGGTGAGAACATGTGAGGGAAACAACATGGAGACACCAAGGTCAGTGCAGAAGGAGGGGGAGGAGGTGCTCCAGGCACCAGAGCCCAGATTTCTCTGCAGGCCGTGGTGAGACCATGGTGAAGCAGCTGTGCCCCTGCAGCCCATGGGGATCCACGGGGGATGCAGAGATTCACCCACAGCCCATGGGGATCCACGGGGATGCAGAGATCCACCCACAGCCCGTGGGGATCCACAGGGGATGCAGAGATCCACCCACAGCCCGTGGGGATCCACGGGGAATGCAGAGATCCACGCACAGCCCGTGGGGGAGGTGCCCATGCTGGAGTGGGTGGATGCCTGGAGGAGGCTGTGATCCAGTGGGAGACCCGGTGGAGAGAGGGGCCCTGATTCCAGGCTGGAGCAGCCTGTCCCTGGAGGACTGCACCCCGTGGAAGAGTGACCCACGCCACAGCAGTTTAGGGAGGACTGTTCGCCTGTGGGAGGGACTCACGTTGCAGCAGTTTTGGGGGTACTGCTGCTGGTGAGATGCATGGAGTCATGCAGGAAAAGTTCATGGAGAACTGTCTCCCGTAAGAGGGACCCCACAGCATAGCTGGGGAAGGACTCCTCTCCCACAGAAGCGGAAGAAAACCTTGGTGATGAGCTGACCAAAGCCCTGTGCCCCTGTCTCCCTGCACTGTCGGTGGGAAGGAAGGAGGAGTGGGGGGAAAAAAAGGTGTTTTCTTAAGGTCATATTTTTCTTATTATTCTCCTCTGACTCTGCTAGTAATAAATTCATTTTTTACCTCTAAGCTGAGACTGTTTTTCCCTTGGAGTGTTTTCTTCTGGTCCTTATCTCAACTCATGAACCCTCCATTAATTTTTGAGTCCTCTGCCCAGCTGTGGCAGGGGAGGGGGAGTGAGGAGCTTTTGTGGATATCTGGTGTTGGGCCATTGTCAAACCACGACACCCCTGTGTTGCTATCAGTTTCTACATAAACTCTAAGTATCCTTTTTTAAAAAGTGAAGGAGTAAGTAAGAGCTGAGAAAAAGCAGTCAGCTGACAGACTTGGAAATGGAAGAATTTCTTGATCCTCTTATGAGAAAAGAGAACATTGGTAGTGGCTGGGCTTGTAGTTGCCACCAAATCTCAGTTAATATGAAGTACAGTCTGAAAATGAGAGGGTCCAGCCAGTCCAGGGCTGTAATTGCTTCACTGCATCAGATGACAGGGCATTTAGGTAATACACCTGTTTTAGAGCTTTCCTTTTCCTGTAGTGAAAAGCAACAGAATGGGAGAGGTATTTTATGACTGCTCTTGAGCTGGGAAGCCAGCTTTGTTGCATGACATTTTAGGTATGAGGCTTTAGTAACTCAGTTAGGTGTTCCAGCTGCACTGGAAGTAGTTTAAAAACAAACACAAAAAAAGTAATTAACTTTCATCACTGGAAATGGGTCAGACACATACTAATTAAGGTTTCTGAAAAGCTGCATTTTTTTTGCCCCATGCCAGGTCATTGCAGTTGCTGGTATCTGTGAGGAAGACAAAGCTCAGATTTTATAGCTCTTATCATTTAACTATTATGATTTTAGTATCGTTAAATATTTGAAATGGCACCTTCTTTGCTTAATTATGAAATAAAACCAATAGAACCAGTGGTTGTTTGTTTTGTTTTGTGTTGTTGTGCCTACACAACATGTAAGCACAGTCTTTGCAAGTTGTATCCAGATTTGTCATCGTATCTGTTTACTTATGCTGGATTTGTCAAGGTTCAAGGTTAAACTGCATCATGTGTTGTACAAACATATATAGAATGAACTCTAAGGTAATATGTCAGCGAAAATAAGAGCAGAGAAACGTCTTCTTACCTCTCAAGTGTGAAGTGCCTCCTAGCAGATATTCACCTTTGATTTCTTTTTGTCCTATTTCAGACTGAACCATAAGTAATGTGCTCTTGAAAGTACAGATCTAAGTATAGACCAGAGAACTGTATCTCTTACAGATCTTCCGCTATCTCTGTGTTATAAATCTTTGCAACTATGGTCATCCCTGCTGGTGGTGGACACAACATGGACTTGACTACCAGGCTGCACACTGGGAAGTGATGCCTGCACATCTCCAGCACCACCATGACTGTCCAGACCATTACAGTCCTTTCAGAATCTGCTTCCTGTGAATTAAATGCTGCAGCTTCTATTACGTACTTCCTGATACCTTCCTTTGACAGACATGCTATTCCATTTCTGCTTGTGAGAACCTCTGAAATTATTTCAACGTCCTTCATTTTCAGAAAGAGATGCTCTTCCTCCCTGGAAGTCATTCACCATGAAGGCTTCCCTTTCCTGTGTCTCCTTCCTCGCCTTGTGTTGTCTTCTGCAGCACCCAACTGAATATTTAAGTGGTGCCCATGATTAAATACTGAGAGCTTTTATTATTTAACTTGGTGTCTCTCATCTGTATTTACCCTAGATATAGTGGAATGTTAAAGTTATCTTATCCTGACAAATTCTGAGATTTTATGCAAAAGGATATTGATCTTTTTGAAGCTCTGTCCAGAAAGAATACTTTTCCCCAAAAAGTGTGGAAAAATGAAGTTTAGATTTTTAGATGTTTATTCAATAAAGTCTTATGCTTCAGCTAGGGACTTCTGGTCTGGCAGCCTTCTCTTTTCATGACAATTTTGTACAAAATTCCTCTGAAGGATATTTTGTTTATTTCTCTTTTCATATTTTACTCCTCTTTTAGTGTGATGAACACCAGCACTTCCACTTAGAACTGTTTCATCGTGTGTCACATTGCTGTTATTTGATATACAGTGCAGCTGGAAAGGTGTTCTCAAGATTTTTAAAACAAATCTTCTGGAAGAAACAATTGAAATAATCGCTTCTACTTGTCCTCAACCATATTCTGTGCCATTCTAAACTAATGGATTATATAGTAAAGTGTTCAGCAGGGCTGAAATGGAAGCTTGGAAATGTTAGGTTCTGGTAGTCTTGCACATAATGTGTTTCCATTGGCAGAGAATGTCTAGTGTCTGTGCTTCTCCAGGGCAGAGCTGTCTCCAGCTGTTGGAAAGATGGGACTAGGGACTCTGTGACCAGAGTTAGACTCAGTTGTCCATTCTGTTCCCCCCTGGGTTTGCAATTCTTTTGTATGTGTGAAGTTGTGGACCGATGAAGCTTCAGTAAAGTCTATTACATATTAGTGCGTAATCAGATTATGCCCAGCTGGCTGTTAGGTACTTGTGTTTCCAACTTTCTCTCTTCAAAATCCCAGAATTTTGAGGACGTTATGTGCACAGACCTGGGACAGAAAGTAACTCTGAGAGTAATGTCAGAGGATACAATTAGCAAATAAATCAGAAAGAAAAACTGCAGGAGTCAGTTATTTTCCCAGATTCTTCTTTTCTTCTTCTTTTTTGCTAGTTGATGCCATTATTCCCATCTCTAGGAAAAATCACTTTTAAAATGCTGCCAGTTTCTGTTAACCACCAGTTAATATTTTAATCACTGCAACACTATTCATTCTACTCAGAGCATCTCACTCAATGTTAGCTCAGACTATTTTAATGTCTTAGCACTCAGCAGACACTTTAATTTATGGAAAGCTTTTCTCTGCCTTCTACCAGATTGCAATTTTTCTTTCCTCTTATCTATGTTAGTTATTATAATGCATTTTGCATTAAAAGGTTTCTTTATTGTATGTTTTTTTCTTAATTCAACTGAACATATAATCAAGCTATCACTAGTGAGTATCTTCAAAAAACTTTTACCAAACTGCTGTGCAGCAATTATGCAAATAAGTGGACGTACCGATTTTAGCATTACAAAATTAGCATACTGTATTTAAAAATAAATAAAAAATTATAATGGATTTTAAATATTTATGATAAGTTGTTTATCACTGAAAATCATCACAGCACCAATTTTTTTATGTTATTTTCTCTACCAATTTTCTCTTGGCTTACAACATGCTGTTACAACTAAGATTTGAGACACAATCCTCAGCTGATTCAAATTAGAAGAACCCTACTGTTTTTGATGAAGTTCTTTGAATTTATATCAGCCAAATTCTGCACCTCTTCTGTGGCATGCTGTGAGAAAACTGGACAGCAGTCTTGAATTTATGAAATATGTTGTGCTTATTCTTTTACTGAAATCCTTCCATTGACTTTCATTTTGTCAGTGTGCATTTGGGGACAAATTAGCATTCTACATTTTTGTCACTCTGGAGCTGTACAGTGTAGTCTCTGTGCAGATGGTTCATCAAGTTCTATTACTTCTTTGAGCAGTCATGCACGTGATTCCTTCTTGCTTACTCTGTTACACTGGAAGAAGTCCCACCAACCAAGTATTCTGGCAGTCAGAATGAGGCCTCCAGTTGCTCCTTGAAGAAATTGTATCTGAGGTTTTAAAAGATGGCTAATTTAAAGTGATTAGCCTCCAACATCTGCCTCTTGGATTGGGCTCTTTCAGTGAAGAACCACTACTCAAACCACTGTTCAGCTGCACCAGATGAAAAAGTTCAGCATGTTTCTGGAAGGCATTTTCAGGGGACGTAATCCTCGAGGTCAGCAGACGCTCCTTTCTTGTCACTGCAGTCACTTCAGAAGAGGAAGAACAGTTGAGGTTACTTGTCGCTGTTGAGATGGTCATGGCACAAAAAAGAACACCATATGACTTCAGAAGGCCGCTTTCTGTTTATTATAACAGCATGCTACCTTTTATACATTCTGAACAAAGTTTACACTTATTCACTGGCTACAACAAATCAACACAGCGCTCATTGGCACAAGGTATTCTGCACCCCTGTTCCCAGCCCCCTCCAGCTGCAGGTTTCTTCTGCCCATCTCCACCTCTTCTCGGTTTCCATGTTAACAACCTTGGTAGGATTCTTTTCAGGAGTAAACATGAATCTTATCAGCTTCTTCTTCAACTTTTCATAGCTCACAGCCCAGCTGTCAGCCCCTTCCACAGTTACCAGCTGCAGTGTGGCACATATGTGCTGGGGCCTAGACAGGTGAACACTGCCCCATTCTGGGTGAATGCAATTGATGTGTACCCCAGTCATCACCCCAATTCTAATTTAAATTAGTAGATAGAGTAGTGTCACTGCATATTTCTGGATATTTTTAAATTATTCATTTTAAATGAGAGGATAAGGTGGAAAATAGTGGTACATTTAGAGCTAGAGCTTACACTAAGGACAGGTGTCATCCAGATTTTGCTATACTTACGAAAGTCTAAACCATTTCCTCCAGAGAAAAACAGATACGACTTCCTTTCCCCAGATTAGGCAATCTTTTCTGCACTTCAGCAGCATAGTAGCTGTAGGGGGAATTTTCACCTGAAATCTTATATTGGCTAATGTCACGCCTTGTGACTGAGTTTTATGCTTTTCCTTTGTTGATGCCTAAATAGACTATAAAAGCAGACCTCACTTGGAAAGTGATAGTTTTTAGTCAAACTTAAAAAGTAGCCTCAAGATGAAATACAGAAAACAAAAGCCTGGGACTCAGGACCCTCACTTGGTGGGAACATGGACACCCATTTTTACACCTCATGGTCCTGTTATATGATAGAGAACACAATACTTGCCATTGAAAATATGGTGTGTTGGCCCCGGCTGAAACTGTGGGAAGCTTCAAACAGGACTTAGTGTCAGGACTTTCTTAGAGAATTTTCTGGAAAACACTCTCTGATCAACACTGCCCTTGTCTCCCTCTCTGGCTCTTAGAACATTTTAATTCCTTTGCTCTGTATCTTGTGTCTAGTCAGTTAGTTCTTTTGTAGTTTTTGGTTCAGGCTATTTATGAACAACCATGCTTGCTTCTTCTTTAGACGCCACATGATTTAATTTTGAGCAAGATTCAGATGAAAACTCAGCTTGGATCTCTAGGGACGGTGGCAGTGTTCATGCTGGAGCCTTAAGAAAGAACTGATAATAGAAGGAACCTTTAAATTATACAGACATTGGAAAGGTTTTTCCCAATGTAATTCCCCAACCCCTTGTATCCTAATTATCACTGATGTATCCTGATTATCACAAACTGATGGCAAACAGTTCTGCACTGAGCACTGGCCTAAGAAAGTGATACCTCTGTTGTAGCCAGTTTATTTATAATATGCCTGTGTTATGAAGAGTAATGGAGTTACTGAACAAAGCTTTTATGCGGCAGCATCCTTACAGCAACTCACTGACAGCAAAAACAGGAGCATAAGTGATATCATCGCTGCTAGTGAGAGTTGGTGTTCAGGTTGTCTGGAAGCAACAGCAAATACTGAATGGAACCATGCAAATACTTTTTGAAGGTAACTAAGAGTCTTGTCATCCCTTGGCTGCACTGATTGTAGTGTGATTTGAGAGAATCGTACCTTACATGGAAGGTGGGCAGCATTCTGCCTATGCTGCCAATACTGGTGGTCATGGGGCAAGGTGTCAACACATATTTACTTTAAGAGCAAATCTTCAGGGTGGGATCTTAAGAATTAAGGTTTTTGCTTTATTTTTATCTCTAGATTAGTGCAAAACTACAGATTTTAACATTTAAAGGAGGTGCAATTTGATTTTTTACTCTTCATGATAGTGGGATTCACTTGGGAATGGGGCAGAAATATATTTTACACAAAAATCCACAAAGCTGGACTGTTTGTTAAGTAAATACAAAATTTTCCTATCACCTTCTGGGAGATGAACATGAACTACTTGACTAAGTAATGCCTTTTTCTTTTTTTTTGTTTATATTCCTGAAAAATACAATAAAAGAGAGATAAGATATCTTCAGACTGCAGGAGGGGAACAAGTGCTACACGCTATTCAAACCCAGGCAAATATCGTGGTAATATTCAAATGATTTCATGCAGATAAATAGTGACTGTATCTGAGGATGGAGCCCTGTGGAACCCTGCTAGTGACAGGTCACCAGTCTGATGTCATCCCATTCACTGTAACCCTTTGTGCCTGATCTTGAGGCTGTTGCTCACCCATCACATGAAGTGTTTATCCAGCTGTCTCCAGATGCTAATATAGAGCTAAAATTTCATTTACAAGTACAACCCTCTTTTGACATTTCTAATTATGATCTCAGATTTAAAAACTTTTTGCCTCATAATTCACCATAGCTGTAAGTGGTTTAAGGAAATTATTCTGTTTTTGGGGTTTCTTTTTGAGGATTTAGGAAAAAGTAGTTTGGCCATTTATGAGTTTTGTAAGTAAAAAAAAAAAAAGAAAAAAATACACTTTATACCAAAATATTTAAAAATGTTAATATTGTGTTATTGCAAAATGATAGGCAATAGAAACTTGGCTTGTAAGAAAGTAAGTCAGGGTTGAAACTTAAGAAGACTGATGCAATTTTCCAGCTGGGTTATCCAGAATGCAAGTAATCATGCATGAACTCTAGGATGTGTTTGATTTTAGTGGAATAGTTGTTTGGCATACTGCAAAACGTATTTCTGTCTGTTTTACAGTGGCTTTGGACCATGAAATAACTGTTGTGCTTTCAAAGAGCTTTTATTTTCAGAAAAATACTTGTCTTCTTTTTCATTGAACAAAGGAGATATATTCTAAGGATTATATGTGATATTAAGATTTCTCCTCTCATAGTCACTAAATTTAGGAGTGACTGGGAAAAATCCCAGTAATTTTACTTGATATTAAAAAGCTTTTTCAAAGATCTTTTTCCTCCATATTTAGGTGTAGTCATTAGTACATTCTTATGATGCTATTTTTAATGACTGCATTAAAAAAAAAAAAATCTGTATAATTTTCTATCTGCACTGGAGTTGATGAAAATATTGGATGTGGGATGAAGTGGGAAAATCAGTGGCTCAGCCAATGAATTCTTCACCCAGAGGACTTCAACAGTAGACTGGCAAAATCAAATATTTTTCTTCAGAAGGCACATCAGATTAATCATCATGGAAAATGTATCAATATGATTATGCATTAAGAAATGCTATTATATTGGAACATATTTAGACAACTAATATGGAATTACTGTTTTGCTGGATAAATATGGAGTGAATTCCTTTGCTGAGAGATGAAGAGAAAATGGGACTCAGAGATGCAGAACACAACATTACACAGTTCTTGTTTATGTCACCATAATTTAAAAAAATGAGTATAAAAAAGGGGGAATCTCTGGATTATCTCGCTTCTACAGCTGTACAATCCTCTGTAAAATGTTGTCCAATACATAGGCTATGCATAAAGGTAAAGTCAAGTAGGAGAAAACAGCATGAATGTATGTATTAAATGCTGTACTTATTAATGTGAGAGTACAAGAGTGAGCACTCACAAGCACTCACAAAGGTGTGCAGCAAAATATTTCTTGACAGGAGTTATACTCTTTTTCAGCCCAAGCAGTCAGACAGGACTTGCATTTCCTACTGATGCTCTTTCAAGGTGAAAATGGCAATCAGACAAAGAAATAAGAATAAGTGGAAAGTGCTCTGTGTGGTTTACACTCTAATATTTGTTTCAACCATCCTAATCTCATCCTGCAGCTTGATCTTGCCAAAATCAAACTGTGGGCATCAGAGAGGAAGATAGTATGTTACCACATGCTGCAAGAGAACTCTGTAGGCAGAGGCATCCTACTACTCTTCACTTCTACCAACGCCTTGCATTCTAATAATATCTAACATGTTCAGATGATCTGTGGTAGCAATGCCTTCCTTCAGTGAAGTTTCTACTGCAATTCCCTATTTTTCTCATCTCTTTGGGCCTACAGAGCTATGATAAAATAAATGAGTATCTATAAACACATAGCAAGGAGAGGATTTTGATAATCGTGCTGTAAGCCCCTAGCATCAGCCCAGCAGCCTGGTACCTTACTGCATGGCAGTGGGCCTTCAGCATCACCAGTAGTCATAGCAGTCATCACTACTGCTCATGGGCAGGCATTACCTACCACACAAGCTCGTCTCTCCTGTCCTCTGATGAGTGCTGTGCTGGGAAATCCAGATAGCAGGTTCACAATATTGTGTGCCAAGTAGATGGGCTGTTATCCAGAGACCTTAAATCACATCCAGCACAAAATGGATTAAGGTAAAAATAAACATGCAAGCATTGATTCATGACATCCAAAATAAACAACAGTTACAAATGACAGTTACATTTATTTATAAAATTCACAGGCTGAGAAACAAAAGGGAGATGATTCAATCTATTTACAGTAAAGTTACATCATGGTAGAATTTCTTTGAACAAAATAATCTTATTACTTGGGAAAGGACACATGCAAGCATGCCAGATAATCATAATAATGTAGCTATTATGAAAATTGAGCCATTAGTAGAAGACATTTCTTGGATACATGTTTAGATTTTTGTAACTCTTTTCTGTGGGTATTGCAATTAAAGCTGCCCAAGCAGTTAAATTCTTTTTAGACATTACACAGCTAAAGAGAGCTAGATGATTAGATTTAAGCCTCTGAGATAAATTGAGAATTCTTCTCAAGTATTTCTTTGCTTTCTTGTAGCTAGCCCACTTGCTCTGCTAATCTGGGTACAGTAATAAACAGATAACACAATCCCTATAGTGTAATCTGCACAGCGTACAGGAGTATGGGAGAGGGTTTTGTTGCTATTATTTTCCTTCTGGATTACAATTTAATTTTTATGCTGATCTGGAGAAATCTGATTATATATTTCATAAATTACCATGCTTATACAGGACATATGTCTACTATTTTTCTGCCTCTCTATCTACTGTTTGCTTGTTCACAGGAAAATAAAAGATCTCTAAGGAAAAAAAAAAAACAGCAAAAGTTCTTAAAGTTCTTGCAGAGAGAAGACAAAAACAGCAGTCCATTTAGTTACTTCCATACTTTGTGGAAAGACCACGACCCACACTTACTACATATGGCATGGAAAGAATTATGGAATGGCAGGCAAGCCAGGAGAATGCCCAGGTGGCTGAGGCCAGTGGCACCTTTGCCTGTGTATCAGCAATACTGTGGCCAGCAGGGCCAGGGACGTTGTTGTCCTTCTGTGTCAGTGCTGGAGAAACAACACCTCGAGTCCTGTGTCTAGTTCCCAGCTCCTCAATTCAAGAAGGACACAGAGGGACTGGAGCATTTCCAGAGAAAGACCAAAAAGCTGTTGAAGAGTTTGAAGCGCAAGTCTTATGAGAAGAAGCTGAGAGAACTGCCATTGTTTAGCCTGGAGAAAAGGACCCGTGGAAGGAACCTCATTGTCCCCACAACTACCTGAAAGGAGGTTGTAGTGAGGTGGAACCTGGAATCTTCTGCCACTTCTCAAGTGGAAGGATGCGAGAAAATGGCAGAATGTTGCACCAGGAAAGGTTCAGATTAGATATTTGAAATTAATGTTTTTTTTACTAAAAGAGTAGTTAGATATTGGAATCAATTGCCCTGGGTGGAGGTGGAGTCACCATCTCTGGAGGTGTCTGAATGTGGCACATGGTTTAGGTGATATTATGGTGGTGCTAAGTTGATGGTCAGCTATATAATCTTGAAGGTTTCTTCTAACCTTGATGATTCTCTGACTCTGTGATTTATTCTTCCCTAGTGTCCGCTACAAATTTATTCTGAAGGAGGGGCTGTTAAAAGCAGCATGTTCTTAATTCCTTCTGCCATTAAAACAACCTCCAGAAATCAAACTGACCAAAAAAACAAACAAAAAACCCAAACCCACCACACTACTTTAAAAAATCAGGGGCATGATCCATTTGAAATTTACATACATGATGATCTGAGTGTTCACAAGCCCATGACAGACTTCTGTCAAAAGCAGTGATGCCAGGAAGTGTTTAGAAAGATGCTGTGCATTACAGACTCACAGGAGCAGAGCCTCGGGGGCTGGTGAATGGTGCAGATGTGCAGATTCATGAAGGTCTGCTGTAGTTGTGGCCTGTGGCCTTGCTTCACAGTCCAGGGAATCTAAAACTCCCCTGCAACTTCTTAAGAAGCCAGACTCACTGGACACCCAAACAGACGTACCAACCTGCCTGCAGCATTGTTTTTAGGGGAAATGATCAAACAGCAGTAGATATTTCAGCAGCTGAAGCCATGAAAATACTGTTTATTTAAAACTATCCAAATTTAAATGCATGTTTAATGGTACATATACAACCAGGCAGTGCTGTTTTTATGCATGAAATACAGGTAACTGCCTGGTGGGGAAAGCTGAGAAAGTGGTGTGCTTTCAGCCAGAAAAACCTGACTACTGAAGCTTAAGGTATGTGCATTCACAACATTAAAACCAAGGAATTATTCTAAATTGATAGCGAAGTAAAATGCCACTTGTGGCTATAGCTCTGTGTAACGAAATAGGGGAGTGCTGAGCAATGAGAAGAGAAACCAGTAATGAGTGAATCTCCTAAGGGTTGTTCAGGTAAACAAAAGTGATCCTGCACTGATTCAATCATAATACATTACAAGATAATTTGAAGGATTCTCTCTGTGGTGCTTTGAACTTGGCTGGATGCCAAGTGCCCATCAAAGGTGTTTTTATCGCTCACCTCCTCTTCTGGACAGGGAAAGAAAATATAATGAAAGGCTTGTGTGAATGAACAGAGAGAGATCACTCACCAATTACCATCATGGGCAAAACAGACTCAGCTGTTTTGCAGACTCAGCTGGGGAAATTAATTGAATTTACGAACAATCAAACCAGAGTGGGATAATGAGAAGTAAACCTAGTAAAAACACCATCCCCCCCATCCTTCCCTTCTTCCCAGGCTTAATTTTACTCCTGATTTTCTCTGTCTTTTCCCTCCCAGCAGTGCAATGAGATAGGGAATGGGGACTGTGGTCAGTTCACCTCACATCTCTGATGGTCCTTTCTCCTCACTGAGAGGAATCCTCACACCCTTCCCCTCTGACAGCATGGGGTGCCTCTCACAGGACACAGTCCTACAAGAAGTTTTTCTATGTGAGTCATTTCCACAGTCCTTCATGAACTGCTGTAGTAGTCCATTGTGGGGTCCTTTGTGAAGTCACAAATCCTGCCTGCAAACCTGCTTCAGTGTGGGCTCATCTCTCCATAAGGCTACAGGTCCTGACAGGAGCCTGCTCCAGTGAGGGTTTATCACAGCCTCACAGCTTCCCTCAGGCATCCACCTGCTCCACTTTGGGGTTCTCCATCGGCTGCAGGTGGATCTCTGCATCCCTGTGGATCTCCATGGGCTCCAGGGGCACAGCTCTCTCAACATGGCATTCACCAGGGGCTGCAGGGGAATCTCGACACAGGCACCTGGAGCACTTCCTCTCCCAACTGCAGTGACCTTGGTGTCTGAAGGGCTGTTCCTGTCAGATAGTCTCTCTCCCCTTCTGGCTGAAGCTGATGGGATTTTTTTACCCTTCTATAATATATTACCCCAGAGGTGGTACCACTGTCACTGATGGGCTCAACCTTGGCCAGCAGCAAGTCTGTCTTGGAGCAGGCTGACAGTGGCTCCACCAGATACAGCTTCTAGCAGCTTCTCGAAGAAATCAACTGTAGTCCACAGTGCTATCTTGCCATCAAAACCTTGCCATGCAAACCCACTGCACTATCTGTATCCAATCCTTTCTAAAATCTACCTGGAATTTATTGCAAGTGACTGGAACCTAATAATTCTTCTGCTAAGAGAAAGAGATCAACAGTTCTAGACTGGGAGTTATATACAGTCAAAGCTTTAGCAAGGCATTGACCTGAAAATTATATCTACCCCTTTTTATAAGTGGGACCCATACACGCAAATGTTGTTCCCAGACTCAATTTATAGCAGACACAGTTTTCATAAGTAGTTGAATTAAATTACAAAAATTTGGTATTGTCTGCTATAAATTGATGTATACAAACATTTGTTATAGGCAACAACTAAATACCACTGTTACAATTATACTCAAGCCTTGTATCCTCTAAGTGCTTACATTTGACATTCATTCAATTTAATTTCTTGCTGACTGGAGATAAGTGAGCTTTTTCTTATAGTCAAAGGTGTCATAAAGTCCCCAAGTGAGGCTTGTGGAATTCTGGTTGGTGTTCCCTATACTAGTTATGCATTCATGGCACAACATGGACAGGCTTCAAAGGCATATGTGGTGAATATGTAATAAAAATTTTATTTAATTTACTAATGTTTGCCACTGCCACCTCTAACTAATGCAAGAGAGAAAGTGGGAGTTCTGCCTGCTATGCACTCATTATTTAATAAGCACATTGTACAGTGCCCAAACTCTGAATATTAATGAATTTCTAAACATAAGAATCACATTCTTTTGGAACACAACATACAGACACAATAATGCCAAGGATAAAAATGCAAAAAAAAAATGTGGAAAGGGATCAGCATGATAGGAAATGAGGCTGCTATCAGCAGAAGATCATTTGCACTCAGTGATGGGAGCATAGTACCAAAGTACCAGCAGGCAACAGAAAGTTATTGGCTTGGACAAATGAGTATTATAGAAACAAGTATTTGGGATTGACGAAGGATAGTTGTGGGAGACTTGGCTATGAAACAAGTAAACATTGGAGATGAAACTCATGTAGTGCTGACAAGGGGTGCATAACTGCTTCTCTCCTAAATCATATTGTGAAGGTGACTGGGGTACAGTGATGGTTAATTGCCTTGCTGTGTGTTAGAGCATTCTGAGAAGGGCTAAAATTTCTTCTCTATATGTATCAGCTAAGATGGTGCATTCAGAGTGCAATGTGATACTCTTCTCATCAAAACTGAGTACTTTCTCCCTAAAAAAAAAACCCAAAAACCAGCTAGTGATCTTTCAAAAGGGAGGCTGATTTCGTGATTCTGGCCACTGAAAGCCAAAGTATAAAAATTAAATTAAGTCATGTTATTCCTGCATAAAAGCAAGGACTACTCTGAGTGGTATTCTTAGACCCTTTCTAGAGGAGGAGTTCTACATGACCTGTCATTAGGAAAGCCAACCACACATCTACAGGAGGCAAACTGTAAAGAGCTCATGGGGGTTATACTCATGAAGACTGTTACTGCCTTTATTTGATCTAGATTATGCTTATATCTAAAAATGTACAAACAAAATGAATATTTCCTCATAATTTTCCTGTAAAGTTCATTCAAAGGGAGGGCACAGCAACAATGAAGCCCATCAAACACAGGAATATAAATGAATTACAAGATAGAGCATTAACAAAGGAGAACCTCTTCCACCATTGTGTTTCAGTCCTGGATGAGAAAGACCTGGCTGATTTCTGAGATGTCCCCACAAGAATGCAAGCTAAAAAGGTAATAAGAAATCCAATATACTGTCTTCTTAACCTGGATTTAAGCTGTAACTGTTTCAGTATTGCAATAGCACTTAGTACCATTCCTGATACTAAAAATGTATCCATAAGGTCTTGGTCTTCTAAAGAACACATTATCTTTTCTGGAAGAAAATCGTGCATAACCTCAAGCAGAGGTGCAGGGTGAATATTTGAAAATAAGGACTTTATTAGTTGTGTGCTGGATGCAAGGGCTGTGTTGTCTCTTGTTTTTGTGAAATCAAGTACTTCTGTTTATCTAACTGGCATAAAACCCCACCAGCTTAAAAAATACTGTCATACAGATGGACCAAAGAAATATGTAGTTACTTGACAACCTCCAGCACTCTCATAACAGCAACAGGATATATCTTTTACAGGCGCTTTTTCTGGGGCACAGAACACTTTGCTTTGATTGTTCTCACTCCAGTTGACCTTTGTGTTCCAACTTGCTCTGGGCCTCTGTGCTGTAAAATTATTTCTTTCACTGGCCTGTTTGAGTACATCTTTGTCCTTTTCCTTTACGGTACTCCAAAGCCACAATTTCTTTTTCTTGGTGAAAACCTATCACTTCTTAGCAGTGAATATCTACAAGGATTATTGAGATAGTATTTATCTCTTCAATGGAGGCAGAAATTTTACAAGAGTTTTTTAAAGAGCACCAGCCTTAACTGTCTGGGAGACCTGAGATACAAAGGGTGAATTGTTATTTGGCTTCACAAACCTCTTCGATCTCCAGCTGAATCATCAGACTGAGAATATCAGGATGGCTGTGGAAAAGGACTGCCCAGCTGTCATGCTGGAGGTCACCCACTGCAGCTCTGGGCCAGGTCCCTGCAGTCCCCTGCTCACTGGGAATGGTGTACTCTGTGGAGAGGATGCCAGGGAGGCCATGGGGTGATGACAGCTGTGGGCTTTGTGGTGCCTGGGAGCTCTTGCTCACTTACTCTGTGGCAGGCATTGTGTTGTGCCCTGAAGTCAGCTTTGCTTGCACTGAGAACCTGATGGGCTAGGCAGGTTCTCACAGAGAGCAGTCTGGCTTCCTACTGGCCACCATATCACCCTGCTGCTGGTGTCCTGCAATGCCTGCTGCCTGCACCAGGTATGGCCAGGCAAACTCAGGGAACAGCTCTGGGGGTGGGCACAAAGAGCTGCCACCAGCAGCCCCTGAAGCAGGAGTCAGCACCAACCAAAGGCACACTTGACTCTCTGGGCCTTATACACACTCTTAGCAGATTTCAGGCTGAACCAGGATGGACACACTCTGCCAGTGCCTGGGGATGAGTGCTGAGTGTGGCTCAGTTCATTGTTTCAGTCTCTTGCAATGGGCCATGGCAGCAGTGCTCACTCTCCTTGGCCTTCCTGCAAGGCACTTCTCCCCTAATTTTTTAGTCTTCTGCTTAGAATTGGTGTTTTGTACTTGTCACCAAAGACTTGGCTGTGTTGTCCCAGAGCCCTGTTAAGTGCCTCTAGCGTTTACGTCCTTTTGGTGAGGGATTTTGCTGTTAGAAACTACTCTGTAGCTCACAAATACACATTTCCCAAGGCTTGTCTCTGCCTCAGGTGAAGGATCACCTGCTATCTGCCAGCTATCTGTCTGCTATCCATGCCACTCCACGGCCCTCCCCATAGGGTGGTTGCCATTGGAACTGTTCCAGCTATTGTCTGGAAGCCAAACATCAGCGTGAAACCAGAGCCCAGAGGTGTAAGCACCTTAACAGAGCACAGGACCGGCTGACAGCTGAGGGCACTTCCATCTCCACAGCCAAGGAAAGTGGTTTCCACCTGTGGGGGCAGATGTGTCTCCAGCAACGATGAGCACAAAAGTAGAAAAAGGGTTTGAAGTGTGGAAGGGACCATTTGAAAGATTCTGGATCAGCAGCTCCTCAGCACCCAGACCCATCTGCCCACACTTACCTGGGAAGAAGACACTGGGACAAATTCATGCATTTAATGGCCCTGGGACTCAACGGGAACATCACACGTGGAACTAACCAATCACACCCCGCTTGGAAAGTGTCTGGAAAGGACAGCCTGAGAGATGATACTTCATTGCACATACTATCCTAGCTGAGGGAAGCTAGATTGTATATGCAGATAAGCAACTTTTAAAGAATATTTAAGAAATTTTTTTTCTCTTCCTAAGCAATATACTCACTAAAAATGCTGTGCATATTTCCAAAACAATAGCAGAGGACTGGAATGACAGCCCCAAACTTTTATCTTAAAGAACACAAGTGAAACAGTAACGGATTTTATGTTTATTTTTTCTCTTTTTTTTTCTTTCTTTTTTCAAGGAAAGTATTCTTTGTGCCTCAACAGATGAAATTCATAACTTTGTTTGTGATAAGATAATTGAAACATAGAAATCAATTACAACAATTTGCTTTCAAGCCTTTATTTCTTCATTTAAGTAATTGACAATTCAGAAGGACACAGACAATAGGCCTGTAGCAGAACAGTGTTACAATTAAAATCAATTTCTATGAAAAATAATTACAACAGCTGTTGAAAATCCAGGAAGGGTTGATGTTTTGAACATAACAGAATGCATTTTAAGTAAGTATTTGTACTGAAATGAGGTGGTTTGTAGATTTCCTCTTTGAATGAGGGGAGAGGAGAATCCTTGTGTTTATATACTGAAGGCAGTATATTTTATGATCTGAAGGGAGCATTTTAGTACATTGAGAAAATAATTTTCTCATCAATAAGTTCACCTTTTATTCATGTTTCTGATTTTCATTCTTACAGCATAAAACCACCGGAGCAATTTTTTTTTTTAAATGCATACCTCCTTTTATTTGTAGCATTTTAGATTTCTGCTTCAGTAATTTAACCCTGAAAGGACAAATTGATTTCTCACATGCCTTTTTGTATGCAGTTCTCTAAGATGGCAGGCACATCCAGCAATTATTTCCTTCCATTCTAAATGACTTGGACACACACCTTCCAGTGTCTTGAAAGTTGATGGAAGTCTTGAAAGATAAAATGGAGGTACTGGTTAATCTTATTCCCAAGGAGTAGCAGTTACTTTTAATCATTCCAGATAGGCCCATACCTCAGAAATAGTTCCCAGTGACTGCTGGATGCAAGGCTGAAATCGTTCATTAACTATCAACCATACTTCACTGACATTCACAGCAAATCTTCTGGCTTCAGTTCTAAAGCAGAAGTTGGGAATGGGGAAGTTCCAAGTGTTTGGCTCATGTATAAGCAAAACAATCTTGATTAAAAGATGAAGATGAGGTTGGCCACAACTCAATGTTGTGGCAAAGAGAGTTGTGTCAGGACAAATTCCCAATGATAAACACTGGCAACAGTAATTTGAAAAGTGTATGCTTGTTACTTTATCTCTTAAAGAGTTGGGAAATGTGTGGAAATACTAGTTTTCTTTCAAGAAACTTGGATTAGAGAGTAGAGAAATTATGGGACTTAGTTTTGGTGCCCTTGTATAAGGACCAAGCAGAAATGTTTTTGGAGTAGTAATAGTCTGAGTGCTTGGTGTGACACTTGACAATTGATGTGTGTTTTGCATTCATTTCAGAATTTCTCATCTATAAGCAAAGGCAAAGACACAAATTTTGTAGATGCTTTAGGAGATAATAATGTTTTTCAAGCATTGCAAAGCCACTAATTAAGTGAGGCATTAAGAGGTCCTTTCACCCAATATACCACTGAACTGCATAAAAGTCAGCATCTAGTTGGTGTGCATCTCTCATGATAATTTTCTTTCATATACTGCCACTGCTCTGCAAGATCCTTTAATTCAGAGCTGTTGGAACGGCTGAGCACAGGGCAGACCACTGCTGTCACCACCTTGCCAAGAGGAGCTCTCATCTGGAGCAATTTGAGCAGCAGGGCTTGCAATTCTTAAAAAAGATTTTCTTTGTTTGATACCAACAGCCATCAAAATTATCATTCCTCACACAGGTGTGGGTGAGCTATAACTTATTGGCTTCATAACCCTTAGGGAAATGGCAGAATCTTCCTTTTGAAGGGTAAATATTATTGTACTCTCCAAAGAGTTGGAGGCCCAGGGTTTTGATTACAGCTGGAAATCTTTCTGCTAAGAAATCCTGAGTTGCATCCTTCTGTTTGTGTTACAAACTGACAGCTATGCCTTCTCCAAACCAGACAAGGATGGTCTGATATCCTTTAGCAAAATGTGACAGCCTGCCAAACCCATAAAAGCCAACAGAAAATTCAGTAAGGCCCATTAAAATGCAAATGTTTCTGCAACTCAGAAGGCTGCATTGCCTCTAACCCCTTTGGATGGCATGCCTGTTCAATGTGAAAGCAAATTGTTATTTGCAGTGCATTAGAACTGGTGCACTGCACAAATGCATAAAAAGTCAATAGATTCTTAAGGTGAGATGTTTGCTTTTAGTGATAGCAATAATTTTGATAAGGATGTAATCTATTAATCTTTGTAAAAACAGCAAAAAGCTCTCTTAGCAAAAGTAATAGATTAAATTTATTATCATTGTCTTCCTATAATAAAATAAGTGTGCTCTCCATTACTTGTGCTTTTGAGTTATATAAATAGGAAAGTTATTGGAAAATAGCTCAGAAAAATATAACTTCCACTTAGGGACTGATGAGGTAAATAAGATATTCCAGCTGGTGATTACAGCATTAACTAGCTGAATGAATCCCCTAGCTATTAATTAATAAACTAGATCCTGCAAACCAAAATAATTCCAGAATTACTCAGATAATGTGCTAAGTACCAATGTAACCAATTATTTTTTAGGTAAGTTTTAATTTCTGTTCATGCTTACTATCCAGTCCTGCATTTTATTAACTTCTTACTGTTTTTCATTTCCCATTGATTACTAAGGCTGAAACTTATCCTTCCAAGAAGAGAGGGAAAATGAGGTTTTCCATGAGGAATTTCCTGTATCTAGGAAAGAAGGAATTTAGACTAAATTTCCCAGACTGCTACTGAGCCTGTAGACAGAAAGGCCAGTTCCTTTGCAATACTTGTGTTTCTTAATCCAGCACTTTCACACTTTATTTGTGCTTTCCCAGCATGAATTACCAGCCTCTCCCCCAGTTCCAGATAGTACCAGAGATTAACAAAGCCCTTTTTTTCTTATAGCATGTCATCTACAGCTGTATGTGGGAAAGTTTTATGATGCAGAAAATTCACTGTGAGCATTCCCTCATGTGAGAATAACTCAGTCTCTGTGAATTGAGTTTGGTAAGTAGTGGGATTTTCAATTTCCCATCAACTTTTAAAAATACAAAAAATATTAAACCCAGGCATTTCTTAAAATAAACTTTGGATACCAAGATTTGTTTATTTAAAGATGTTTGTATTATCCAATATAGGGCTACTAACTGTATGGCAAATCCTCTATAGTGGATCTGCAATAGTATAAATATTCTTAAAAATTTTTGAAAGTCACTGTGCTGTAGAAAATTTTGTATGCTTTTAAAAATCTAAAGTTTTTTTGTCTGTTAAGAGTTATTCATAAATATTTTTTTTTAAATTTATTTTAATGAATATGTCAGTGATTGACTGATGTGATGGTGTTTTTCTCTACCTGATTATCATGGAGAAAACAAGTAGCTTCTTCTACTGTAAGAACTGGAATTTGCTTGATAGCTCTTGTTATATAGGAACAGGTTCTACCTCTTGATACAGTATAATCTTAGGATGGAGGAACCTTTTGAGGAAAAACCTCTGTTCTCCATGCAGTGATAGCTGCAATGGCTCTTTTTTCATGTCATACTGAAGGCAGTATTGCAGTACATTAGACTGCCAATCAGATTAAAAACATTATAAATAAAGTAGATTACTATAATAAAATCAATAGTAAAGTTTCTCTGACAATTTTCATTTGCATTTGACATTCTGCTCCAGAGGAGGGTACAGTGTTGCAAGTCAGTAAAAATCTGTTGGACATGTCAAATGCAAATGCAGGAGGATAAGACACATTTCAGGGGGCAGAGGAGAGCTCAGATTCAGCACCTCTCTGTCTCTGCTCCTAGCAATCTGTCAGGATTTCAAGCTGCTTCTTTTCCCGAGGTAGCAACTGTTTTCCCTTCTAGAGAACAAGACCCTAGCTTAGAGTATAATGGGTATGCAGGTGATAAATCTTAATTCAGATTATCCCAGAAACCATAAAAAAAAAAATTGCTATTCGTAAAAGTACCTAGCTGTGGAAAAATGGGGGTAGCAATAGTTTAGATTACAGCCTGTGTCCTTCTTCAAAGCTGATCTCTGATGAGGACTTGGTAGATTGCGGCAAATCTCAGAGGGTTGAAATAGGTTTCAACCTTTGCAGAATCTACTTTCCACCACTTAATTTTTTGTAATTACAGAGGTGTTTGAATACTGGTAATTTCCTCAGTAACCATGTTTCAGATGCAGATTTTCAGTATCTGTTGCCTTCCAAGTGACATAGCTGGTAAAATCTACCTTTCTGCTGTTTTCTCCGGGGTGCTGTCAAGTGGCACGCTTTTCTTCTTCCAGCATTCGCCTGATTGGCATCCCCATCAGCTACCTGAACACACTGCACGAGTGAAAGTGAGGAAACAGGCTGACTGATACTTTGTACGGATAATAAATCCCAAAACATATCTGAATGAGACCTACGTTTTTCTCTGTGTTTGAGGGCTTCATGCAATGAAGGAGGAGAGTGAGTGGGTGAAAAATACCTGCCAGAGTCTTCTCTTTCTCAGTGTTTGTTCAGATGCTCGGTTCAAGAGGGGTGGGCCTGAAAAGGTGACTTGTTGTGAAGACCTGGCACTAAGGACCTCGATTCTGGTGTTAAGGAAACTGTATTGTTCTTGTCTTTGTTTTCTACACTGCACCTTGGGGAAAAAAGTGATCAGCTACCGTAGGGGAAACAATGTAAATTTTCTTCACTGTTTCAAGTAAATTTTGTCACTCCATGGAATTATTTATTTGGGTTTCATAGTGGATAAGTATGACACACATCATGACATAAGCCCTAAAGTAACTTTTAAAATGACATTCAGGACAACCGTCTTGACAACAAAGCGCATTTTTTTTTTTCCATTATATTTGCATATTTTGCTCAAACATGAAGCAAACTTATGGACAAACCTGAATTGTCACGTGCTTCATGGATCATGACAGCAAGGCTGTTTCATTTCCCATCCATACTCATGATCATATATATCAAAATAAATTACAGCACAATTTTTTTCATGTTAAACTCATCACTTTTTAAAAACAATATACATTTAATACTTAAAATAAGAAAGGAACAAAACAAATATAACTATTTTTTTCACACACAAACATGTACATATGAACTACATGTGCTTGCAAACAGATTTCAGTAAGTGTGATGATATTTTAATATATCTGCACTATGGCATTCCCTCCACAAACAATGAGAGACTTGTTATCATGTGTACTTGCTCAAAAGCCAGCTTCCTACTATATGGCTGTAAGCTCAACAGATCAGTGTTATAATTTACTTCCTACTTATACAGTGCCCAGTGTAATGAAGCCAAAGTGTTTGCTTTCAGTATCAAAATGACATAAATGAATTCTTTAAGAAGCAATAATATTTTGTTTTCTGAAAGACCAAAATTACTAATATGTGTACAAGTTAACCACCATCTTCATAGATGCCTGTGCAGCTGCTTATGCACAATGCTTTAAAGCCATTGTTTTTTGGCTTTAAGTGTGAGGAGGTGATGTTTCTGACTTGCAAATGCCATGAGTAGAAATAGGCAGACTTCTTTAAGGTCACAGATTTCCATTTGCCTTTTATCCTTTTCTTCCAAAAATGTATATTTTCATGTTCTGCAGCTCTGTTAGCAGTGTAAATATTAAAGCAATCCAGAATAAAAGGCGCAAGATGCCACAAGATGAGAAAAAAATTAAAACATAGGTTCTGCTTATTTTCCACTACAGCCTGCTTAGTAGAAAGCAAAAAACCTAGATTCATTTATCAAGTTTCTAGTGTAGCCAGGACCAACAGAATGGTGTCAAGAGGGTTTCTCCTGATTTATATTGTTTGACTACAGTAGAAAATCTGTTTTCAGTCTCTTACTGCAACAGTTCTGCTTCATGACAATTTTGGTTCAGTTGAATAAATACAGATAATCAAATTATGAGGCAAAAGTCTGTTCTTTTGTATGCATCTATAACCTATTTTAATATGAAAGATAAAAAATGCTTCAATTTAAGCTGAAACAACATAGAGCATTTTATTGACTATGCCATTTCTTTCCTCATTCTGCTGATGCTATAAATACAGATTTTTTATTTCCAGCTGGCCTTATACCCAACCACCTGCTTCTAGTGAAAAAGATAAAACCAAACAAAGCAAAAGAAAATAAAAATGCCCCCAACCCCCCAAAATTCCGCAGATTGCTTTTCACATGTGGCTATCTCAGTAGCAAAATTCTCACAAAAGTTGATTTATTTCATTTGCAGGAGGAGCTCAAGCTTCTTCCTTTTTTACTTTTATTTTTGGCTTGAAGAAGGTTTAAGATCCTGCTTTGCGATCTAGATTCCAATAGGCATGTGAACATTTAATGAAACTTAACCAATCCAGAGATCTTCCTTTGGCATCACAGTCATTTGAAATTGAGAAGAGAATTGAGAAGAGCTAGGAGACAGACAAAAGGAGCATGTGTCACTGAACTAACTGTGATTCTTCTAAGCTGCCAAGGAAAATTGAGGTTTTAATTCTTATTACAGATAATAAGAACCGGGCATCCAAATTGCTTGGCTAACTTGAAAAATCTCATTCATTTCTTGAAACATTCTCCAGCAATCAGGCCCTTTGACTTTTCCAAAGATGTTCCTTTAACTCCTTCAGACACAATTAAGTTTTAAATTACTGGGTGAGAGGTTTTTAGTTCTTCTTTCCTGCTTCTTTTTAGCACAAAGAGCAATCAATCACATAGGATACTGAAAGAAGGTCAGAAAGCATATATCCAGTGTTTTCCCACGTGTTGTTTTATGGCAAAACCATGAGTCAACTGCAGCAGACTGAGATTTCTAAGACACTACTGCTGTGCTGTTTATCAGAGTTACAGTTCAGTGAGGAGGGACAACTTGACCATATGTTTTTTTTCCCTGCTACTCCATGTCAAGCCACATGGTGAGCAGAGGATGGGAATGGACAAAGAAGTCATCATGATAGCCCCAGGTAGACTAGGACTATTCAGTGGTAAAAGGTTATTAGCAAACTGGTCAAAATAGGCTTCCTCTTCCTCACTTCTTGCTGGATGTTTCACTGCTGTGAGTGGAGGTGGAACAGACTGTAGCTTATTACACAAATATTGCCTCCTGTGAAGAAAAATGGGTAAGGATTGTGCATTTTATTGGTGGCTAATGGACTGTATTTTCACAGGATGCAGTAGTGAATGAGGCAAAGTAACTGCATGACTGTAGTTTCTGGTGTATCCTTGCTGGAAGCTGCTGTTGTCCTTGGGCAGCCAGAAACTGCTTTCTCACCTGGATTTCCAGCCAACGCTTTGTCTTTTCATAGGTTAAATGTGGATTTCTGGCATTCACACATCCTGAGAATTTTCTGGGAAAGTCTGATGTTGAAACCAGATATCCAGTCATGGTGTAGAAAAGTTTGTTTCACATATTTGATGTGATTCAGTTGCAACATGGCCTACATACCTCAGTAATCTCCTTGCCAGTTTTTTCTTCTGTTGCAAAGTTTAGATACGACTTTCTATTAAATATTAATGCTGACTTCTTATGGTGTCTTATCTGCCTAAATTACAATTTGTCATGCTGAGGATGTAATGTAAAATAATATTTCTTAATTTTCTTCATGGTGTTATAATTGTTATTGTGATAGGTGATGCAAAATCAAGGTTAAAGAAATAAGGAAAAAAAAGATAGCTACCATTCAAGTAAATAAAGGAAACCTTGAATGGCAGTATGACAATGAAGCCAGCTTAAATAAAGTTTAGTTAAAAAATGTCTGATGACATCAGCAGTTCTCTAGGGGCCTTGGTGTCTCCTATTCAGTTTTATCAGGATCTGTTGCCTCTACTGGCACTAGAAGCATGAGTGAATGTATAATGAGGTGGGTACAGAGGGTAAAAGCAGCTTCCCAGTCTGAATCTAACACGTTACATTTTTGTGGGCAAAGCCTTTCTTGAAAGAAAGTTGTAAAGTTAAGATAGAAGAAGGGACAAAAAATAGAGAACCAGCTCAAAAATTGAAATAAGGCTGAAGTGTGGTGCTGCTTAGTCTTTATCGATTGTTAAATCATTGCAAAAAACCTGTATACATTGTTTCAATGTTTTCTTTAACTCACTTATGGAACGTTTCACTGGGTTGGAAAAAGGGCTGGATTAAAAACTGTTTGAATGGCCAGGCCCAGAGAGAGGTGAATGGTGCCACAACCAGTTGGTTTCTGGTCACTGGCAGTGTTCCCAGGGCTCAGGATTGGGCTCAGGGCTCAGATTATTATCTTTATCAATGACCTGGAGTGCTCCCTCAGTGAGTTTTCAGGTGACACCAAGCTGGATGGGAGTGTTGATCTGCTGGAGGGCAGGAAGGCTCTGCAGGGGCATCTGGACAGGTTGGAATGGCTCAAGGCCAGTGGTATGAGGTTCTAAAAGGCCAAGCACTGGGTCCTGCCCTTGGGTCACAACAACCCAAGAGCTACAGGCTGGGGACAGAGTGGCTGGAAAGTGGCCCAGCAGAAGAGGACTGGGGAGTGCTGGCTGACAGCAGCTGACCATGAGCCAGTGTGTGCCCAGGTGGCCAAGAAGGCCAATGGCACCTGGCCTGTATCACCGATAGCATGGCCAGCAGGAGCAGGACAGTGATTGTCCCCCTGTACATGGCACTGGTGAGGCCACACCTCGAGTTCTATGTCCAGTTCTGGGCCACTCACTACAAGAAGGACATTGAGGTGCTGGAGCATGTCCAAAGAAGGCCAACAGAGCTAGAGGAGGGTGTACAGTGTAAGTGCTATGAGAAGTAGCTGAGGAAACTGGAGCTGTTCAGTCTGGAGAAAAGGAGGCTCAGGGGAACCTTATCACTCTCAACACCTCCCTTGGAGGAGGTTGTAGCCAGGTGAGGGTCGGCCTCTTCTCCCAGGCAGCCAGTGACAGGAGGAGAGGACATAGCCCCGAGCTGCACCAGGGGAGGTTCAAGCTGGACATCAGGAAGAATTTCTTCACTGAAAGGGTGGTTAAGCATCGGAATGGACTGCCCAGGGTGGTGGTCAAGTCACTATCTGTGGGAGTGGTCAGTAAATGACTGGGTGTGGCACTTAGTGTTATGGTCTAGTTGTCAAGGTGGTGATCAGTCAGAGGTTGGACTTGATGATCTTGAAGGTCTTTTCCAACCTAAATGATTCTGTCACTGTGATTCTGTAAACACTTGTACATTCATCTATTCTTATCTTCGTACTGATCTGTGCAAGTGGACTTCAAAACATATTTGCGAGAGGCCTGGGAATTGCTCTTACGGGAGTTATTGACAAGGATATTTTGGTACCTGTTTTCTCAAGTTGCTTTGCTGGTTCTGACATTTTCAGTTTTCTCCTTTTCTGCAGAACTATTGCTGCTCCTCAGAGTTCTGTTGCACTGGCTGCCAGGTAAATTCGGGCTAGTGTCAACATGGAGACCAGCCAGTATACGAGTCAGAGGTAGGTTAAAACCTTTGATTCCTCTTTTAGTGCCAGATATGCACTATCAACCTGTTTCTGAATATATGATGGGGAGCCATGTGGGTCAGATGCCTTCTCAGAGCCCAGTCCTTTTTCTCCCCTGCAGTAAAATAAACTGTGGTATGTCTCCTTGATCTCTAGCAGAGAAGTGACTCCTTCAGGCAGGGTAAGCATTCAGCCACTGTTCATAAAAGAATTGCCAAAAAGGTGCTTGTCTAGGTCTGACTTTGACACTGTATTCCTTATTCACCCAAAAGAGCCATAGTTAGTATGTGTCCCACAAATACATAAGAAGGAGACTATGTGGAGCAAGACAAAAAGTGTCTCTGAGTCTTGCTGTCCTCACTTCTGTTAAGAGGTGCCATATGCCTTGTTAAGTCCATGCTGAAATAAGTAGGCTGCAAAAAGTAGAACATTGCTAGAGGCAGGGAACAAACACTGATTCTGAAAAACCGAATACTGACTGAACTCAAGGCGATACACAGAACGCTGACAGCTCTGCAAGGTGGTGCTCAGCAACAGCAAGCGGTGATTTCCGTCACCAGCACACATTTCACACAGATAACTAAGCACATTTCTGCTCACAAATCCTTGCAGTGCACTAACTGCAATCGCTTCTTAGAGTCATTCTAAGGGAATAGGGGAATACAGCAACTCATAATTAATCCTAAAAGTACATGTTTTCTAGGGTGGTGTTTTTTGAGATTTTTTTAAAATTGTGTCATTTAATATGAGGAAATCAGCTGAAAATGTCTAGAACTTAGGTGAATTTTTGCTTCTAACACTGATTTTAACATTTAACATGAAATGACCGCAGGGGCAATAGATTACTAGTTGAAAAAAATGACAATTACAAGGGAAAGGCACATGCAAATGTTTTCAAGGGACAGTTCAGAAACATTTTGTTTTATCCCCATTTGTTTCTTTAACTGCCCACATTAAGGTACAGTAGAGTTTTGGACTTCAGTGCAGTGGTTATTACATCAACAAAAATAATTTCCCTGGTGTCAGAATTTAGTCAGGGGTTATTCCATTACATGAATGTTCTACAAATGTCATAGAACAGAGAGTATTCTTATCAAGCATGCCCATAAATCTCCAGCTATCTAGTTCAGAGCATAAAAAAAAAAAAAGGAAGCAAGAAAACCCAACTCTAAACTTAAAGCCAAGTTAAGTGAAGAAAATTCTGAGAACCCTTGCAACCTCCTTAGTTTGGCAACCTAAAATGAAGCAATGATGCAACCAACGATCAACCACTAAAAAAAGAGATTCTCAAAACTGCCTAGCCTTGGATCCTGCAGCTAAGTCATGGGTACATCTGGGGAGCGCAGCTGGATTTTACAACTTTTGGCACATTTCCCGTGATAGAAGTGGGAGATTTTTTATCCTGCTTTTAAAATCTCTGCCAAAGAATGTGGATACTAATTTTAGAAGCACCTGCATCCTATTATAGGTCGGCCTGACTTTGGTTTCAAAATGCCGAAATCTATACTAAGATTGAACACAGGCTCTTAAATCACATTAATATGAATGTTCTGTCTTATAATATTTTCATATTCATCTTGGTAAAACATATATATGTATATAGTCATTGTCATCTTTACTCCAGGTTATGCCAATCATTTAAAATGGTATTTGCTATCAACCATGTATGACAAACCTATGGCTCATAACTGGTGGAAAACTTGAGAGGTGGCTGAACAACTTTGCATCTTGCAATTGCTGAGGATTTAAAATTAAAAATCATGGTATTAATGATAAAGAATAAAATTTCACTTCTTAGTCTTTTGAGGATTTCTTTGGAAGCATAAAACAAACAAACAAAAGGTTACTTGTACTGAACTAATGTTCCACTTCTGTCTTCTCTCCATTAAAAAAGATTCCTAAAATCTGGAAAAACTTGCCCTTCTTGCTCTAAGATACTGCCCCTGAAAGAAACATAACCACATTGTTATTAAAATGGCATCAAGAATAGCTAAGTAATCTGTTCTTGGAAATTAGCTTTGCGTCTTTGTGTTATCTACAAATATACAAGATGAGAATGACAGTGGCTAGAGGTTTGTTATATCTGGCAGTATGTTAGCCTTTTTGAGGCTATCATGTTTTAAACATTGTTTCAGTATTACAAATCCCCATATTATGCATGAACAACTGTAGTTTACTTGGCATTGGAGAAGAGTTCATTCCTAGTAACAGAGTGTTTGTATGTTTTAATTCACATGTATAAAGAGTAAGATGACCATATTTCCCAAGGAGTCTGCAGAATGTATTATGCTCTTTATTTGGCCCAGTACACATTAACATTTTAACAGGAGCTTTGAAATTAATATCAGGGCTAACAAAAATGATTCTCTCTCTTCAAGGTAGAACTCAACTCCTCCATGCCAGCATTGACTAGTGGGTTGCCTTCCCTGTGTGAGAACCAGGGCTCTATTACAGTAAACTGGTCCAGTGTGATATCACAGATATAAAAAATATTCCATTCTGTATCAAAACTAGGCACATGCCTTATATTTATATGAAGAGTAGATCGACAGAGTTGAGTGGTTTTGCTCTCAACTATTCAGCTCTGGCCTTCTACATGAGGAGAAAAATATCTTACTTCTAATTAGTAACTACAAGGATCTAATTTGGGTTTGATGGTAGTTAAAAGATGGGTGACATCACACTTGGGTCAGTATTGGTGGATATCTAAAAGCACAACCTCTCATTTGTATTGCTTCAAAATGTACACAGTATAGATGTAGATAAAAAAAAAAAAGCTACCAATTTTTTTGTTGTGTTGAACGAACTAGAAGGGAGGATGCAAAGTTTTACCAAATGAGATATATGGATACAAATTTCACTGTAGAGTGTGGTTTAGACAAATGTGTCTTTTTCTTTAAGTATGTAAATCCTACACTGTAGGTTTTTTTCTTTTTCCTTTTGTAGCAGTAGAAAATGTTGAACAATTGTCCATGAGCATGAGCCAGTGGTTCATTGCTGATATCCCCAGAATGCCAATATTTGCAATGCAAACAGTTAGTACAATTTCCCAGTTCTATGAAAGGCCCTGACACATCTGCCTCAAGGTCTGGAGGCTCTGTTGTATAACCACAAATAGTCTTTCCATTTTCATATAACCTTTTGATACATTGACAGCTGCATTAAGCTGCTTCTGCCTAGCAATTCCACATGCCAGGCTGTTTTAATTGGTTTTAATGCCACAGAAAAAGCACTGCTAGCAGAATACCATCAAATCATTTTCATATTGAACCTTCGTGGTCCAGAAACCTCCCCTTCAACCACAGCACCATTGTTTTTGCGAGGGACATATTCAAGGTCAATGCTGGTTTTGTGTTTGCCTTTCCCTCGGCTCCACACAAAAAGAAGAAGGAAACAAAATAAAACCACTCCAAGGAATGTGAAACAGCCCATAGCTGTGGACACCAGTATTGTCTTAAGGTCCAGAGAGTAGCTGTTTGCATTAGTTCCATTAGAACTTGTGTCGTTGGAGTCTGTCATATACATAGGGGTCCTGTTGGCATAAAGGAAACGGTCTGAAGTAAACCCCTTTACCGTCAAGGAGGCCGAGTAGGTGTCATTCCCAGCTGCATTACTTGCAATACAGACATAGATCCCAGTGTCCTGGTCTTGGGCAAATCGGATCTCCAGGGTGCCATCTCCCAGCACAGTGGCTCTACCATTTGATTTAGTTGTGATCAGCCTCCGGCGTGGGGTAACCCAGGAGATGGTAGGCTGCGGGTCCCCGTCAGCATTGCACAGCAGCTGCACAGTCTGTCCTTCCTCCACTACCAGGTACTGTAGCTTCTTGTCTTGTATCTTGGGCTTCTTACAGGTGAAGTAAAAGGAGAGAGCTGTGCTGTGAAAGTCTCTGAATGACCTCTCTCTGACACTGTCTGGGCCAGCACACATTGGTGGCTCGCCGCCAAACTGCAAGGTGGGCTGCCGCTGCAAAATCCAAAGAAGACGGCAGTCACAGGCCAGAGGGTTGTTGTTAATGCAGAGGACCTCAAGGCTTTTGGAGGAATGGAATACATTCTCTTCTAGGGTTTCTAACAGGTTTTGGGACACGTTAAGCACACGTAAGAATCGGAGCCCTTGGAAAGCATGTGGTTCAATGGTGCGCAGCTGTGCCCCCACCATGTGGAGCTCCTGCAGGCGCACTAAATCTGACAGCATGCCTGCCTCAATGGTGCTGATGGGGTTGTAAGAGAGGTTGAGATGTGTCAGGTAAACCAGATGTTTAAAAGCAGGGTAAGGTACTGCAGACAGGTTGGTGTTTGTGATGGAGAGAGAAGTCAGGTTGAGACCGTATAGACTGTTGGCAGGCAGCATGTCCAGGAGGGGCCAAGCCTCTATCTGCAGGTCTTTCAGGCGAAACAGTCTTTTAAAGGCATACGCCGGCAAAGCATTAATGTTGAGCTGTTTTAAATGCAGACTGATGAGGTTGTGGAGGTGAGAAAGAGCTTCTGTTGGTACGGCTGTGAGGTTGCATCTCTCCAGGGTGAGCTGCTCCAGGCTAAGCAGCCCACTGAAGGCCCTGTGTGATATATACACCAAATCATTGTCCCCAACCTCCAGGGATTTTAGGTTATGCAGATCTTGAAACATGTAGTCCAGCAGAATGACAATCTTGTTTTCACTTATATCAAGCTTTGTTAAGTTTGACAACCCAGTGAACACCCCAAGGGGGACCAGCTTCAGACGGTTTCCTTTCAGCCTCAAGGAGCGCAAGTTGAAGAGATTGTTAAAAGCTCCAGGCTCAACATTGGAGACAATATTGTCGCTGAGGTCAATCTCCTCCAGCAGTGGGTATGATGTGAATTCCTCAGGGTTAACGCTTTTCAGTCGGTTCTTGCTGAGGTCCAAGATTTTGGTCTCGATGGGAATGCCTTCTGGGATGGACATCAGACGTCTTCGGTGACAGCTGACAGACTTGTTCTGTGCTGAGCATTCACAGCGGGCCGGGCAGCCCACAGTGGGGCTTGTGAAGACAAGCAGCACAGCCAGACCCAGGAACGGCTGCCAGCATGATAGAGCTGTGTGACGCATGACTCCACTGATCTGGGCTAACCCTCTGTCACGGGCCTGTGGGGGAGGATGGGAAAGGGGAGAAGTTAAGTCTGCAGAAAAAGAACAGTATCATTGCAAAGCAAATGCATGTGTTTTCATATTGAACACACACAAATCAATAAAACCTATTGTGAATGGCAAGATCAACATAAAAGCAGATTTTACTCAATATCATAGGGCTAGTCAAAGGATTTGTTTATCCAGCATTTTCCTTCCAGATGTTGGAGAAGACTAAACAGCTTATCCTACTGCAAAGAGTAAAGGACCTTTCAGTCTTTTCTCAATCTCAGTAGGTTTCCTCAAGACAGTGCTATAATTAACCCAGAGATAAACACCATACACTATGTAGAAAGGACTAATAGCATTTGTGATAAGCTTACAGCACTGGATTTCGGTGAGGTGATATGAAACTAAGCTTTTGCCTCCCATTATTGTTTTAAGGCAAACCTTTATGATGTATTATAATCAAGAAAAGGATCTCATTGACAATGAAAAGATTCCTTTTAATATTTATTGCATATATTACAGCTATAAAGAGATGAAGTTTGTTCATGCATACATATACACAATGGCTCAGATGAAGAAGGAAGAAGTGGTGCATCTCTGATTAGAATTTGTAATAGGTCAAATTGATTCTTTGCTTTTACTGCACAGACATATTTTGTGTGACTTGTTAGAACCCAGTGTCTGAGAAGAGTTTGCAGAATACATCTTTGTACTTCCAAGACATATAAACTAGTTTTAGGGAGACAAAAACAAGGTAAGATGAGCTGTCTGTGTTTAAGGAGCACAGTGTCCAAAGAAGCACCACAAATTTAATGAAAATCACAGTTTGTAAGGGATTTATTCATTCCTGCTTTCAGGTTAAAAATGAGGATAAAAGAAGACAAGATAACCTCTACTAAATTAGCTACGCTTCTCCAAACGATGTACTTTTCAGGTTTAGTCACCAAAGGCAAGAGATTTTTTCTAAGTCTACTTAGAAGCTACTAAATGAAGACAAACAATAACCCATTTCAAAAGAAGAAGAAAAGGACATAGGTGTTCATCAAAGGAAGGTGTTTTTGAGATGTTCAGAATAAAGCAAACTGCAAGCAAGGACCATAGAAGTGCCTTAACTCCTATGGTACAGCTAACTTGGTGAGGCTAAGGTATAGTGCTGGGATTCGGGTTTCATAATATTAATAAGCCTTATAATGGGCCCCAGGCCTTGTGATGCCTTTTCTGCATTGTTTAATTTTGGCTTCATTTTAAATGTACTTGTAAAAATACTTACATAACTCCCACCAGTAACTTAGGTATGCACAGATGACTATGGCCCATCTGGTCCAATCCACAATGACAAAATTACCCAATAGCCAAGAATCCACCACCTTATCTGCATCTTTGGGCTTTGAGGATCATGTGGCTACTGCGTAAGAAATTTGCAAATTGCATTTGAGTCAATTTTTTTTGTCTATGTGCTGTCACATGGATTGTAACATAAAAGAAATCCTCCCATACACAGAGGATAAATACATTTAAACAAATATGGTATAACTAAATTGATGAGGCAATGAGACAGCTATTTGAGCTAATAAGGTGTTTGAAGCACATCAAAATAGTACTGAGTAAATCAAAGACTGATGAAAAAGAAAGTCCCACCAGTAACTCTGCTACAGCAACACTGCACAGTGCTAGAACACAACTTAATATATGGTAACTCATGAAATCATCCTTCCTGACAGAGAAGAGTTGCACTCTCAGACTGTGGAAAATCAGAACAGTGGAGATTCAAGATGCAAGAAAAAGAGCAGATATTTGGATCTATTGATCTTATTGGATCTTAAAAAATTCTAAACAGGAATTGTGAGGTTTGGATAGTATGTGTTAGTACTATTGTAACTGGGCTGAGAAATAAACAGCTGCTGTGCTCTGACTGTTAAAAACTAAACTGAGTGAAAAAGCATTTATCTTGGAGCTCCGTATAAATTGTGTTCTTTGACTGACCATACATGGATGATACACATATTACTCCTCTCACAACTCTGTGGAAGAATTTCAGTCTTGAATGATGTGGCTGATGTGTTTGTATTTCAATTTTTACACTTCTATGCAGAGGCTGTTAATGTGAGGCACACTGCATGCTGGTTTTGACATATAGACTGGAGACTGGATGAAAATTATTCTGTATGATATTACCTATAAAAGCACATTTCCACTTTGTTCTAGAAGGACAACCTACTGAGATTTAGTTTCCCCCTTAAATTGTAGTCTTGCAAGTAACTATTGCTAGTTATCTCCAGCTGTGACAAAGGTTTTCAGAGATAAACTTCACTTCATTAGGCACTAACTTAAAACTGGAAACCAATAGGGGACTCTGAGTTAGGTGTTTGCAATGAATTTAGATCAGAGAGGCTTCTGGGTGCTCTGATCATTACTTTCAGAGCTCAGTCTGTGAGGTTAGTGCTTTCATACCGATACTTCTACCACACAGGGATTTCATCTTCTACCGTATCCATCTAATAATGTATGAGGCACAAAGTAAACAGGTTCACTGGAAGATGAGCACTCCTGGAGTGTTTGGTTTAGATAGTAAAAATATGAAATGCTTTTTGTAGCTATCCAATCCACCTGGTAACTAAAACTTCTGAGGAGTACGAAGTAGAAGGTAGACAGTATAAAAGATGATAAAATGCTTTTTTGACTGTGGCTGGAATATAGAAAAAGCAATTCAAACATTAACAGTAGTCTTCTACAAAGGTAGGTGCACAGATAATGAGATAGATATATATTAATCTGTAAGAGTGTGTGCATGTGTGTGCAGGCACTTGCAAGGAAGCAAGATTCAGGACTGAGATATAACCTGGAGTGAATACATTTCAATAAGGACAAATAATAAATTATAATAACTATCAAGTCAGAAAAAACAAAAACTACATGTATCAATAAGTACAGATTAGAAGAAATCATAAATTAGATTTATTATTACAATTTACATTGAGCCAGATGATACTACCATTCTTTCTGCTAAGCAAATCTGTGACTACATCCTTTGCTTTGAACTGCTTTATGGAAAAATGACTTCATCTTCATTATGCAAAAAATGTAACCTTATCTTCAGCTGGGGTTAAAAGGTCTAGCAAGTGAAACGTGTGGGACAAGGTGAATTTTGGGAGAAGCCTAGAGTGAACTTTTATGATCTATTGCATATGGTCCCATTTGAATTTAATGAATGTAAAGTTGTATTTTCAGGACATGTCCAGTAACATCACTAGCTAGGCCTACTTTGTGCCTTCAGTCTAAGAACACTTTGAAAGGTTACAGTTTCATCTATAAAGTACATTCCACATAAGTGTGATCATAATTATTTATTACTATACATCCATCAGTCAACAACACTACTTAAAAAGAGAGAAATTATGCCATTAAAGGATATTTTTCACTGCAAGATGATTTATTGCAGTGAAAAATTATTTTCTGCATTTCTTTAGACTTATGGGATGTTAATTAATTGGTGACTTCACTGGCATGGTGCTGAACTATGAGTGTCAGTGTTCAACATGATGCCTTTCATTCCTGCTTAAATAACCAGCACTACATACTTTATCTTTGCCAGTGTAGGTATTCCCTCTTAGCATCTGCAGCATCGTTGTTTTTTGCTCCCCTCTGTTCCTTGTAATACATACAAGAAAGTAAGGTGTATGCATGCAAGTATGTATATATATACACACACACACACGCACACACACACATAAATGTAAGCTAGAATTATAGTCTTACTGATCTGTGATTGTACCACACCTTGCACTACACAGTAGTCCTCTAAAATTATAGCTTGTTAGATGAAAAACAAAAAAACATAAATTATTATGAACTGAGAGTTTTTTTATGTTTGAATGTGAATGACAACCTGTAAAATTGTTTTCCTGACCTTTCTGGGGTATTTGTTATGCTTTGATAGACTCTGGGAAATGAAATATATGAAGGAGTTGTTTATTAAAAAATAAAAATAAACTAATTACCTTCTTTTTGTCTTTCTCTGGCTCTGTTCTTTAAGTCCTAAGTCAAGAGTCAAGTTACTGTTGGCTGATACTCTTTTTCAAAAGAAGACCCTATTTCAAGTTCAGCTATGCAATTATGAAAGCTCATTAAAGTTATTAGTTAATAGTTCTGTGTGATCTCACCCAAAACAGCCACTACTACTTTGAAATGCAAATCAGTTTGTACAAAGTTCTGCAGCTTTGAATCTTCGCACAAGTGCTTTACAAGAATGTACAGTGCCCTGTAGCTTTTAAATTGAAAAACTGTAATTAAAAAAAAATAAAAAGCAACCCAATGCTCTCCTAGAATGCAGTGCAATTCTAAATATGATATATAGGAATGTGCCAAATCATGGGTGTATTACATAGTTTTTCACTTCTCCCTCTCCCTCAGACTAATTTTGAAGCCTTTAGAGCTGAAAGCTAGAGTGCACTTAACCATGGTCCTTCCCATGTCCCATCTGATGCTCCAGTATCGTATGGGACATAGCTTTAGCCAGAAAAGGTAAGAGTCACAAGATTTGTTTCTGTCATTAGCTGCATTAGCATCACTTGATGCTCTGACTTAGCAGTTTTGATCTCACCTTTCCGATCCCTTTTCTCAGCCTTTCAGACCAAAAAAAAACCCCAGTGAATCGTATCAGAGATGACAATTTTGCCTGATGGTCACCTAATATTTTACATTCTAAAAATCCCTTTACAAAAACATGCTGTATTCAGTAAATGTTCTAGCATTAAATGTTGCATTACAAGACAGACTTGTACTGATTATTCACTTAAATGCTACCAGATAATGCTGAGAGCCAGGTGAACTACCTGTTTGAAAAATGTATGCTGGGTTGACCCTGACTGGACACTGGATGCCCACTGAATCTGTTCTATCACCACCCTCCTGAACAGGATGGGGTAGACAAAGATATAAAAAAGGGTTCATGCATCGAGATAAATAAGGGCGAGAACACTCACCAGTTACCATGGCAAGCAAAACAGACTTAGCCAAGGGAAATTAATTTAGTTTATTACCAATTAGATCAGAGTAAGATAGTGACAAAAAACTCAAATCGTAAAACACTTATCCCAACCTCTCCCTTTTTCCTGGGCTCAACTTCACTCTGCATGTTTTATCCCTTTCCTGTATGGCAGTGCAGGGTTTTGAGAAATGGGAGCTGTGGACAGTTCATCACATTGCCTCTGTCACTCCTCATACTCTTCCCCTGCTCCAGCATGGGGTCTTTTCCACAGGACACAGTCCTCGATTAATTTCTCCAATGTGGGTCTTTCCTGTGGGCTGCAGTTCTTCATGAACTGCTCCAATGTGGATCCCTTTCATGGTGTGCAGTCCTTCGAGATGGATATTTTTTGAGACTGTATTTAGGGGTAGTAAATTGTTCTGCCTGTATAGGATTATTTCTCCTCTGAATGCTGAATTTTAGCATTGCTGTATTTTAAGCAGGAAGCAGATACTGCAGAGTATAAATGTTTCTGTCTTTGCATGTCTATCATCTGTCACACTTCAGCAAGCAGTAAGCCAAAGCCATTGTTCAAATCTTTGCAATAAAACACCGTTGCTCGTGTGCTGAGCAGAGAGATACTGAATGTGTGCAGCTAAAACTACTGAACTTCTGTGGTGCAAAATTTTGCCCAGCTCAGAGTGGTTTGGGAAATTTTTTATTCACGGCTTTATCTCTCAAGTACCTATTACAGTTACGTTGGAAGAGCAGCTGGTCTGGCTTTCTTGAACTCTCCTTTGGTGCTGGACCAGACCAGGTAAGGGCAGGAAGGGTAAGTAACTTTTGCTGGTGGACTGTGCCCAAGGTGGCAATGGGGGGAAGTGTTGCCCAGGAGATGAAGGGAAGATGAGAAACAAACTGAGCTAGTTTTAGGGACAGCCAAATGACACCTGAAAATGTGAGACATTTAGAAATGTTCTTACAGTGGGACACAATACCACTAGGAGAATGAATGAAATCCTGACTTGGCTGTGCAATTTTAGACATTCCCATCATACGTTCTTTCAATGTAAGAGCCAGTTTGTAAAAGCAAAGGCTTTGCCTCTCAGGTCTTGTGCCTGAAATTTGTCTAAGCTTAGTGTATTGTTCCCAAATTCTATCACAGACTAAGTGAAATCTGCCTATATACTCTAAAAAGGATGACTTTTCTCTAAATCAGAGCATCTCAGAAATTGTTCAAATGAACCTAGGTTTCTACCTTCCCTGTCTCTTTGATCAAGCCTTTATGCTTATGCGGAGATTTTGTTCTCCCTCCCTTTATTGATCTCTTAAATATTTCAGCATTTAAATAAACTGGAAAACATTATGTAGCTATCTGCATTCCAATAATAAATAGATTTAAGAAGCCTTGAATAACAGCAGCAGCAAAAACAACCACTAGTCTGACAATTCATTGAATTGGAAGCAAAGTTTTGATTCAATTATTCTGCAGTCCTAGGATCATTCTCATCTGCTAAGTCATCAGTAAAAACTTTGTGGGCTAACATCAACTCAGAAATTACAGTCAAGTAGCATTTGTTTTCAGAAGGAAATAATGAGACCCAGGTCATTAAAAAAGTCATAATACAGAAATAGGAAACAAAAGCAAAAAAGGCAACTAGAGCAACATTCTTTATTAGCTTATCCAGTAGAATTATTTTAAAATTGCTTAAAATCTTTGTATCAGATGTCTTAAAATTAACAGGTGGGGATAGACTTTACTCCAAATACTTATATTTTTATCTGAATCAAAGGGAAAGAAGCATATGTGCCAAAACACAGAAGGTAGGAAAATCACGGTGACAAATTCATGTAATTATACAAATTATCTGTACAAGTCTTTGAAGTCCAGATTCTCCAAATTAAGCAAAGAAATGAAGCCATCATTACACCTTCTGTTTTTAAACCAATGTTTCTAAGATTAATTTACCAATTTCTTTCAGTTTTCAAAGAGAAAGTGAACCTCAGGAAGAAATCTGAAGGAAAAAATAATAAATCTTAAGGATTGTCTGGCAGGAGACATTTCATGCATAAGTAACAGGAAAAGAAAGTAGAAATGTTTGCAAGAATTATAAACACTTCCACTGACATTTCCACTGACCTTGCTGGTAAGTTGGAGGGGAAGAGATTTATGAAAATCTAATATGAACAATTATGAGAAGGGCTATAAAAGATGCTTGCATGTAAAATAAAATTCAGACTCTTTTGGTATAGGTTAATGATATAAATCAACCATTCAGGGAAGGAGAGCACTACTATCATACCCACACAATTAACTACCTTATAAAAATTGAAAATACTTGCACAGAAACACTTTCTGACAAAGAATTCTTGGTCGAATAAATTAAAGAATTACTGTGAATAACAGATCTTTTCTACCATCTATTCCTTCTGAATGCAGAAGCAGATTTTTGAAAGGTAGAGTTATACAAAATTTCTTTTGCAAAGTTCACTTAGCTCTATTAAATCGTATTCCTATTGTACTGGTAAAAAGTGATGTCACTAAGAGATACTTATTCAGTGGCAAAGACCAGAACAACATAATTACCATGACAATAGATGTGTTGATATGATAATGCAATAATAAAGAAAGAGAAGTTATACCTCTGAAAACAGTACAGCTCCTAAGTAGTCTATACTGCATTTTTAAGGGCTGCTTTTTATTGGAAGACCACCCAACTGTTGTAGTTAAACTCCATCCCTAGACCTGGAGTTGAGTATCTATTCATGGTAGCCCCCTTCAGTGATATGTGATTTCAAAAACAATGCATGAGCCCACATTTTTATGAAGTTGATTTATCTTAAGAGTTACAAAGCAGAATTCCATTGCACTCTCTTTCATTGATGATTCTTGCAAGCTTTTAATGTTCCAAATACTGAGAACAACTTATCACAGAAGAAAGGGGAAGTTATTGTAGTACAGGAGGGAAAATCACATGAAAACAAAGAGCTAAAGTTGTTACTCTTGGAGAATGCAGCAGACTAACAATTTAAAGATTTTGGAAAAGATTAAAAATCCCTTGCAAGTTAGAATTCATTACTTCAAAGTGGACCTTATGTTTCACAGTGTGTCTAGGCAGATGAATCTTAAAATTCTTTGCTATCACTAACAGGACACTGGTGGGAGCATGTGAAAGTGTTAAATACTATACTTGCTTTTCATATCTGCTGTAGCTAATGAAGTCTGAATAAATTAATTGAAAACTAAAACAGTATGAAGACTAACTGCATTGATTAAAGATTAGGAAGCTCTTTTCAACAACTCTATGCTAAAAGTTTATCTTCCTCTTGAAAGAAACAGTCTTTCTTCTACAACTTTCTTCTAAAACAGATGAAACCACTGTGGCCTGCACGGTATCTCTTATGTAGCAAAACAGTGATGGAATTTCCTCTGAAGTTTTAATTCTAACATCCAGCTATTTCTCATCTTTAATGAGTGAAGATGTTGGTGATGGAAAGCTACAGAAAAAAAAAAAAAAGAAAGGAAGCTGCTTTATAAATTTGGATTTGTAGCAGACTTTTGAGGGCTAGTGTATTCAAGCATATTTGAATTTCACTTCAGTAATCCAATTAGGAAGCCACAAGCAATGTACACTATATCTAGATAATCATTCTTGATATAGCCTGTTAAATATGGATGTTTCCTTCAAATACATGAACATTTAAGTCCAGAGAACTCTGCTGTCCCAGTAATGTGCTGACTTCCACCTTTTGTAAACAGAGGTACTCATTGGCAACCTTAACAATATGTTTTGCAAGCTTCTACCCGTTGGCATAATTTCATTTTTGTTAGCTTTAAAACCAAAAATTCTTATTTGTTATCTTGCCCACACATGAAAGCTAGGTGACAATGACCTTATTTCCTAATAAGAGAGGCAGACAGATTAGTGTGCCAGGTGCAGTTGGGAAGATTTCCCTAGCAGCTCTATGTTTGAACCGGAAAAAAGTGAAACCAAAAGTACTTTAGAGGGTATGGGTCTGGTAGAGTTAATTCTAATACTGACCACAGTCCTGTGATTACTGTCATCAAAAAGGGTTTCAAACTATTTATGTCTACTGACTTGGGTCCCTGCAGTTGTTTGTTTGTTGGTTTGGTTTTTTATGGCAGCAACACAGAGCCTGGTGACAAATCATGGTAGGCAGATGCTAAAGTGTACAGAGAATATGCCCAGGAAAGATAAGAGATCATTTAATTAGTACTACAAGGGCTGTTGTTTCTTCATAACACAACTCAAAGGATCTTTAGCCAAAAGGCTCTGAATACTTAAACCTGTATTTTCAAGAAACATTTTTTGTTAAGTACATTTGAAAAAAGCGAATGCATTTTACAAGGGCAACATTAATCTGTTTTACATAGAGGTGCATAGAGTTTAAAGATGTTTGAAAATAGCTAAAAATTGAATTAAATGGAAAAGCTAAAGAAATTGAAACCAATATATTTTCTTTTGTACTTAGACAAGAATCTCAAAAGTATGTGGGTATAGCACATGGGGAGACAAGACACACTTTACAAAGCTGCAAGAAATAATTTCAGTACTATTTATCTGGCTAACACAAGAAAAAATTAAACCCATCCTGTGTTATTTCCTCGCACCTTGATAGGCATGTTTGCAGCAGTTATATTTTTATCTTTCACTGAAAACCCTATCAGACAAAGCAAGGAGTATATTCTCTGGTGCCCATCTTCATACCATCACACACAAGGCCTTCACAGTACAGCCTTGCAGCAAGCTGCTGACCTATCTGCTGCTGCTCTTTTTGACTGCAGAAGTCTGTAAAGACAGTACAAGAGCTAGAGCATTATATTTGGAACATTAAAAATAAGCAAAAGGAAATTACTACAATTCTTAGTCCTTGCCAGAAGGCCCTCGGTTCATATTATGCCTTTGAATTCAGAGTGGCTCTTAGCAGAAAATTGTGGTCAGCATTTGAGGGTGGCATAAAGGAAAGAAGGGATGTATTTCAACTCATTGGTCAACAGTAACTAGTTGGTCATGTGTGAAGAAATTTCATGATAGACCTAACTGTAGTCACTTAATAGCTCATGTAAGGAAGATATGTTTGAGGCAGCTGCACAAAACTACTGCACTTTGAATTAAAATAGAGTTGATTATAATGTATACAATTGAGAGAAGAAGAGAATAGCACCTGCCTTGGAGAGTTCTTGTTTGCTAAAGGCATTCTTAAAATATACTTAGACTCAAATATCAGCCTGCAGATGGAGTAAGGTAGGGCATTTGGAAATAAGACCTGACATATTTGCACGTGGACAAGACACAACCATTAATTTCTGCTTTATTCATATCCATACTCCGTGAATGTTACTCCAATATCTACTGGTGTCAGCATGACCTGAACTTAGCCTCTATGTTCAGAAAAAAAGGAACAGAAAGAGATACAATGTGGAAGACACCAAGCAGATGAAATTTGGTAGTCAGATTTTTTTTTTTTTCAGCTAGATAAGTGATAATTAAGCCCTTGATTTGAGCCTGGCCCATTGCAGAGCTCTTAGTGTCACAGCAGTGCTGCAGGTAGCTTCCAAGTGATGCAGACAGAAATTTGCTGACTCTTCTATGCTTCACAGAAAAACTACTCATCACAAATAAAACCTATTTTTCTGAGAATTTACAGTCACCCATTTGCTTGAAATCTGTATCCATATTTGCTATGGTATCAGAAGAAACTTTGCAAATCCTGGCAATGGAGACCTGTTACCTCAGTGCTTTTTTTGACTTGGTATTTATACATTATTTAAAAAAAAGAGGCACTTCCTAAGAAGCTGCACCTCATTCAATTAGCATCAGATCTAATGAAAACAATTTTTGTACAAGACAGAGACTCTGCTCTTAGTATGTATTTGGTAAACATTTTTCTTACTTACTAGCAGAAGACAACTAATGCTTAAACAATATGCCTAATACATTTATTTTCCTGGTTAATCAAGATAAAAGGATTAGAAAGCACAGCTTTCCATCTCGAATTTACTCAGCTGGCAATAGTTACAAAGGTAATTGTGCATAGTTTTTAAGCTAGTAAACATTTTTTTTTCTTTCTTAGTTTTTCACAAGACAGTCTGTGTCTACATAACCCTGCTACTTCCTCAAGAAACTGACATATCACAGGGATTAACAGTGGATGGTGCAGTGTCCTGCAGTGTCCTGATCTATGTGTGATATCCAGAGGCTGATGACGGCCAGAAAACAATTGCATTGCAAAGAGCCGGTGCAAAGCTGCAAGCACTGTGACTGCTGCATTGTCCAGTGCCTATTACAAGCACATCTATGGACTTACAGTCTCTTGGAAGACCTGCAACAGTTCTTCATAGCACTGCTGTACTTCTCTCCTTAAGGTGAGGAGTAAACCCATATCATATTTGAAGGGATTTTCTTCTTGGTTTAGATCTACAGACTCCAGCTCAAAGAGAGTGATCTAGGTTATATTTTCTGCCTGACTCTACAGATGTAAAGTGCAACTCTACAAAAAACAAAAGCCTTTTTCTCTTGAAATTATTTTAACATTGGTTGAAAACCTTTTTTCCCAGGGAATTGTTTTTATCCAGTGATTTTTTTTTCAAAACATTTTCTACACTGTTATATTTCATTAAAACCGTAATATTCTATCTCGAAACAGTTTCAATTAATAATTTTCAACCAGTTCATGCATACTAGGATTCACAAAAATGCACATATGCTTAGATGTCCTTAAAGGAGAACACTATTTATACCATCTGTATTAATACTCTCCAAGAGTAATGTACTTGTCCTTGTCCTAAATAAAATTAATGCTAGAATAGCTTTCTATTGCCAGAGCACTTTCAGATGGCCTAAATAAAAAAAAAAAAAAGCTCGAGAATGCATGAATATCTATCTGTAATGATGTCTCCATTTTATTCCTAATTAGAAGCTCATTAATATCAAAGACAATTGTAAGAAACCCAGATGAGACCATATCATTTGGGATTTTAAGATTGAAGGCACTCACACTATCAACTCAAAATCACTTATTCAAAAACTACTGTAGGTGTTGTGTGAAATAAAGTATTATGCTACTGCAAGAATTGATGTACCTCTTTATGAAGTTTGTATGTGATTTTTCATCCTTTCAGTTAGTTTCTAGCTCTGAAAAGTAACTTAGGCCACAGAGTAACTGGAAACATCAAAGAAGAGGGGAATTGAAAGAGAGTAATTGATCCATTCTCAAAAGCACTGCACATTTTCAGCGTTACTGGTGCATGGGAGTAGGAAGGGGTGTGCAAAAAATGGAGGATACATGAACAGAAAGGATAGTATTAGACCTGTGAGATCTTCCAGCATCTCTTCCAGAAGAGGTCTTGCACATCTGTATAATTTTTGAGCAGACACTATATAAATTTAAAATCTCTGTAGTGGTTAAGGAAAAACAAAAGAGACATTTATTTACCTTGTATGCTGAGGGGAATATTATGCCCTTTGAATCTGGAGGTGAAAGGATATCCACAAAGCAAAGAATGCTGATGATGTTCCTTTGTTCTGAAATATATAACATGACTTTCTCTAAACTCCTTGCCAGGAAGTTATAATTCACTTAATTAAAAAAATTCACAGCAGTCTTAAGCTTTATTACTTATCACAATGACAAATATTGCTAAAATTATTTAGAATTCAAGAATAGTCATAAAACCAGTGTTTATTTGAATGTATAGGTACAAGGGTGATATTGATTAGATGATATCTAATATCTAAAATGAGATTTTCTTTTCAGGGTGTTCCTGAACAAGGGCTATGTTCATCACTATGATCATTTTTTAGTCATGGAATCATAGAATCTCTCAAATTGAATGAAACCCATAAGGATCATTGAGTTCAACTCTTTGTTTCTCACAGAACCACTGAAGAGTAAATCACAAGAGTAAGAGCATCATCCTGATAATTCTTGAACTCTGAGAGGCCTGCTGCCCTGTGCACTTCCCTGGCTAGCCTGTTCCAGTGATTGACCACCAGTGAAGAACTTTTTCCTAATCTCCAATGTGAGCTTCCCCTAATGCATCTTCATTCCATTTTCTTGTGTCCTATCACTGATCACCAAAGAGAGGAGATGAGCACCTTCCCCTCTGCTGCTTCCCATGAGGAAGCTGTAGGCTATGATGGGGTCACTCCTCAGTCTTCTCTTCCCCAGGCTGAACAAGCCAGGTGGCCTCAGCCATTCCCTCAAAGTTTTAACCCTCAAGACCTTTCACCATCTCAATCGCCCTCCTCTGGGCACACTAATAGTTTGTTGTCCTCCTTAGGCTTAAGCAACCAAAACTGCACAGAGGACTTGGGGTGAGGCTGCCCCAGTGCAGAGCAGAGTGGGACAGTTCCCTCCCTTGCCCGGCTGTGATGCTGTGCCTGATGCACCCCAGGACATGCTTGGCCCTCCTGGCTACCAGGGCACTGCAAACGCATGTTCAACTTGTAATCAACCCAGACACCCAGATGTCTTTCTGCAGAGCTGCTGTCTATTCTCTTCTCCTCCAGTTTAAATGAATAATCAGGTTTATTCTGTCCCTGTTGGAGATTCTGGCACTTGCTTTTAAATTTTGCGTGGTTGGTGATGGCCCAGATCTCCAGTCAGTCCAGATTTCTCTGTAATGCCTCTCTGCCCTTGAGGGAGTCCTAGCTTAGTACTATTGGCAAACTAATTTAAGGTACTCTTGATTCCTGCATCCAGAGACTTTATGAAAACATTAAAGAGCAGTGGCCCTAAAGTCAAGCAGAGGGAAATCCCACATGTATAGCCACTATAACTCTTTAAACCCAACCCACCACCCAGTTTCTTACCCAAAATGTTATGGACTTGCCTATCAGTGTAATGAACATTTTATCCACAATGATACTGTGTGAGTGTCAAATTTTGCTAAAATTCAAAAATCCCATATAAACTACTACTTTACCCATGGGCACTAAGACCCAGCCCTGCAAATCTAGCAAGGAGATTAAAAATGAAAACCTTATTTTTCCTATGGGATATTAATTTAAATTACTTTGTCTTCAGAAATAATTAACTGGAAAATCAGCTACAGGCCAAAGTCACATATGTGGTATCCAATGATCATTTTCAACTGGGAGGTCTAGGTAGCAAAAATACATTTAGTTATCTAAAAATGTCTTTGAGTAGCTTTAGAAACTTTGTGAACCCCAACTTAATGGATCACAATTGAACTCCATGCAGTTGCAAAAGAAGATTTTATCCTTGAAATGACACACTGAGATTGAGATTTCTACTGCCCAACAGACTGAAATCCATTTATCAGTAGTGTAGAGAAGTTTTGCTGCATGCTGCCATAAATCTCACTGGAATTAACAATAGCTAACTTTCCATATGGTATGAAATTGCCAGATGTGCAACTGTTCTAGGTTCAGGAACTGGTAGGTGGGATGACTAACACAGAAAGACAATAAAACCTGCAACACCAACAGTCTTCACTCGTCTAAGTGTATGAGAAATGGTTATTCATTTTTTTGAATACCCCACACTATTATTCATGGTCTCTAACTGTACATATGTTATAAGGAGAAGCCATAAACCTCAGAGGAATGTTGACTGGCCAAACTGAATTCTCGAAAATCTCTTTAAGATCCATGACTTTCTGTAGGTGTTCAGAGCCTCACACAAGGTCATTTAGGATATACTCAGGCTGCTTCTCGGTCTTGCATCTCAGCCCAATTTGGCTTTTGTGTTTCAGAACACGGAAGAATGATACTCAAAAAGGAACAACTGGGCTGCACTAATCTTGTTTTTTTGGGCACCCATATTTTAATTCAGCATCTTTTATATAATTCACAGCCCATAAAATCCTCGGTAAAGCAATAATTTTTATTCTTGTGCATGACAGAAATACAAAACCACCTCCCTTTCTTCCCCAAACTAATTTTTTCCCAAAGCTTTCTATGCTTTTCCATTTGATTTCATGATTCCACATCCAACTGGTTCAAAAACATTGTAATAATATGGCTCAGCAATTCCACTAGTTTTTTAAATGAAACCAGGGGAAGAAAAGAATGCAGTAATGACCAATCCTCTGTCTTCTACTGAAGCAGCTGCTATAAGATTCACAAATGTTAAAATTTGTATATTTTTAGGGTTTTTTTGGAAAGGGAAAAGAGCAATGACTATAGGTTTCCTTACTCCATATAATTATAAATACACAGGACTGAATTTAAAGGAAATCAATACTTCACCCTAGCAGATAATATAAAGCTGTAAAAAGTGTTCAGTGTTTGCATAATATTGTCTTTTCCGGCTAAGCAAAAATAAAAATTATTTGCTGTTTTCCTCATTTCCTGAGGTTATCATAACTTCATGATTATAAGTAGTTTTATACCATAATTGGATGAGTACTAGAATAAAACAACACTCACCCAAAACTCAATTTTCAGTCTCCTTCAAAACAGAAAGAACACAAACTGTGGCTGCAGTTATTAAAGGAGCACTTTATTAGTGAATATTAAAAGAATATTAAGTATCTAGTAGCATCATCATAAATTCTAGGTATCCTCTTCCCTGTGTAAAACTGTCTGAGGTCAACTCAACAATTTTAGACCCTTCTTTTTCGTTACTTTATGCCCTTATGCCATGACAGAAGAACTGAATACTTCAGCTTAAGACTGAGGACAGGGCAGATTTGCTGAGATGACATCCCCCACCTCTTATTTACACCTGTGATCAGATTTGTTACTTTGTGCACCTCTTTCATTTTTTTCTCTTAAGATTTAAGTATCTGACCTAACGTTAATCATATCATCATGATTTTACTTTGGTTGCTTTTATTGCTGAACCCATGCTTGTCAAATCAAGCTTTCATAGGATATATCAGTAAATGTCTATTTTACTTTAGGGTGTAAGGATGTATCTCTAGTATTTTGTTTTATTTGAAAAACAGCCTGGCCAAAGAGCTGGTCAAAGTCCGATGTCTCAAAAGATGTTTCAACAGAACAGAGATCCTTGTGTTTGGTGCAAATGTGCATTCTTTTGTTTCTCTTCTGTCTCAGAGAGAGATCAGAGTGAGCAAGTTTGGGTTGAAATGCATGAAGCTGTGTATGACTTCAGTGCTGCAAAATGTGAACCTGTGCCTTGTACGCCCAACCCTTAAGACTCCTGTGCCTCTTGCAGGAGGACACCTGGAACCTGAACTAATCGTGGATATGGGAACCTCTTCTGTTGTGCTCAATTCTGAGTGGGCATGCTGTCAGATGTCATTACCACTGCTGAATACAGGCACAGCTTCCTAAAATAACACTGTGGTTTTTGAAGACAATTGAGGGGTCTTGCAGACTAGTTTCACTTCCAACCAGATCTTCTGCTAGGTAAGAAGATGAAAAGGAGCTTGTTCCACTGAAGTCAAAGCAGCTTGCTAGCGGTACTGCTGGAAGCAGCAATCACACTCCAATTAATTTCCTCAAGCAAGGCATTTTGCCAGTGTCTGTGGACTTGTGAACAAAATGTATGATCAGACATATACTAAATAGTAGCAATACTTTACTCACTGTCAGGATTTCTCTAGGCTTACGAGTTTTCCATCAGCTTTGATGCATCTGATATAGTCTCTTGCACCCAGACAGGACATCCTCAGGTAGTTTTAGGTACAAAAGAATTTTTTTTTTTTTTAAGAGTACAACAGCAGGTACCTCAGATTAGAGCCCTGGGTTTTCCTTCCTTCTTTACTATATAAACAGAGTTCAAATAAAAAGCCCTTTCACTTGCACTCAGGTTCCTCTACTCTCAAAGGCAGCAATATCACACAATACATAAGGCACATGAAGCATTTAATGTGACAGGATGACTCATATACATGAAATCAGTCAGGTTAAGGATAACTGTTTACTCAATAGATTGTGCTACTTTTTCCATTTCTGTCACTCTAACATTCCTAGAAGTGTCTGGGGTTTTTATTTTTCGCTCCATCATAGAAAACCTTTATTTTTAATAGGGTCATTTAAACATAATCCTTTGTGCTAGTAGAAAAAAAAAAAATTAGAAAATGTTATGACATCCCATCCTCAATCAGTCACTATCCTACAAAACATACACTTCGGAGGTAGAAACAGAAAGAAACAACACACTTCTCTAAGTGCACAGATGCACTATAGTGCAATCATAATATCAATTCTAATAAATTTTGAGCCTCCAGGTTTTTACCGAGGCTTCTGGAATCTAGTCAGGGAAACCAAGCCCTCCTTTGTAGGCGTAAGTTCAAAATATTGTGTTTAGGAACTGTGAGCTTTAAAATATAGAAAAAAAACCAAACCAAAATAAGTTTAAATGATAAAATGAAAAAAAAATATTTTTATACAATTTTGAGATTAATTCATGTTAAATTTGTGATTTGCACTCTGATTACTAACGTCTGAATATCTGCTATTGCTTATGCAGTGGCAGTTTGGGACATGTTGGTAACTGGTAATGGGATGTGGTGGATAGTAAATAGCAGAGAATTGTTGTGCTGTCTGTACATGTGTAAAATAAAAGCTTTTTCTGCAGAAACCTGATAGATGAGAATGACACAGGCTAAGTCTCAGTGCTGTGATTCAGAACTTTTCTGCCCAAATTCCATTTTCAGTTCTTGGGGGCTCTGACAATCACCTGGTAAGGAAAGCTGCACATTTTAATTATCATCCAATACTTGACAGAGAAGAACAGAGAGTTAATAATGGGTATGGTAACTGTTATTTTGAGTCAATGATTAGAGTGCCTCATTCTGCATTCTGCTTGAAGGTCTTCACGAACTGTTACCAAAAAGACTTAAAAAAGTATTGTATAAAATCAAGAACTGGTAGGCAGTTAGCCACTCTGTGGGGATCTTTAATTAAAATAAAATGAAATAAAAATAAATATAATACTCTTACAGAGGGACGATAAATTAACTCCAGGCTACACAGACTATGTAGCATTACAAAGAATATTAGAAGAATCTACATGTGAGATATGAAGCCTTTGACTAATTAGCTGAGCAAGTAGCTTCCTATTGTACTCCAGTCATGCTTGGTGTTGGATATCTAGGCAATTCCTATGTGAATTAGGACATGTTCTGGAATAACTTCTATATAAAATAATGAACTGAGATTTTGAGCAATGATGCAGAACACCTTTACCAGTTGGTGTTATTTGAATTTACAGAATTAAATTTCCATGTTTATTTCATTTGCAAACAAATTTAAGCCATATATTTAAGCAAGCAGTGTTCTTGACTACTACTGTGATTTTTGCAGAATCACGAGTCCTTTGGAAGGAAGCTGACCCATTTTCATATGGATTATTTTAGTGCATATATAACTTTTGAGTAAGTCACCCATAATTTGGAAACTAAAATGACTCATTTGTTAAACATTATTTCAGTTTATGTTTAAGGAAAGGCAGATTAAGTATGTACAATTAGAGACCATCATTCTTAAGTGACTTTGAAGTCCAGTCTTCCACCCAAATGCAACAGAGGCTTTGAAGAGTCTACACATAAAGGTGCATTATCAATTGAAGTTTGCTTTTGTGTCTGAAAAGGTAACATCTTGACAGCAGAGATTTTACAAAAGACTATTTGTTGATTCTCACTATTCACCACATCTGAAATGCAAAATAAACTTGTGAAACCTACAAGATTCTGGGACTCCCTGTATTTCAAAGATGTCCTATCCAAAATCAGCCAGAGTGGAAAGGTCACTTTCATCCTTAATTAAATGAAAATTTTAGGTGACTACTATGACATCTGAGACAGAACCATGAGAACATCATGTAAAAATGAATAGTGGCAGCAATTGTTTCCTCTGTGAAGCTTTGACTCAAATTTTTGTGGATTAAAATGTGTCATTAATGAAGAAAATGTGTTATATCTACCTAAAGAGCACTGAGCATAGTTGCTTCTTCCATACCAGCATCTATATTTCCTTTTTAGCGTGCACACATTTTATATATGTGCCACTTGGCTGCAGTTTTGTTCACAATCAGGAAACTTAATGCCTGACTCACTTAAGACAGTTGATCAATATTTGCCTTACTGTTTTTGTGAAAAGGAATTATGCTGGCAAATTTTCAGTATTGCTGTTGATTGGTATATATTTACTGTCAGCAAAAATGGGTGGTTCTTTCTTTTATAACAATGTGGCATCTAACTTTGCTTGAACTGACTGATACACATGAATAAGTTTTTCTTCAAGAAATATTCATTCTAGCTAATTTAGCTTATTTTCTGCATGGTCACTACATCCAAATACTGATGTATAACCACTGGTAGTAAAACTCTCATGAACAAGAATATATGAGATGAAGTTAGTATCAGGCAGATATTTAGAGAGTGGAACTTGGAGCTTGATCAACACTTTATTGATTTCTGAACTATCAGCTGCAGAGAATAGGATTTTACGTAGTTGCAGACTGTTGCTATCGGCTTAGCACACAAATAAGTGTACCGTGAGGACACAGTGACCAGAACTTCTCACTGTAAGGGAAAAGAAACAGCCCAAACCTTCCAACTTATTCACAAATATAAAGAGAAGAAAATAAGGAGCAAGTGCTGTCTGTTTCCCTCTGCCTCCTCTGGGACTGAAAGGGTATGTTCTGTTTGAGCATTCTTCTTTTCTAATACATCCAGCCATAGAGAGGAAATTAAAGAGAATGAATCACTGACTTCACATGGGGTAGGATGAAGGGGAAAAAAGGCACAGAGGAGAGAAGAATGGCATTCTGAATGCAGGCCAGAAATCCTCCCGATCAGTTCCAAACAGCAGTTTGACTAATGGCTGTGACTTGGGATGGCAGTGCATCCTTAAAAAAGCACAGGGGAGGTGGATGCAGAGTAGATTAGGCGTATCAGTCTCTGATCCACTTCCCAATGCCTGGGTAGCTAGCATGTCCTCTGCATCTCTTCACACAATCTGGTGAGGCTGGTGGGAGGACCTTCTGGTTGAGAACGTCTGCCGTATGGAGCAGCTTTCCCAAATCTGTCCTCTTAACTGAGTCATCATTTCAAGCAAGAGTTCTTCTTTCCTTTTAATGACTCTCCCTTTTAATGACTCTCTGTATTATTAACATTTTTAGCAATGCGAAAGTTTTTTTTAAGTAATGGAAATAAATCACAATACCACCAGACAAAACAAACCTAGACAGCAAAGTTCTACGTGACATTTCAGGCATGCTCAAACTCTATCTGACTGAGTGGCTTTTAACACTTACAACCCTGTAAAAAGACCTGATGATGTCATTTAAGTACCAAGTCCATCTTGGCACATCTGTTGTGCATACACAGCAGCATCTGACTTGTAAAACCCACCTCAATCATATCTCAAAAGGATGACTCAACAGGACCCATAGAACTTTCCCAATATTTTCGGAAGGAAAAGTTCGATTTTATTCTTCCTTTTCATTCCTTGAAAAGCCCTCTAAATGTGAAAAATATTGGAACTAATATAAACAGCAAATGTGTCCTTGCTGAATAAATAACAAGCCTTTATAACAAAACCTGTAACACAAATAACTGAAGCTTATATAATTGCTCCAGAATCCCTCAACCTATTTTGAAATACACATTTCAAATTCACAGAGTCTCAAAACTGGGTAAGTGAGTTAACACTGAGGTTGCTATTTCAATAATACACAAACCTAAGTGGAAATGGGAAAAATGAGCCAGACACAGTTCAAACAAAACTTCTATTCCTAAGGAGTATCTTATATTTAGGTATTTATAGAAATTTTCTTGAGGAGTTTTAGGTATGACTTTCTTTGCAGGAAAGCAAATCTTTGAAGTTTTAGTTCACAACATTTTTAGACACTGTCCTGCCATGCCATATGGTGCTAGCTGGCTGTTCAGTCAGAGCATTTGCCATGCATTCAGAAACTGTTTTTAGATGGGTGTAAGTATGTGCACTTGCTCGTTTAAGGTATACTAAATGAAATGGACTAGTCATCAATAACAGAGACCCAAAACTCCAGTCTACCACCTTAATTTTACTTTGTTCTTGTGTGTGATTCATAGCTTTTCCAGTTAGGAAGTGATAAATTTGCTCCTTTGTCTCAAATTTTAAATTACTCTTGCACAGTATGAAGTATGAAGTCACTTCATCACACAATATGAAGAATGGCAGTCAGTTCTTGGGAGACAATTTTAATTAAGATAGCATTGGAGGTCAGCCCTTCACATTTCCATTCCATTGGCTTTTCCATCACTCCATTCCTCTGTAGTAATATTGGTACATGATCTATATACTTTTCCTTCTATCATATTCTACTTGAATCATACCATAAACATACCAACAGGAATATCTGTTCCCTACCATAAATTCCAGAAGAAATGCAAAAAAAATCTCATACACATTTCAGTAACTGTTATAGGAAAAATTATCTGGAAATATACGCCTTTATTTGCATGAAATTACACGTGCCATTTTAGAAAATGCTGAATACATCATTCTCAGCTCTGCTTCAGACCCTATTTCTCTAAACACATGCTATAGTACTTGAAATACCTTTATCATTAAGTTAGCAAGACACTGATGAATAAGTATTTCCATACCTACATTCAGCCTGGTTCTCATGAGGCTTCAAAATCTCTTTACACCACTGGTGAAAATGGAATGTTTTAAGGCAAATGGAAAAAAAAATTAGAGTGTGAAGAAAGCAAGTACATGACTCCTTCAAACTGTGAAGAATAAGGAAGTCTCAAAACAACCATGTTATTAGGATTTGTTTTCTCTAGTTCAAGTCCAGGAAATTAAATGTCTAATGCAAAGAAGCCATTCATTATTTGGTAATGATGACTAGAGCAGCTTTTGACTCTCAAACAGTGCAGTAAAACCAGAATCAAGTCACGTTAGAGTCACAACTTCAGCAAAAGGTAGGTATCGCTGGTGTACAAATTAGGACTACTGCCAAGAACTGAATACATTTCCTTTTCTAAAACCTTTTATTATCTTAATAAATATAAAAATCCCTAAAGTAATATTCCCAAGTATCCATACTTTTTATGAACTATGTATTAGTGTACAGTAGTGGTGCAGTAGCACATGGAAACTTTTTTATATTCAAAATAAAAAAGTAACAGAAGCAAAGTGATAATAGCGGAATATGTAATGAAGAAGTGTATTCACTGAAATTTGAAAAAAATGCCAAGTTTTACAATGGTTCTGAATGTAGGCAAATCAAGAAATGAGAAGAGAGAATTTCAACTATCTCTTTCCCAACTATTTACTCACAAGCCTTCTCTCAGAGCACCTTGTGGGAAAGACAAGGAGCAAAGAGCCATCATTCAGGAGACAGGGTAGTGTCTTGGTACAATATTTCAATAGTAGCACTTTGAAGTAGTGCTTCCTAAATTTTAATTATTTGTTGACTGATGATACGTGGAGCCCTTCATCAGCCTATACAAAGTAAAACTGGTCTGGGACTATAATTATCAAAGGAATAAAGACTGAGGTTTAAAATTGCAGAGCTCTATGACACTAAGTTGTGTGGGAGTATTGATCTGCTGGAGGGCAGGAAGGCTCTGCGGGGAGATCTGGAGAGTCTGAATCAATGGGCTGAGGCCAGCTGTATGAGGCTCAACAATTCCCAGTGTCAGAAAAAGGCTCTCTCCCTTACATGGAACAGGCAGATCTCTACAAACATGTATAACCAGATACCATCATACTGAAATATTATCAAAGGAAATCATGGCCTTATGAGGACTAGCAAAAGTCAATGATCTTGAAACCTGTCAAAGTCACATCTGCTCAGTGTCATCTGTTTGAAAGTAGATGAAGATTATAATTTATTCAGTCTATCATTAATAGACATATGCTAAAGAATAGAATTCAGAGGGTCTGTTTTATGTCATCTGATGAGATCAGAGAAGGAAAATCCCAGCTAATAACTTCATTGTCATCTCTGGAAGTGGATGTTGGAACAAGGCTTGCTACCAGCTATGAATTTTGTCATATCTAGTTTTTATAAGCAATGAAATTATGGGAAGATAATTTATGTAGATTATCTCTATCTCAATAAAGGTACTTTGTCTGGGAAAGGGATAGCCTCAAACTTTTCTAGCAACTTTTTAAAGACTGTGTATCACTACTGAATGTGACATAAGAGCAAATACCTAAAACATTGGTTTTCTCTACCTGCTGAGAAAGATTGCTTGAAATTCATCTGCATAGGATCTCAATGGGCCATAATTCAGTCCTGTTCCACCTGTATGGGGTCAGATATTTTTCAATTTAAAAGCCTATCAGTGTGTTTTTTTCTCTACTATGCAAAGCCATTCACTTTGGAGCTCTTCACTGAAGGGACCAAGTTCCCTGCAATTGGATCCTAAGCTTTTCACCTTCTGGGCTACCTATTCTGTTGTCACTTTACTACCTTGATGCTCTCTTGGCAATGTTTGAGGAGCCTTTGCCAAACTGGCTATGAAATGCTGCTCTATGCTGGCAGCTGCAATGGCTGCTGGTGTCTCTGAACGTTAATAGGGCAGGATGTAGCTCCAGTGCAGAGTAGCAGCTCAACACAGAGAGCCATGTTTTGCTCTTGGTGAACTCATCTAACCTTCAGATGCTTTTAGATTTTTTCTGTTTTCTTCAGCAGGTGTCCAAGACCCTGGCAAACTACAGCTCACTAACGTTAATCACAGGTACATTTCTGATGTTGCTGCCAGCAGCAAATGAGACATAATACTGTGCTAGATAGATCCTGCCTAACCTGATGTGGCTGCTTTTATCTGCTGCACTACAAGGTGACCTTGTACACTCAGTGTGTACTGGTTTAAATTTCACGGAGAGGTTGACCTGTGGCTTTATAAGAAAAGCATTTTACATGCACAGATTCCTCAAGTGTCATTTAAGTGCCTCACTTTCATAAGAGTTATTGATTTAGTGGGAATTACTTAGTCCCAGAAGAAATAAAAATTAGTTAATGCATAATACGTATATGACAAAAGAAAACCTCTATATGCATTACATTTAAAATGGTTAGCTTTAAAAAACCCACCATCATGAAAAGCACCTCCCTGCCTTACTGGCAACAAAATAATAAAGTTGATATGTGGAATTTGTGATTTTAAATTACCTCCTGCTTTGTTCTGAAAACACTAACTACAGCAGTCATGCAATAAGCACCAACCTTCTTTCTTCTGAAAGTCTGTCACAGTACTTAAAACACATGCCGTTGTTTTTTTTTTTTGTTTTTTTTTTTTTTCTCCCTGCCTCACTGAATGCAGAAAAAAGTACAGAGAAGAACTGTGGTGCAAAATGCTTTGAGACAACACAGAAGCAGGGAGGCACTGAGAGAGTATTCTGAAAAACCTTGACAGTCTATCAGTAAGAGAGAGAAGCAATTCCAGTTCCATTTACCAAAGCCACTAGGTGTCCCTGCTAACCTGCAGCAGCAACGGCAGTCTCAAGTCCTGCTGGAAGATACAAACACACTTCATAAACCCGTCCAAAAAAATAAAAAAATACCGCACTACCAAATCAGGCGGCATCATCTGCCCAGCTGTGCATCACTTCATCGTATTGTCCATTACCTTGCAGGCTTTCAGGGATGCAGTACTTGCAGGCAAGGTCAGTCAGTACTAGTCAACGGCACTGTTTCCTGTTCATTAAATAAACCAGGGATGTCCTTGGCAAATGTGTTTTGAGACTGGTAGCTTTCTGAGACCGCACGGTTCTCAGTCAAAAGCCAGGAAGTTTTCTGTCGTATCTGTTGCATTAGGTGCATCAAAATGAATAATGCAGCATTATTGAAAAGGGCACAGATGCTGTTCTTTTAGTACTAAGACAGATATATTAAGGGATCTTTTTTTTTTTTTTTTGCTGTTCCATTTTTTCCATTTTGTTATTTGAAAGCATATGATTTGATTTAAAATCTCATTTCTGGGAAGGGACAGTTTTTGCAGTAAATCATATGCAGAATTAGGGACTCTTCAAGCAGGTGTAAGATATTGCAGCACGTTATTTTAAAAGAGCTTATTTCACACTCAAATAAATAAGATGTTTATTATCAACATTACTGGGACACACTGCTGCACTTCCAACCTTAATTAGCCTATGATTCTATGCTTCTTTTGACACTGAAACAAAAAGAATACTTTTTGAATGTACTGTAATTTCATGCAGTAGCAGATAACTCCCTCTGACTTGCTTTTTACAAATTAGAGGTTCACAAACCCAAATATCTTATTCACAGGTTGCACTTGGTCTTTTTTTTTGCCCTAGGAAAGGACTATTTTCTTCTTTAGGAAAGAAGGAAAAAAACCACCAAAAGCATACCCTTCTTCTTTCCCCCCTTAAACAACAAAAAAAAATCCAACAGTCTCTTTTCCCGAAATCTTCTGTATTTTTCCTGATGCTCAAAATGCCTAGGCATGATAGTACCTCACTGAAATGACAATCTGACTATATCCTACTTATGTGAGCTGGGATTTTTACATGCTGGAGTGCTTCCATCTGGGATGCATCACTATGTTTTCCTAAAAAGACAGGGTTTATTTTACAAGAATAAAAAAATTATGTTACACTGTAATAGGAATAGTTCTGCCAGAAAGATGAAGCTGCAAAAAACCCTTGCAGTATGACTGGCAGATTGCTAGTGCCCACTTCACAAAAAAAAAAAAAAAAGGTAATATTCAGTAGTTTGCTGAAAATCTTATTAGAGAGCATTTGAAAAAAAAATATGCTATTTATAATGCAAATTATGTTGTTGAGATTTTTTTTACTGAAAATACTTAAATGGTAGATTTTTTGTGGGTTTTTTTTGGTCCCACTTCTATATGGTCATTGGTTTTAAAGTTTCAGGTGTTTCATACCAGCCCTCAGAAGATAATCTGCTCATTTTTCCCCAATAGTGATGATTCATACTTTTATCCTGCAATTCATTACTAGAAAAACCTTCCCATTTTCACTGACAAAATTTTTTCACAGTCAGTTTGATGTGGAAATTCTGAAGAAATTCAGTGTGACTTTTACAAGATTCAGTGACTGACTTCTTCTAAAATATAAGAGCCCTTTAAATCTCCAAGGTAGTACAGCTTAATGCTGTGGCTATAGAGGCAAAAAACACATTAGATTTTTACTCACTACTGTTGGTCACCCTCTTGGCCTTCTCTAATGTATGTACAAAAGTTAAAAGCAATGGAGATAAGTGCTTAATGAATGCTATCAGGTTTTCAGTATTGACTTTATGCAACAGATGGTTCTTAGGAAAAATTGGAGTACTGAAATATTTAAGAAACCACTATTATTTTTGAAAAATTTGAACCATTACCTACTTAGGTTGATGGTGATTAATTTAGAGCTGATGCCAATTGTATTGTTCTGCTCCTGATGGATATTTATAACACTTTATGACACTACACACAATATATTTAGGTTAGAAGGAAACACTCTGGTGCAACCTGCCCTACCATTGGCTAGGACTGTGCTCAGTTAATTGCTGACATTCCTGCACTCCTAAACCTAGACCTTTAAAAAGAATATTTTAACTGCAATACTATGAAATGCAAGCAAAGTTCAGGTCAGAACGCTTAGTAAGAATAATATGAACCAATAAAGAATAGGATGAAATCTCAGCAGATGGGTGAGCACAAGAGCTAACAAGGCCTCACATGTCATCAGCGTAGCATGAATCCACAAAATAAAAAGGAGTCCTTCTGGAAATGAACTTTAGCATTGCAAAGAAAACTCTTAGCCTTGACATAAAGGAATTGTTTTGTTGTTTTGTAAACATCAGGCTCAGAAGCCTTTTTTTTTTTTTTTACTTTTCCCTCTCCTTCCTTTTGTTTTGCTGTTCCAGTCAACCACAGTAAGACATGATTGACAACTTCTCAGTGATGCTGTGTTTCAAAGATCAGTCAGATTTCTAGGGTCTTCACTGGACCAGCTCTGTGGGTAGACACCAAGATATAGGGAAGGGCAGCCAGTGTCTGCAGGAGGCAATCTTCCTGCAAGAATAAAGCTGTATAATAAGAAGCAACAGGATGCAACAGGAGAATAAAATAACAAAGAGATTGCAGGAGGGAATAAAATAGAAGCAAAAACATAGTAACACAGGACAGGTTACGACCCAATAATAGAGGACCTGGGGGAAAAAGAGAGCTAGAGAAAAGGATGCCTGTTCTCCTAAAATGCAAAAAGATAAGAAGAGAAGGAAAGGTATAAAAGATGAAAGAGACTGCATTTTTCCAGGTTCAAGAATTCGTTTATTACTCTGTTAGACAAGCTATTGCTGTTCTATATAACTTGATAATAATCCATGAATAAAGTAGGACTTATCACCTTAGCGAAATGAAACAAAAAAAGGAAAAAAAATCTCTTAAAAGCAAATTTTTTGTGATTGAGACAAAAAGATGGAGTCTCATATCAAGGCCACTGGGATGTGCAGAAAAGTTTTAATGCTCAGACTGAGATTCAGGAAGTACAGGCACATACCTGGCCTCTGCCACTGATACTCAGCTCGGGTCAGAGTCATTCTCAGTTCCTGGACTTGTGTTACTCTCAGTTCTTCAACACTGCCTTCCTCTCACCACTTTCCTCATTTGTGTAATTGATCTGTAAGCCATTTGGGAGCTGACAGCCTCTTGCCATAAGAGCGTGAACTGCTGACAGCCTTTTAGCTCTCAGTCAAGTGTTAACTGCTGCCTGTTCACAAACCCATAACTCACATAAAAATCCCTTTTGATTTTCTCTCTGCTCAGCAAGTTGCACCCTGCACCTGGCAAAGGGCTGTAGGCTGGTACCATGGTCCCGTGTGTGCGTGTGTGTGCAATACCATCGGCACTGCTGTCGCCAACTCTCTCTGTGCAAATGGCATCATGTTGCCCTGTGTGCTGACAGCTACTTCTAGCATCTCCTACCTGGTTGGTTCTGGGGGTCTTGGATCTCCCCTCCTTCATGTGGTGTGGGCAGAGCAGACTGGCTGCAGCCAGCTGAGAGCTAGGCAAGGGATGCCTGACTGCACTGGGGTGTGGCACAAGGAGGAGACATGGTTCCCTCTTGTGCAGCAAGTCTCCCCATGGCTGAGCTCCTGTGTTAGGAGTCATGGCTACTGGCTAACTAAGAATTGTGAAAGAAAGATCCCTTTCTTATCACTAAATACTTTACCTTCTAAGAAACATTCCACTTCCATTACTTACACAACAGCTTCTTTGGTATTAGTACCGTGAAAAGCAAGTGGTGTTGGCATTTGCAAAACGCAACCTAAATCATAGAATCATCAAATATCCTGAGTTGGAAGGGACCCATCAGGATAATTGAGTTCAGCTCCTGGCCCTGCACAGGACACGCCTAAGAGTTACCCCATGTACCCGAGAGCATTGTCCAAATGCTTTTTGAGCCCTGTCAGGCTTGGTGCTGTGACCACTTCCTTAGGAAGCCTTTCCCAGTGCCCAACCACCCACTGCATGAAAAGTCTTTTTCTAATATCCAACCTAAACCTTCCCTGATGCAACTTCAGGCCACTCCCTCACATTTTGTCATTGGTCACCACAGGCAAGAGATCAGTGTCTGCCCCTCCTCTTCCCCTCGTGAGGAAGCTGTAACTGCAGTGAGGTCTCCCCTCAGGCTCCTCTTCTCCAGGCTGAACAGACCAAGTGACCTCAGCTGGTACTCATATGGCTTCCCCTCAAGGCCCTTCACCATCCTCACAGCTCTCCTTTGGATGCACTCTAAGAGCTTAATGTCTTTCTTATATTGTGGTACCCAAGAGTGCCCCCAGCACTCAAGGTGAGGTTGCAGCAGTGCAGAGCTGAAAGAGACAATCAGATTTTTTCTGAAGTTTTTCTTAGTTTGTTGTTTAGCTCCACCAAAGCTAGTGTTGCTCTTGCTTTTTCAGCATGCAGTTCTCTGAGACCATTTTTATTAACAGGAACCACATGTACTCTGATGTTTCTTATCTTTGTGTCTTTGATCTTGCGAGGGGATGAAAGCCGTGGTGCACTTAGAAGCATTCTTAAAGGAAGAACGAGGAATGCAGCATATATTTTTTGTTTAGATTAAAAATATTTTGCATTGTTTCTACCCATGTTGGCTTCAGCATAGCAGAAATAGGCCCATGGAAGAGGCTTATCAGCCTCAGGGACCATAGCCAGCCATGTACGCTATGGCGTCATCATTCACTTTCTATTAAAACCACTACAACTTGTGCACTGGACTCAGCTCCTATTACATCTTTGCTGCGAATCATGAACTTGGTGGCCTCAGAGTCACACCAAGAAGCCTGCTTCTGTTGATAAGCAAGTATCACACTCCTCTCATCACTGAGATGAAAGGAGACAAGGTAAAGCATTGGTCTATAAGACAGAAGGACAATGCCATTCACCTCAGTGTTATCAATTATGTAAGGGTAGTTACTTCTGAGGAGAAGCATGCAAGAAGTTAGATTGCTTGAACGTATTTATCTGACATAATAAGGAGTCTGAATGCAAATTAAATACATAAACAACGAACTTAAGTCTTTAGCACATTTTCATGAGCTTTAATAATAAAGTCTCTCTGGATTTCTGAAACAGTGTCAAATGATAGATTTTAAAATGGGGCTGAAGTAGCAGCAGTCTGACCACATGGAACAGAAGGCTAATAAAAGGGACAGATAGGGAAAAAAGGATGTGAAAAGAAATCCATGTACATGAGAACAAGAGCTCAACAAATTTAAATATTTTATACAGCTAATAACTAGAAAAGAATAGCAAGCTAGAAAGTATAGAATTGTATTTGAAGATTTGGATTTTATCAAAGTCATGCCAACAGTACAGCAGAGGAAGATTTTCAAGATGAAATTAAAATGTATAGTTAATGTAGGAGAAGTTATTGCATGAGTATACTTGTCTATGTACACTTTATTCCCATTTAAAATACTTTCCTGTGCGCAGTGAGGCCTGCAATGAGAAGTCACAGTATATCTACATGTGATAACTGAGCACATTCTATCTCAAAACTCTGGTCTCTTCAGAATGAAAACACCTATGCTGAATTATAAACACCAGCCTCAGACAGCAAATAAATGAGGCAAAATGGAGAAAACAAACAAAAAAGCCCCACAAACAGTTTTCCAATAGTTAACTTCAAAGCTAAAGAAGTTCTAGAAAATTGTTCTGCTACAATATCACACTCCTGATGAGTGAAAACACTAAATATAATCACAGCTGAGGCATCAACAATTACTTCTAGCTATCTGGGCTAATAGGTGAATCCAATCTCCTGGTAGTAACAGTAGTCAAGATATGAAAAATCCACATCTGCCTATTTCCATTTACAGGAGAGGTGCAGACATCTAGAACTTCTCTCCAGCTACCTACTCCCTTGAGATAGCCCATCCAGTAAGAATATTATTCTTAGTTCAGAAAACTGGTTATACCTTTGATTGCAGGTAATGATTTGGTGTCATTAGCTAAATTCTTAGTCTCAAAATGAAATGCCAGAAAATCTGCAGCCCAGGCAGCAGTTTCTCATAAGCAAGGTCAGCAGAACTGAACAACCACAGGCACGTGTGAGGACATATGAGCAATGTGAGCTATCATCCCAGTATCACTGTAGCTGTTACATGTGATGGTCTTAGCTTTAGTAGCATGCTTTTTGATTCAAACCTGTTTCTCTGTCACTTTCATTACTTTAATCTATTTAGTTTTGTAAGACAAAATAATAGAAATAAGTTTGGAAAAGACTTATAGATATATAGATATAGATGATAGATATAGTTATAGGTATTGATAAAAATATGGATATAGATATAAATAAGATATATATGTAAAGCAACACCTAGTTTATCTGCCTGAGGGTCTCTGTTCAATAATTCTCTGAATATCTGTCTTGAGGTTTTCAAAATTCACCATTTTCAATTTGGTTAAGTATTTTTAATCTAATTTTATGAGACCACAAGGCCAACCTCTTGTGCTAGCACAATTTTTCCCATGTCATCTTCAGTTTAGAGAAGATCATGGAGCTGTAATTACCTAGAAAAGAACTGACATAGTATGAGGATGCCTTTCTCTGTGAATCTCTGCAATAAACTTTTGCCCCCAAAATGAAAAATGAGGGAAGTGTTTTGCTGCAATTTTTGGAATCTCAGGTGTAGAGACCCAGTCAATCTGGAAGCCAAGGTCACCTTAGTAGACCCAATAGCATCAGCATACGGAGTCAAGACAAGAGTGCCAAAATGGAACAGAACATCTTCCCAGAAGATGGGATAAGGAGGTATCAGTCATAGTTCTTACTACACAAATGTTTCTTAGCAGATTAAATGCAAAATGCTGCTTACTCAGACCCTCTGTTATAATCTCCCTGACCTTCTACCAATTTTAACTAGGTCTGACAAGAGCTTACTGTATTAATACTTCAGTGCTTTCTTCCCATTCCTTCTTTCACACTCCACATGCCCTTTGTGCTACTCTGAAAATAAGAGATGCTGCTGGTGTTGTGCTCAGAGCCCAGACTGCAGATGCCAGGCTGCAAAAATCTGCATACACTGATTGTGGATACAAAGGAACATGCCCTCAGATCATGTGGGAAGACAGAAACTCATTGCATCCTATAGATGTTTGCTGTGCTTTCTATGCTAGGAAGTCTGCTTCTCTATCACTTACAGTCACAACAAAACACACTAAATCAATATGTTCTATTTTATAAAGGAAATGATTTTACCTTGCAGGGATTCAAAAGTCTAAAGAAAATATCCTTCTATTATCATGTTTTAACTTCACAAAATAAAGTCTCATTCAATTTACAGCTGGTATCTTAGTGCCTTTTTAACCAATATATTCATGTCAGCAATCAGATCCATGAATATTTTTGTGTTTAATAGGTATAATTTCCATGAATCACTAATGGAATCAGTAGGAGGACATAATATGCTTGCAAAAAAATGAGGTGGTGCCCTTCAGAATCCTGGAGGGATTTCATCAGCACAAACCGGTCTGCTTCTTTACTTTACAAAGCCAGAGGTTTTCTCTTAAGTAGGAATTTCACAGCAATCTGCAATGCAGCTCTGGAAGGACACACTGGCATTTTATTCATCTTTTGTGAACAATATTTAATTTTAAAAAATCAACAGGTTTAGCTTTGCTAAAACGTAGATGTATGGAATTACAGCTGTTTCTTAGCATGGAAAAACATCAAGCAGTTTGGCTATTACAGCCATTTTTTCCTCCAGATTTAATGCAAGGTAATTGGGTGTAAATGCTCAGGTCCTATGTTGACTCTAGAGGACTGAATAATTGGAAAGAGAATTAGTTCATTAATGCTCTAAGAACTTACCAGTACTTCATCACAAAGAGAAAGGGGTAGGAATAATTCAGCCACTGTAAAGCTTCATTTCAGTCATAAACTGTAAGCAAGATTCAGCACTTTGATTTTCCTAGAGCTCCACATTGACTTTAATTGGCTTTGGATCAAGGACTACACTAATCCTGTTCATGTCCAGTGTTTATAGGCCACATTCTGTCTGTGAGGCATAATCATATACATTTAAAAGGGCTTATCACTACCTAGTGATAACTGCAGGTTATCACCTTTTCTCTTCCCCTAATACAAGGCGAGAATCAGCAGTAGACTCTTGCTATTAATTATCCATATCTTTCTGTCCTGTTCCCTGCCATCCATAAAAACTCATCCCTAATTGACGCTGCCAGAGGACTGCTATGTATGTTACTTACAGATCTTCAACAATCCATTTGAGGAAGAAGAACCTCTACAGATAGTTGTTTTCCCAGGTGGCAGCACCTCCATTATGGGAGGAATCAGTCCATAAGAATTCTCTATGAGACTTGGCACACAGAGAAAGAGACAAAAATTTTCTCCCTTTTGAGTGCGCAATGGTTTAGCAGTTATTTCTTTTCAGTTAGGGAGGTGGGTAGGTTGAGGACAGCTTCTCTGGTACTCACTGTACTCTTAATTTGAATTTACCAAGAGCCAGTGAAACATGGGCATTTCCATCATAATGCAGTAGACCAGGAAAGTGTGAAACCATCTTCTGGTTAAACAGGAAAGGAAAAACACACCCTGTGTGAAGCTTAACATCATATAGACTGGTGAGCATGCAGTGACTACATATCACATGCAGTGACTACACACAAATATGAATCATTTGGAGGAGGGGGGAAAACTGAAAAGTGGAATTAACTAAAGGAATTGAGTTATTAAAAAAACTTGAGTATTTAGTCCTGGTAAAATAAGCACTCAGAATACCCCTAAGGTTCTTGGAAAACAAAGAACTCCTCACACTCTTCCCCTGCCCCAACATAGTGTCCCTCTCACAGGACAGAGTTCTCCACAAACTTCAAAGCAAGTCCTTCCATGGGCTCCTTTATGAACTGGTTGAGCATGTGTCTGTCCCATGGTGCAGTCCTTCATGAGCAGGTTGTGCTAGTGTGGCTGCCCTGCAGGACCCTAAATACTGCCAGGAAACTGGCTCCAGCGTGGACTCCTCTCCCCACGGGGCCAATGGTCCTGCCAGGAACCTGCTCCAGTTCATGGGGTCACAGTCTAGTTTGGGCATCCACCTGGTCCAGCCTGGGAATCCTCTATGGGCTTCATGTGGATGTCTGCTCCTCCTGGGGTTTGCATGGGCTGCAGGGACACAGCCTGACTCACCATGGTCTGCACCAGGGGCTGCAAGGGAATCTCATCTCTGGTGCCTGTGAAACCTTCTCTCCTCCTTCACTGCCCTTGGCATCTGCAGAGCTGCTCCTCTCACATGTTTTCACTCTTCTTCTGGATGAGGTTTCTGGGTATTTTTCTCCCCTCTTCTCTAATGGATTATCCTAGCTGTGATACTATCATCACTGAAGGGCTCAGTTGCAGCCAACAGCAGGTCTGTCTTGGAGCCATCTAGCAATGGCTCCATTAGACACAAGAGAAGCTTCTAGCAGCTTCTCAAAGAGGCTGTCACCCCGCTCCTATAGTCCACCCCACCACCCAAACCTTGCCATGCAAATACAGTAAAGAAGTGTAAGCAGAAAATTGATGAGTGCAGTAATTATTCTTTTTCCAAGGCAGAAGATCCGATGAATTAGCAGGTGGAATTCCACAGCAGGCTGAGCTCAGTAGCTATGTAAAGGCATGTCTGCATCACAACAAAGGAACAGCAATTAGAGAGACCTTTTCTACTGATATCTGTTACTCTCACCCAGTTGTCCTTTCTGTGATAGCAGCACAGAAGAAAAGTTGTCTGAAGTAATTGCAATTGCATTATCATATTTAAGCTCATTTAACCACAGCTTTCTGAACATCATCTTCCATTTTACGAAGGAAGTAAAGCTGAATAGGATTATTACAAGCTCTCTAGGCCAATCCATCAATGATACCTGTGGAGTTATGCCAAAAATTAATCTTGTGCCTGAAATTAGTCATAAATGAAAGATTTATTCAAGTAATTAGATGAGTTGTAAACACACTACTTTCAAAAGCGAATCACTTACAAGAAATCTGCTACTAAGATATTCAGATTCCAAGGTTACCTGACAACTTTGTACAAATATGTGTTCCTGATGTGCAGGTATTTTAAAGGAGACTCATTAAATTGGGAATTCAGTTCAAGCATAGGTATTGCACTGCATTTAATGAATGAGGTGGGAGTAAAAGGGGAGAAATTGGGGCACCCATAAGACAACTATTCTGCACAAACAGAATTTTAAAACATGACAAGTGGGTAGAAGAGAAGAGAGGACACACCATAAAATTGATATTAGGGGGCTTATTTGTGCTTATTATAAAGAAAATAAAATACATATAGCATGAATGCAAATTATTACTTTATGAAAATGAAAGAGAAACACGTGCATGAGTTTCTGTTAGCTGCTGTACACAGTTAAAAAACTGATGAGTGTCTGGGCCCAGTGTGTTAAGGCTGGTGTGATGGGTTGATCCTGGCTGGACACCAGTGTGCACCAAAGCTGCTCTATCACTGTGCTCCTCAGCTGAACAGGGGAGAGAAAATAAACCAAGGGCTCATGGGCTGGGATAAGGACGGGCAGAGATTGCTCACCAGTTAAAGTCATGGGCACAACAGATATGACTCGAGGAAATTAGTTTAATTTATTCCCAATCAAGTCAGACAATGAGAAATAAAACCAAATCTTAAAAACAGCATAATCCTACCTCCATTCCCCCGTCTCTACCCTACCCCTTTTTCCTGGGCTCAACTTTATTCCTGATTGTCTTGACATGTTCCCAGCCAGTGGCACAGGATGACAAAGATTGGGGTCTGCGGTCAGTTCATCATAAGCTGTCTCTGGCACTCCTATCCCCTCTGGAAGGACTCGTCACACTCCTCCCCTGTTCCAATGTAGGGTCCTTCCCATAGTAGTCCTTCCCAAACTGCTTCAGTGCTGGTCCTTTCCACGGGCTGAAGTTCTTCATTAACTGCTCCAGCATGGGTCCCTCCCATGGTGCAGTCACTGAGGAACAGACTGCACAAGATCCTTGTGTGGTCCAGACAGCACACCTTCTCCAGCGTAGGCTCTTATCTCCATGGGGCCACAGGTCCTGCCAGAAGCCTTCTACAGTGTTGGCTTCCCATGGGGTCGCAGTCTCCTTCAGGCATCCACCTGATCCAGCATGGGAGTTCTCCAGTGGACCTCCATGGGCTGCAGGGGCCAGCTGCCTCACCACGGTCTGCATGGGGGCTGCAGGGAAATCTCTTTTCCGGTGCCTGGAGCACCTCCTGCCACTTCTTCTTCACTGGCCTTAGTGTCTGCAGGGTTGTTCTTCTCTCTTATTCTCACTCCTCTCTTGTCTGACAGCAATTGTTGCACAGTAACTTTTTTCCCCTTCAATATGTTATCTTGTTTAGTGCTAGGGACTTGGCCTTGACTACCAACAGGCCTGTCGTGAGGCTTCCAGCAGCTTCTCACAAAAGGCACCTCTGTAACGCTCCTGCTACCAAGACCTTTCCATGCCTACCCAGTACAGATAGCTCTCTAAGAAAAGCTGAAATGTGGTAATAAAATAGATGAAACTAAAGAAGTGGCAGGGAATTCCTAGATTTTTAGTCAAATATGGAAAATTACTGATACAAAGGGATAGGTAGTCAGGTTTTTTGTTTTAATTTTAGCTTGCAGACTTTGGAAAGAAAACATTGCTGATTTCTAACAGGCTTTTTTTCTTGATGCAATCTATTTTTCAATCATGGAAAAAACTGGAACAGCGCATAGGACAGAGACAGAACAACAGGTGAGAAAAAAAATGAGTGGCAAAGTGAAAAGTACTAGATTGGTTAGCATTAATTTGGACTAAATTAGAATAATCTACAATTTCTCTTAAAAGACATGAAGAACTGAACCTTCCAAATTGTAAGAAACAGAGCATTAATGTAATTTTTTTTTTTTAATTGTGAGTTTTTACAAAAATATCTTGAAACTTATTTGGCAGATTTCTCTGCAAGAACATGTTTCTTGTGAAATGGATGGCTAAGGTAACTTATTCTCAGAAAACTGACCCAATAGGCAGGGTTTCTGAACTAGGTCACAGAAAGAAAACCTTTCTTTTCTGAGTGGAAATAAATATCTTGTGAAGTGTTACTGGGCCCGTCTGGGACATATCCTGAAACACTACATACCTTGTGTGTAAAAAGGATTAAGGCTAAAAGAGCTTTTTTTCCCATCTAACAAACAGAACTAGAGATGAGTTAGGAAATCTTGCAAAATGCTTACAGATGGAAGCAGAAAATCCTAGCAGACAAAACTGAAACTGACCTTGTGAAGGCCTTGTAATATCTTTTCCTATTTTCTGTCCTTAGTCCTTGGATGCACGCTTTAGTAAGTGAAGTGCTCATGGGTGCATATGCAAGTACAAAATCTACTTCCCCCCACCCTTCTCAAGAATGTATCTAGCAAATGTAGCTTTTCTGAAGAGGATATATTACTAGAGGGGTATCTAGATGATCATCCTGTATCAAATTATTTAGTCTTTCCTTTTCCTTTCTGCTATCACAACCTTTTGTGGTACTTATAGCAGGAGGAGGTGAGAAGTAATAAACATCAAGTGAGAGGCTGATTTTTGAGCCCTCAGTGCTCCTTTTATGGTACTGTTCCATCAAGACTTATTGTCCCAGCTGTAGTTAAAATAATTACAGAGCAATTACAGTCTAATGAGGAAGAATGGTGCAATCTACTCAAAATGAGTAAGAGAGAGAAAGTAGTATTCTTTGGGACTGATAAAGCCACCTTACATGCGTGCTACCAGCCTAGAAAGACAACAAGATGTGTTGGGCAGCTAAAAGTATCAGCCAGTGTTAAACATTTTCCATACACAGGGAGACAGATACTTCCTGTTTCAAAGAGCTGTCCTTAAAAACTAAAACACTGGTGCAGAGAATCTACAATATGTCTAAAAAAAGTAATTTACTTTTACATTTTTCCCTTTTATATTCTTTAAATCCACAGAGCAGGCAGAGTAATAAGATTTTCAAAGTTTTTTAAAAACTTTGTGATTTCATGACTTATATTTGCAAGGATGGACTCCAAACTTAGGAGGGGATCTCACATTGACCAGAAGGGAAAAAAATGAAACAAGGAGGGTTATCTGACTTCCAGGAAGTCTTCAGTTTGTAAGTGCTGAACATCCTGTTGGGGATAGGATTATTGTCTGTAAGCCATTTGGTGTGTGGGCACACTGCCAGCTACAATGCAGTATTGAGATACTTGATATGGCTCTCATCTAGCTGAAGCTCAGTTAAAACTTAGGGCTCTATTGCAGCTCCTAAGTACTAATTTGCTTTAGTCAGATAATGATTTTTGTTCAATTTCAGGACTCCTTATTCAATGCTGACAGCTGACAATCTGTATCACTGTAGATACAAACTTGCTATTCAACTTGAAAATCATACTTGCCCACCCATGTTGCGTAAAGGAAGATTCTCATGGAATATAGGGGAAGCCTCTTTTCTGCATGGAATCATCAATTTAGAGCAGTTTTACTCTCCAATCAGCATTTAGTTCAAATTCTAAATATAGTAACAACGTGGTTAGATTGATGAGTTTCTGGATGAAGTCCAAGTTTGTAGGAATGGAAAAGCAATAAAACCTGTGAAGTTATGGTGATGCTACTGTTGTACACTGTAGGCATGGATCTCCCAGCCTTCCCTCCTACCTCTTCCCTTCTGCTTTCCTGAAGTTTTTTTTTTTATTCTGCTCATAATTTCTTACCTCCTGAATATAAATTGGCTTTACATTCCTTTGTGGTTGCATTTTAACACACCTCCTGGACATCCAGCAGAGCAGAAGCAAAGCTCAACAATAAGAAACACTGAGAGCTGTAGATGTTTAAGTCACTTGCAGTCAAAAGTGACTGTGGTGCATTCTCACCATTATCATTTATTCCTTTTAGAAAAAGATCATGCAGACACCCCAATAATTAAATCATTTACTTACTGGGAGTTACAGCAATTGGTAATGATCAAGACATTGCACAATCAGCAGGCTGTACTCATTTGTTCTGCTGCTTAACATCACCACTGTGAGAACAACGTTGTTTATTATGGCTCACAGGCAGTAATCATTTTATGTAACATGAGGATTTTTTTCACTCAATTGCTTTCCTGCTTTAGGCTGATGAAAATAATCATCATGCAACAATTACTTGCACCTCTACAGATGATGCTCAAGAGTTCAGGTCACTGAATATGAAATATATACATTTTTACTGGGGTGCACATTGTCCTTTTGCACCTTCTAAGAGAAAATAATACAAATCTGAATTACTGCTTTCTTTTCCCCTGTGTTGAGAACCCTTATTAAATTCAAAAGATTAACAGTATCCAATAGCAAGACATCTTCAGTTCTATGAAAGAATTCAGAAGCTAAAGATGAGGTGAAGGCTTAGCTATGCAACTTTGACTTACCAACATATTCAGAAATGAAATGTCTAAATCCACTGGGCACTGACTTGGTTTGAGGATTTATATATGAATAATTCAAGATCTACTCATTTTAATTAAAGACAACTGAAAATACTCCAGCAATCTTTTCAGCAAATAGGTGTGTAAAACACTATATTATTCCATTAACTCACCTTTTGTTCTGCTAGTAGCAGCTGACCATAAATACACACTGCATCTCAAAAGGTTTGCACCTCATGTCCAATTCAACATTAAAAATAATGCTATACGAGCTTGTAATTGATACTGTAAACAATTTTTTGCTCTAACAATGGAGGCAAAACATGCATGAGGTTGAGAAGTACTTAACAGAAATGATGAATTGAGAGTAAGGGGCTCAAATTTATGATAATTTAACTTCATAAAGAGGCAAATATACACAGAAGCATTTTCATGCTAGAGAAGAGAATTCCAGGCTAGGCTTTCTGCACAAATCCATTGATTTAATTCGCTCTAAGAATTCAAAGTTATAAGATAGTTGATATCCATGAGGGCTTGGAATAAGGCAGCAAAGGATTTCACAGAGTAGTCAAAATACTTCATAGTTTAAGTATATTTTGTTCACTTCACTCCTTTTCATAATTTCTCTCACGTGAGTGCAAAGAAAGAAGAGATCTTTTCACCTCTGGACTTTAATACAAAGTACATATGATTTCATGACAAAGAAATTCAGGAATTAATATTTCTAGGTAATGGGTCATCATGGAAGGAGATACAGAAAAACCAGAAAATTCAAGTCAAAATTAACTTTGTTACAAAGTAGAAGCAGATGAAAGAAAATGAAACTGGAAGCACAGGTACAAAGTAGACAATATATGGACTTGAAAGTTTGATCAAGAGCCTTGTGAAATGAAAAAAATAGAAGGGTGTAATATAGAAATCTTTCTACAGTGGCAATATTTTGAACACATGGGAGAACAACCTCTGAGAAGCTTAGGTGAAGACTGGTGTGCAGGCCACTTGGTGGTGAGAGAAAAGCCACTTACTGGAGAAAGATATGAAAATGATGCTATTTAAGGGTAAAAGAAGGAAGAAGGGGCTCAGGCTGCCTTGGCTGTATGGGAACAGCTGAGGACATAAACGACAGGTATCAAATCAGGTCTTTTCTGTAGTGATGGCATTAAAACATCCGTAACCAAGACAATTTGCTTATCACAGAGATACATAGCTACAGGAAACTGTAACAAAGTGAATACAGTATAATATAAATTACTTTCTTTAACTGCGGTATACTGAAGACGTTTTTATTAGGCTGCATATATGAGCAATCTCTTTGTGCTACTGTGAAAAATGGGGATTTTGTATATAAAATCCTTTTGCATGTCATCACTAGCCCATTGCTACCCAAGCTGTTTGTGTTTGTTCCTGAAACTTCCTGACCTTATGCTGGTTATAGCTATCTTGGTTAGAGCCTGTGTGAGTTCCTGTGCCAGTTAATTATAAGATATTATGAAGCATTAAAAGCTTGATGTTTTTTATGCAATTCCTTCATGTCTGGGTCCATTTTTTCTAAACTCTCCAAGATGAATAAGTCAGGTCAAATCTCCCTAGTTTTATTTCCTGTTCAGAGAGAAGAAATGTTCTGCTGTTCAGAGGACAACATTTTGAACTTCAAGCACCACGCTGAGTAGGCAATTTTTATTAGGGGCAAAATGAGACTGAGAGAAAAAGAGAGATCTATAATCACAGGAAGGGTACGAAGTGAAAATCTAGCAACCCTATTCAGACTGAAGAGCAGTGGACTTATTATCTATACAAGCATGAAATTATACATCTCCCAATGAGTCTGACCCTAACACCGACTGCATTCATGGCACCTGTTTGATGACATCATATTTTTTCAGATTTCAGGTAGCTCAGTTATTCTGTAGAGACAGTCAGGGTTTTTTTAATACCCTTTTCTGCCACACCTGATTAGTCCTATTGAATGAGAGAAATAAATCCAGTCTTCAGCAATGCTAGGCTATTACCATTGCATAGGAACAATAATCATCCATCACAGAAAATCCATATAAAGTTGATATTAGGTGTTCTAAAACAATTTGGCAATAAGATTGGACAAGGTCATATCTTATTGTAATCCACTTGCTCCCAGCAGTCTCCTGGTCCTACAAAGACAGTGAATCACAGAGAGGGAATAGAGAAGCTACTAAAGCTCTGTTGGGCCAGAGAGCAGCAGAAAACTGCTTCTAAGAAGAGTAAAGGTGCAAAGCTACAGTTAACCTTAGAAAGAAGAAAGAATGGAGATGCTACAAAGACAGCAGAACATTTAAACTGCTATTTTGCTAAATCATGCAAGTAGTATAAATATCCAATTGACATCTTATGTATGGAAAAACACCCAACCTGCATCTAAAGCAAGCCCTTCTGAAAACACCACACTTTAAGGTGAGCCTGGCTGAAGGTTTCTCTGACAGTAGAGTGCTCACAGCCCATGCTGCACTAAATGGGGCACTGGTTTCTCCTGCTTTTCTACAGTTTCTCAGCTGAAAATAGCTGAAAACTCAAGTGCTAACACTGAAGAAGTGCTGCGAGGTAATGAAATACTTTAGCAACACTGTTATATTAATTCTTTAGTTAATGAAATAATTATGTTGTCATGGTTTAATAAACGAAAGTGAGGTAGAGTATAAGAAAGCAATCACAGAAATGAAAGTGGAGGTTTCTTTTGTAAACTAGAGGCATGTACTCATATATCAGTGCTCGCCATTTTAATTGAAAACAAAACAATCACTGCAGCAAAAGTTTTGAGCATGAATCCTTCCATTAAAATTCTTGTTGCTCCATTGGTATTCATGTCTTATGCTCCTCAGGCTACACAGTCTTCTTTCAAAAAACTAAAACAAACGGTGTGTGAAACACATTTCCCTTATCTTCACATTACAGGTGTTAGAATGGACACCAAGGTAAAACAAATGCTTCTTTCAAGGTCCTGAAAGAAGCCTGCCTTTGAGTCAAGAAATCTATATTTTTGAAATTTCAGTACAGTGTGATAATAACCAAGAACTCATTTTTATCATTATTCGAGTGGTGTTCTGCTCTTACCATTATTACTTCTTTGGTTTTCTGTAGAAAATACATGTTAAAGAGCCTTAGTGTTTCAAAAGAGGCATTTGTAAACCAAGAACTCATCTTTTGCTTTGCTCCATTTGGAAAAAAACCCAACAAAAGCAAGGGATTAGTGAACCATGGAGAGATTTGTGTAACTGGACCAAAAGAACTTTATGTGAGCTGGCAGGTCTTCTTCATAACATGGGCTTTGAACTTGTGAATTTTACTGCAAAAATCTAGGAGTTCCAATTTGATCCAATAAATATTCTAAACTGGGCATAAACTCAATTAGTTGTAATTTTCCTAAGCTCCTAGATGAACCAAATGGGAAAACACAAAGTGCTTTCCCATTTATTTATTTATTTATTTGTTTATTTACTTATTAACTTGGATAATCCTTGAAAAGCTTTTAAGCCACTTTAAAATCAGTGTTGAAACTTGCAATGTTCTTTCATGACAAGACTGCTGTGCAAATGGAAATGGGAGTTCTGACCATGCTCTGACAGAGAGACAGACAGACATTTTTAACTGATTGCAGAGTATAGTCACTTTCTGTTGGCCAATGCTGATGACGGAAATGTTTTATAGTCTGTTGTTCAGACCATACACAGCAGTGTACTCAAACATTACAATAGCATACAGCTAAAAAGATCTCAGTACTTCATTTACTGTAACATCTATTCACAAGTACTTCTAATAATTACAGGGTGCTATTCACACTATTTGCCAGTTTGGAGAAAATTTATTAATATTTTTATGTTAACAGACATTTGTGTGTTCTGAACTTTAAAACTAGGACTTTTTTCAAATATCTTAGAATTATCTCTATGGACTACAGTTGCAAAATACATGGTTATTTAAAGCGTACCATAACATATGTTGCCAGTAAATTCTCCTCAGTTCCTCAATGGACAAGCAAGCAACACACAATATGTATCTTGGGCAAAGCAAAAGAGTCTGTACTATGTTTCCATTCAATAATTCAGCATGCTAGACTGTGGATAGAGAGGATTCAGGTTTGATCAGATTTTGACCTTTATTCTAACAGAATTCTTACTTCCTTGAAGGTTCATAATACTGCTTTTTCAATTATGTTGTGGTTTTCTTATTGACAAGTCTGACTGATTCCTTAAAAGTTTGATAGATTTCTACAAATCTTTAATTGGATAGTTTATACCTCCAAGGATGATATTTAATTATTTTGTATAGAAAATGGGAGGCAGTGTTCTGTAGCTGTAGGCCAGAAATACTAGAGATAGAAGATATTTCCTAGGGGAAAAAAAATAAAAAATTGCATTTTTTACAGAATCCCAAAATGGGTAAGATTGGAAGGCTCCACCGGAGCTCACCTAGTCCAACCTTCCCGCTCAAGCAGGAACCCCTAGAGCACATTACTTGGGGTGTTGTCTAGACACTTTCTGAATATCTCCAAAGAAGGAGACTCCACAAGCTCTCTAGGCTGTCTGATCTAGTGCATGGTCACCCGCACAGTAAAGAAGGTCTTTCTCATATTTGGATAAGACTTCCTGTGCATCAGTTTCTGCCTGGTGCCTCTTGTCCTGTTCTGCGCCATCAAGAAGAGCCTGGATCCGTCCTCTTGGCACCCTTCCTTCAGACACTCGAATACCTGGGTCATGTTCCCCTCTCAGCCTTCTCTTCTTTAGGTAGAAGAGGTCCAGATCCCTCAGCTTTTCCTCATGAGACAGATGCTCCAGTCCCCTTATCACCTTTGTTGCCCTCTACTGGATGCACTCCAGGATCTCCCGGTCTCTCTTGTATTGAAGAGCCCAGAATTAGACACATCATTCCATTCCATTTACTGCTTCAAGCATTTTTGCTGATTCAATTGTCTGACAAGTCTTATTAATGCAGTCATTAGTAGTAAGGATTTCTCTTTTTCTTTTAGGCAGTACTTGATACATTAAGTAAAATTGTCTTATGAGTCTTCCTTAAAAACAAACAAACAAAAGAAAAAAGAACCCCCAAAATACTCCAAACAATCACATTACCACATTTTCATAGCAAAATTTCAGGCAGCCGTCCCAGTAAGATTCATATCTTACTCAGAGCAAAATTATCTGAGAAAAGTAATGTTCTCACAATACTCTGGAAATATGCTTTCTTATGTTCTACTTTTGCCATCAATTCCTGAGGAAAAATAAAACACAGCAATATTTTGTAACCAAATAAATATCAACCTATATATTCCTATTATGTTTATTGGCAGAGAATAGTGCTTTATTAAGTAGAATAGCTTTATTAAGTAGTATACCTTCATTTTAACAAGGGGCCAATAATAAATAAAAACCTAATCCACTACAAATAGTGGTTATTTATCCCATTTTGTGGTTATTTCTGCACTTAAAAAAACTCTTTTTGATTTAGCCTGAAACATATAGAAAATTTTTAAGCTAGTTCTGACATATATCCTCCATGACACATTTGGAAAAAGCACTTCCATTCTTAAGTTTGAAAGCAAGGATACTTGCAACAGTATATATTCAGATCTGTGTACATGTATACACTACCTGCAGAGTTGCACAACTTCATCTGGTCTACAGCAAGCTAAGCATTGCTTAGCCATTCCGTGCACTCTTCACTAAAGGCTAGGTGCTTCCAGGTTTTGGTTTAGACCTGGAGGTCCTACAAGCAAGCTGTTAAAGTGCTCAGAAAGGCAGAAGATAGGAAAACCTAGTAGATAACAGCAGACAATTTTCAAAAAAATATTCTCAAGAAATCTCTCAAGTTATTTCTTAAGTAATTGCCCAGTTCTGGCTTTTTGATACTATCTGAAACATGGAAGTGTTTATCTGGAAATTGCCTAGCAGCTACAAAAGGCAAAGGACACATCCAAGGGAGACATGTGTGTGCTTTTATAAAAGGGCAGAGGTAAGATTTCATGATGTCATACATAATAGGGAGAACTGTTTGTAACTTTTTAATCATACAAATGGATTTTTAAAGAATCTTTCTGTATTGTGAAAGGCACTTTTTTCCTTTTCTGTTGCAATGTATTCCAACTAACCTCATTTAACAAACAATTCTTTCATAGGGTTTGCATACATGTTCAACTTGCATGTGTATTAGCTGCTTTTTGTTCACTCTTATTCTAAAAGAAAAACATGGTGCATGTGATAGATGAGTATGAAATGAAAGATTAATGTTTCCTTAAAATATTCAAATATTGTACTTGAGGTATTAAAAATTTCACCTCTATGTTATTTTTTTTTCAGTTATGTGTTTTAGAATTCAGCCTTGAATTTCATAATAATGAAAATATTTCTACCAGATGCAGAACCAAGAAGACAAATGTTATTTAGAGTGTGTGAGGATATATTTTACCATAAAGATGAATGGGTAATGGCTAAGATATACAATGACAAATAAGATGTGGAAAAAAGCGTAGGTTTTACTATACTGTGAATCATAGATTATACTCCATTGCTAATTTTCTTTTTTTCCCCTTTTTTTTCTTAATTTCTCAATGTCACTGGCCATTTTATAGCACTTCATTGCATGATAAGAAGTATTACTTGTTAAAAATAATTGTGGAATTTCAGAAGCCTAAGTCTATACATATATCTCCTGCAACCAAGCAGAGGTATGGCATCTAACTGCTGTGAAATACATTAAAATTTGGACAATGTCAGAAATGAGTGTTTGACATTGGTGTAATATTGGTCTGCACTGTTACCCAGATGCTACCAGACTGAACAAACCATCAGCATTTACTTGCAGATAGTGAAATAAGGTTTCCCCAAAAGCTATAATTGTTATTCTCTACCTCCTTCTCTGATATAATATGCGTATAACTGTATTTTCACCTCTAGGAAAAATCATCACCCATAGCACTTGGTAACTGGAACAGAGCACCTAGTCACACAGAGGGTACAATCTGAGAGGTACACAAACACCTTTGTTAGGGAATGAATGGATGGCTCTCTCCACTGACCTCCAGCTCTGCTAAACAAGGCAAACACAAAAGCTGAGGCCAGGAAACAGAACACTTATATTGGAGCCTTCTACCATTTTTAGAACGCAGGTATTCCTTGAGTCCTCAAAAACTGGTTTTGTATTTTACAGCACTTCTCCTCCTGTGGTCTGCTTACAACTCCTCTCACAGTCAGTACTGCCACAGTGACGGTGTCTTGTAACACCACAACATACTCTCTGCATTCATTACAACTGCAGGAAAGAACATCTCTCATCCTTTCCAACTCTCCTTCTCCTAAGATGTATCAGTAATTAGGTGATGATTAGTACTTTGAATACGGTTGTGAAAATGGTTCTAAATAAAGAAATACCATTATTCATCATCCTAGTAAGTACAGGTTAACTAATTACATGGCTCAGTAGCACAGAGTTAAGAAAGCAAGGAAAAAAAAAGGATGTGCTTCTGTATGTGTCTTTGGGGGCAAGTGTGTATCTGGGCAGAAAAATATTACAAAAACATGTGATTTTTGTCTCCTGATGAGATTTCAGAGCTTGCCTGGGCAACTCTGAGACTACCATACGCCAACCTTTTCTTCACAGTCTCCCATGACATTTGTGAGCAGATTGTCACACACTGTTCTGTCTTCTCCACTGAACAAATACTTGCTGTGCAGCACAGGTACAGGGTATGGAAAACTTCTGTGATTTCAGTTTTGTCCTATGGGAGAATCAGTAGCTGGCTTCCAACCACACCTCGTAATCACCATGAATAAAGTCAGGTACCAACTGGCAAAGTTAAATAGTGCAGTGGTACACACACTCATAAATACTTGTGTGTTTAATGGAAACATTCACTGAACTTGTCAGAATAACATAACAAGAAAAGTTATGGTTTCTCATCTGGTAAGAAAATTAGTATTAAATGTATAATCTAAGGGGAGGATGTGAAACACACCAGAAAGTATAAGAGGAAGTGGGTTTAAGCTTAGTTTTGTATTCAATAGTGTCAGACAGAAAAAAGACTCAAAAAAGTCCCAAAAAGTCCCCAAAAGTCCCAAAAAGATATGTTAGAAAAAAAGTGCACTGGGGAATCAGTGCTGGTTATTCTTTCATTTTCTTTTGAAGCTGTCTTAGCTTCAAAGACCTTGGTGACGAGTAAAATCTAACTTTTAAAAATCTAATATTTAAATAAGAAAATAGACAAGCTGTAATTTCTAATGACATACAGCTTTGGGTTTCAAGATATAGAGCTTATTGTCAATGGATCTGTCTATTAAGAAACATGGAAGATACACAATTTTTTCTTTGTTTTTATGCTTTTCCACATTCTGATTATTTTAATTTAGCTATGAAATGTGGAAAAAAACCCCACAAAAACCCCCTAAACAACCAACAGCTCAAAGAAATAAGCCCGGTTGAAATGATGATTGAGAAGTCCAGGAGCAATTTGCTGCTCATTAGGAAAGATCTTCATAAAGATCAAATAACAACACTGGAAATCTAAAGGGTAGCATGGTGTATCAGTGTTGAACTTTGAGCTAAAGAGTTGATTTTACTGTAATAATAAAGCTCCACCACATGATGTCGAATCTCATCAAAAACAATCCACCCTCTCACTTTGTAGTCTGCAAAACCCCTTTGAGGAGCCATATGCTGCTGCTGCTGCTATTTCAGCAGGTTATTACCAGTGTGTGGAAGCAATGAAGGGTCAGAGGCTTAGCCTTGATATATCAGCCTCTACTTCCATAGCTGCTCCTGCTACAGAATGGAGCTTGTAACCTGGCCTCTCTTCATTACGAGGCAACTATTATTCAACCTTGTCCTAAAGGCAAAATTGCATGCCTATTGGGATTATTATTGTTATTTTTATTATAATATATTTATGAATCCTATTAGCCTCCTTCCTTTTTTATTTGCCAGCCATGTTCTCTTTTCCTGTGAATCAATGCTGAGACAAGATTATTGGTACAACTGAGTCAAATTCAGTATATATCAACTAGAATGGATATCTGTTAGGCCAGTTATGGGGGTGACTACCTCTTTTGACTAATGCAACTCTAGAATAAAACAATGTGTGAAGATGTATCCCTGTTAATGAGGATGAGTAGTGCAAACACATGTGATGATAACAGGTACTGCTGGTTATGCAGCATCCTGAGGACTATTCAGATCATATCCACCTCTTCTCAGCCTTGCTCTGCAGCTGTTCAGAAAACACTGTCATATACATCAAAAGTAATGAGTGCTGGTGACCAAAAAAAAGAGGTGATTTTATGTGATTGAGCTGAATATGGTTGAAAGGAGCAGAGCACACTGAAAGTTACACTTAAAGAAGGGCCCTGCAATTATACTGTAACTGCAGCTCTACTGACTAGATGCAGATGCCTGGCAGACAGCTAAAATGTCTTTCCTAATTTATGCCTGTATTTGTCTCTCCCCTTCACTGTTTTACTTCTTTTTCAGTCCTTATATAGGTATTCTGCAAGATTCTCCAGGGGAGACTTTATCATAGCTGCCGGGGAAGTTTATCTTCACGTGGGCCTCTCCCGAGTCACAGGATCTGGTGGACACACAAATTTTTAAATCTTTGAAAAGTGGGCAGAATCTCATAAACCTTGACTCTTCACCTCCCTCCTGACTGAGCTAAGATGGTGGGAGGTCTGCTCCTAGTTAATGCTGAAAGCACACCTTCTGAATAACAGAAGGATCAAACTGTCTCCAGAAGCCAGTGTTGCTGTGCAAACATGTAGGCATTTAGACTCACTGCTGCTCTTTAATGCTTCTTGAAAAATGCCAGGTTCTTAAGCTGCAGTTCCTTATGTTATCCTTCTCTCCAAGGCATTGTGGCTTACATACTAGAAATAATGAAATACATTCTACCCACTTTAAAATTTCAAGGATATGGTCTTTAAAATCAAACATCTCCAAGCACGAATGTTTTGGTTAATTGAACCTCTCTGACATGTAGTCCCTTAGGGCTCATGTGCTAAAAGTTCAGAAAAATTCACCATGCTGTGAATGCATTATTCCTTAAAAACACCAGGACAAAAACAAAGATACTCTTGTTCTGAACTTGCTGTCATGTTTCATCTAATAATACTTTTCCCAATCATGCTTTTGTGATGCCAGGTTGTTTCTGAATTAATTTGTTTCAAACTCTAAGGTGCCATAACTATATGCAAGAGATATTTCTTGGTTGGGAAAATGACTTGCTTTATAAATCCTTAAAGGTAATTTTATTCCTAATCTAATATATACATAGACCCAACATACTTATAGACACATGTACAAGTCTACTTCATATTCAGCGTTGTATGAAAGCCAAATCCTTAACCTGGAACATTTTAAGGGAGAAATATACACGTATTTTAACACCCAAACGCTCATTCAATTAAAGAAGAAATCAAGATTGCAAAGAAAAACAGTGAAAAGCTGGGAAAAACCAGATTCAATGTTGCCAGATTACCTCCTCCATTTTAGGTGTATGTGTTATGATAGCCTTTAAATACATAGTATTTTTTACCACAAAGGATGATGACCACTCAGCAAACAAGAAGAAAATTCTTCCTTTAAGATCATCTATCCAACATTTGGCTTTGATTTTAACTTTTAACTGCACCGTATTCTTGGCTGTGCCTATAACCAAATATTGCTTCCATTATAATCCCTGCAAATGTTAGAACTGACTTCTGATATGGATTTTGCTTTGCATTTTTCCCACAGTTCTCTCATAACTTACTTAAAACATCAAGACATTTTTATTTTGCCTTTAGCACACCCTTGAAGGTTTCTTTATGCTACAGAAGGGCTATGGAAGGACATAGCATAAATAATTGCAAGTCTCTTGCCTTGGTCTGGTGCTGTGAATTGACTCAAAATTTGTGTCTGGAAACTGTATCAGTTGTTAAAAATTACTGTTTCTAATAGACCTGGAAGGGGTTTGGAGAAGGGTGGGGGGAGGATAGTAATGAAGATGTGAAAGAATTCAGAGGCTTAAGATCAGAGTAAATAAAAAAATATTTGTTATATAACCATAGAATTTAAAGCAGATCTGTATTCCAGTTCTGTGCCTGGTATGAGACTAATCTGGAAGTAGATGCCAAATCAAGGCTCAGGCATTCTTGTAAAACCTATCCAAAGGTCTTAATTCATGTATCTCAAGATTAATTACTGTTATCAAATCCAGCCAGTTAACATGATTCGTTTATAATTTCCAATAACTTTAAGATGTCAGAAACTTTTACCACAATAATTTTTTAAAACCAGCAAACAGCTTCTAGGAAGTTCGTCCTCTGCATCTTCTCACATCAAGACTGTACCATTTATTTTTCTCTCCCTTTCTGTGACTAATTTGAACTGACCTGGTGTTACCTCTTCTCTGAGATAGTTCAGAAAATAAAAGGAAATATCTGCTTCCTTTTCTCAGGTGCACTTGGTTATTGGATTCTGGCTCTTATTGTGTATTGTATCTTTCTACAACACTTTGTTCTCTTGAGTGGTAATAATTGATTCTGAAGAGACTAGAGAGTAATTCATGTTGGGTTGTTGTTGATGTTTTTTTAACCTCCAAAGCAGTATTTAGCTATAAGACTTCAGTGGTATTACAGTCCTTCCAGAAGATTTGAACTAAAATCAGCGGATGAGATCAAAAACACAAGTAGCCATGAAAATGGAATTTTTGTCTCTTCAGGCTTAGTTCTCCATCTGCCTGGCAGGTGGATGAGAAATGAAGTGACACCAGGGGTAAAATGGGATCCCACCAAGACTGCTTCTTCAGTTTTCTATGGCACAGAGAATGTATTTCTTAAACCACAGCAAAATCACACTAAATGAAGAGACCCTATGACACACTCTGGAATTTTTACAGGTCCATGCACATTTCCACTGTGTCAATGGACATCTTAATTGTAAAAGTGGAAGAAACTTAAAAAAAGATTAGTTTGTTTTCTGTTGTTTTTTCTTTTTCTTTTTTTTTTTTTTTTTATGTGGGAGGAAAGAGAAAAAAATTAAATCATTAATTTTTAAAAGCTGTAAAAGAACAGAACACTTTGAATGATAACAAGTGCACTTTGTAAGTGCAGGGAAGAATTACATGAACACTACTTTGCCTTTTGAGACTATGAACAGGGCTAATAAAGAGCAAACTCATTTGTCAGGAAACAGCAGCAAATCAATTGTATGAGATCACTCTAACAGCTGCTCCCTTTCTATGTGTAAGACCAGGCAGCTAGTAGTTCACTAGCTAAGCCCTGCCTGCTGGCAAGATTTGTAAGGCTTATTTCCTCAAGACTGGGAGAAGGCTTCCCCAAACACACACCCACGATGCTGATTCTGCTTTCCTCCTCATGAGAGTGCTGTCACAAAACAGCCCCAATTTGAATCATGCTGTGAGAGAGGGCACAGCTCTCACAACTTCTTGTTTTTCATAAAAAGGTGACCTTGCCTGTCATTCCTCATATTCCCTCTCCCTAAGGATGCAAACTATCATAACTCATCAAACTCTTGCAAGAAGGAAATCAGTAGAACCTGACTATGAAATGGAGGAACTACACAAAATGACTGTAAACAGGAGTAGCTGAACACGCAGATGAATCTGCATCCTTGAGATACAAGAATGGGGCATTGCTGACAATGAGAAACTGCAGTAGTCTAACCTTAAGATAAGTGCACTGACCAGCAGCTCTAAGTCTGTCCTGCTGAGCCTGACAATACTGCCTAGACAGTAATGCCATATTTGACTTACAGGTGGAAGTAGCATTCATTCACAAATTTGAAAAACAAAAACCAAAACCACACCAATATCCTGCAACACCCAAGCTAGTCACGAAGGAGAGCAGTTACAAGCAAATCACTGCTTGGGCTTTCCTGCCTCTACTTCCCACTCACTCCCTTTGGTACAGCTGACCAGCTTTGTGGTGAGCAAGAGAGCAAGGCAGAAACTGCTAGTTCGGCTGTGCAGAAACGGTGAAAATGGAAATGGCTTCTGTGGTACTGTAAATATTCAGGTCAGACACACTTGTGGTTCAAAATACAGAGATTATAGTAAAGGCACACATTTTCATTCATCACCTTCTACTAGACATCAAAGGAATTCACTCTTCTTTCTTCTTCAGCACTCCAGCAGTTTTTACCTATAGCCCTTAATGTATATACTATACGTTTGGAGTGGAATTTCTCTGGAGGAGTTGCCTGTTACGTGCATTGTGCAGTACTGGAGACAAGTAATTAGGATTGGGAGCTATACCTGGTGATGGATTACAAATAATAGTATTTTAATGAATAAATTATTTTAAATATTTGAAAGATTAACACTATATCCCATGTGGAAAAATGTACTGTGGAATATACAGCTTTTCTGATTAGTTTATTATTATATTATAGAAGGAAATGTTTCATGGTTTTTGCAGTTTCAGAAATATTAGTGGTTTGAAAGAATATGTTTTTTTCCTGCAATTCACCTTTGGGGTACTATTAAAGAATTATGGTCTTGTTTGAATCTATTTTTTTTCTCCTCTAAGTAAAAGAGAGTAACCTACCACTCAAAAAATCAATGCCTAAAAAGGTCAGCCTGACACAAGTTGATTATGTTACTTATAAAATACTTGATACCTGTTATTTTAAATGGTTTCTCATCATATTCTTCTTTTTACTGCATTAAAAATTTCTAGAATGACCAAGCTTTTATAGAAATTTTATACTCTTCTAACGGCAGAAAGAAGATATCTACTGGTTTTAATTTCAGAAGCTTCAAAGCCTGAATAAATCAAATCAAAGTGCAGATTCTGTATTTAAATTGCATTTTTTAAAATTTCTTGTTCTAACTTTTTACAGACCATTTAATCTTTACTAGATAAAGAGCGTAACTGAAATTGCAAACTCCTTGAGCTTCCTAAGGATTTTAGGTTGTTACAGAGGATAAATTCCCCGTAAGTTTAACATTGTAAAGGAGACCTCATCAGTGGGTATTATTCATAAGCATTCTTTCACAAATAAATAATTACTTTAATGAGTGCTATAATTAAACACTGACCAAAACCAGTATTTCCAAAGAAGAAAATAGAATTTTAAAATCTGGTTTGTTTTTTATTTTGTGTAAGTGTTGCATTGACCTTATCTGGATGCCAGGTGCCCACCAAGCCTCTTTATCACTGCTTCTTCTCAGTTGCACAGGGGAGAGAGAATAAGATGGAAAACAATTTGCAGGTTGATATAAGGCAGTTTACTAAAGCAAAAGTGAAAGGTTACATATGCACAAGCAAAGAGGAGAAGAAAAGATTTTATTTTCTATTTCGCATTGGCAGGCACATGACACTGTTGCTCTGGAAGGCAAACCTTGTAAATAATGAATGTCCTGCCTTGCTCCTTCTTTCCTTCGCTTTTATATCTGGGCTGACATGGAACATCCCTTCAGTCAGTTTGGGTCAGCGGGCCTAGCTGTGTCCTCTCCCAGGATCTTGCCCACCCCCAGCTTATGGATGGGGGTGGAAGGCTGGAGGGTCAGTGCTGGTGCTGCTCCAGCACTGTTCAGCAATAGCCAAAACACTGGTGTGTTATCAGCACCTTTGTAGCCACCAATGCAGAGCACAGCAACGCTGTGAGGGCTGCTGTAGGGAAATGAACTCCAGCTCAGCCAGACTAAGTGCAGTGTGCCATCATTTGCAGCTTTCCCTTTTCTAAACTTTTCTCAATTGACTGTTTTTCTTTTAGATGAATTTAACAACACGGAGTATCTTCAGGATGGATCTTCAAACAAACCACTGATATTCCAAACAAATTTTATCTCTGGTATCAGAGTTCTGTGTAAAATGTAGCCAGTTCTGTAAAAACCTCTTTAAATAAAAAGACCTTCTGTCAAAATTTTCAAAACAATTTAAAATGTTTCCACCATCTTTTGGATGATAGCAAAAGGCCTACAGATTCATGGAACTTTTTTCTCACCTATAGTTTCTATGCTTCATTGGGCATTCAAACAAGACAGAAGACATTTCCCAGATGGGAGAGATTCCTTCTAAAAGCATAAATAGATGAACACCATATTGGTGTTCCATATCCCATATCAGAGTGAAGCTGGAAGATAATGAGTCCGTGTGTAGTTTCAATCCTCCAAGTGGTGCAGGCACATGAGCACAGAGCTTGATATTAACTTAACAGCCTTGGGGTTACCTGTAATGCCTATAATGCAGAATGCACTGTGTGTAATTCTGGACTCTGCCTGGTGTTTTGGGGCTCAGTGCAAAAATCACACAGAAAGACAAATGGAGTGGGGACAAGAACACCCATTACACAAGAATTTCATAACACTCAGGATGTAACACCACCAACCTTGACTCAGCAAACTGAGATGCACTTAGCATTGATCATTTGCCGAAACAGACTTTTTGTCTTCATGAACTTCTCAGTGAGTGAAGACTTCATTTAATGCTTTACTGATTAGAGGTGTCTGTGTTTACAAACAATAATGTGCCTAAGCACATCAGAACTCACACAAACTTCTTAAGGGATCTACAGTAAAAATAGCTCCAACACCCCTCAGAAGTAAACACATTTGTAACTCAAGCTACTTCAGGAGTGGAAGGAGGTCTCTTAGAAAGACAGTTCAATACACATTAAATATGTAAATGCATTAATTCAGTTCAAATATTAAAACTTTTAGTTAAAGACTATGAGTATATCTCACTCAAAACCTACATAGTCCAAATATTCACTCTTTCATCTCAAAAATGTATTAAAACTCACAGATCAGCCTTTAAATCATTACCTTTCTCTATTTTTCTTGGGCCATCTGTGAGCTTCCATGCAACATTTTAAGAAGCTCTCTTTCTCCATCCCTCTCTTCCCCCAACATTTGCTGCACTTATACAAGGCAAATTTTCTGGGGTGATCCTTTCTCAGAAAAACACTCAGCATTAAAAGAAAGAAAGAAGAGGTCAAATAATAAAAGTCAGATCACTGAGAGGGCAGTAGCAGTATCAGCAATGAAAAGAAGTTGTAAAAGATGCAATCATCTTACCATTCTTTTCGCTTCCTGCTGCCCTCAGTGGTTTCTGAACTGGACAGCATTTAAGTGACAGCTTTCCTGTCTTCTAAGTGCCTTTGGCTACAGTCACAGACATTTTCACAAGTGCTGCACATTTAACCTTATTCAGAAAACTACCTTTGTAGGAAATAAGCCTAAGTGAAAAGCAGTTGAGATTTCCTGGGACTTATGAGATCCCCTATGGGAATCTGCAGGGCAGAGCCACGATGGGGAACAAAGACACACACTAGCCTGGGTTATTCTCAGTATTGTAAACCTAGGAAGTGAGGGGTCGAAGACCCCACTTTGAACAATATACATACATCAGCTCTGGCAGACATTGTGAAAAATTTAAGTGGTATTGCTTTCTATGAAGATTTGGGCACTATCTTTAGTTTAATTAATCACTGGGGAAAATTCTACAGCACTGCTCAAATTACAAAGTAATGGGTCTATCATGCACAATTAGACCTCAGCTGAACACTGTAGTTTGCTTGAAAACTATTCAAGTAAACAATTGTGGGTCCTGGATAGGACTCCTTTCCTAATTAATCCACAGAGAACTGAAGTATTAGCTTTTCCTCAACAAGGCATTTCCTAATGTGTGAGAGTATTTTGCTTGTGCTTCAAGGCTTGCTGGTAATTCAAAGCAGGTTTTCATTCCAAGGCAGGTATCCATTCCATTGCCACAGCACCCTCTTAGAAATGCTGCTCCTGTGGCATGCCAAAGTCCTGTGTCATTACATCACTCCCAGAGGTGCCACATGTGACATGATGTAATAACGTCAGGGAGAAAGAAGTGCTCACAGTGACATAATGCTCTATAAAGCATGTCTTTGTTGACAAGATAATTTACAGGAAAGGTTGCCCAGCTACTCCACTGGGGAGGGCTGGTGACAGCAAATTACATTCAAGTTCTCTGATTAAATGGTAATAGCAGGTACCTGAAAAGAGAAGAATGTTTATTTGTTCGGAAATTCAGATTTTCTAACAGATTAATAGCTTTAATCTGATATAAATATTTATATTTATAAGGTCAGCTGTCTGACCTTAACTTTTGAACAAAAAAAAAAGCTAACTAGTTTTGTTAATGGCATTTAGCTCAGTGGTGGGTTGGAAAGCACACTTGAATACAGAATATGTAGTAGAACATACAACACACAATCAGATCAACCTCACTGGAAGAGGAAAGTTTTGGTGCTTCTACAAGAGTCCAAAAATCAGAATAATATAATTGTTAAGGTTGAAAAGACCTTTAAGATCATCACATCAAATAATTGGTAGTTAGTGTCTTCTATTCCTATTTTCATTCTTTCTCTTCAGTTTTCACTGAACATTTCAATCATCAATTCAATCTGAACATTAAATCAAAAATGAGCAATTTTTAATTCCAATCTTCTACATGTACAAGTGAATGCAGTAATATGCCTATAAAACATCCAGAGCAGGTCAGTTCCAGATAAATAGAAAAGCAAATCATGACTCCTTTCAGCAAGAGCTAGACATAAATTGTGCTTCTTTCCTCATTTACAAAGCAACAAAGTGTATGTTTCTCTAATTGTTTACTCTCATACTGAAGTTAACTTTCTGGTGGGGGGTGGGTGATGGTGTGTGTATGCAGAAGAGCTTGAGACCTCTGACCAGCTGGTGAGAAGAAGTTCATCACATTATTAACTGCTTCTTGTTCAGTGTCAAATGTGCCCACATTTGTGCTGCCTTCTAAATGGATATTATGCATCTGAGTAGACTGAGTATACATCTGAGTTACTGAGTGTTAGAAGCCTTTTTTATGGATAGGCTGACAATGTGAGGGAAAAGAAAGGGAAGGTTTTATCTAGGCCATGGTCCATTTAACTTACACTCTTGACATGAAGAGCCACTTCACTTAGATGTCATATCTAAAAGAACACCTCAAAAACTCAAAAACCACTCAAAACCTCAATCATACCACCCTGACAATTAATGACTCTACTGCAAAGAAGGTGCTGAATGTACGAAGCATCCCATTTGAGATCCAAACCATAGCTGAAGTAGCTCTGTGACTTATCCTTGTTGCTAGCCTGAATTTGCAGTTTGATAGGTGAAAATGACAAGGGAATATGTTGTTGCACATTCAAGACATAGTGTTTGCTAAAAAAGAAAAAAATAGCCTGCACAAATGCATTAAAATCTTGACTTGCAATAATGTCCACATACAAATGTAATGTGCTGAGCAGGATGGCCATCTTTTCTGTTTCATTTTCATGTTTCCAAACACTATGACTGGGGTTAAATACAGGTATTTCTTTTGGTTTTGTTTTGACTTGATATTTTACACACCCTGCTAAAACTTTCCAAGCTTTACCATCTGAAGTCCTTTAAGGCTGTCCTGAAAAACAGAGATGGTCTCATTTGCCAAAGAATAAAAACTTTCAGATGATTCTTTACCACCCTAGAATTATGACCTTGAAAGAAGTAAAGATGAAAATACTGAGACAAGGCTCTCTTTATTTTGGTCAGCACTATCTGGGCAAGAAACTTATGTGATACTTAATGACTGTTACTTCAATGGTAAAAGCAGTAAACTTTCACTTCTGGCTTGTTTTTACACTTCTTGGCTGGATCCTGTTCACAGGATGCCCCAACATCTCACACACACCTCCTTGTACAGACACTGCTTCTAATGTCACAGAGTCATAAAATCATAGGGTTTCCTGATTTGGAAGGGGCCCACAAGTTCTACTCCTGATCTTTCACAGGACATCCCAGGAGTCACACCATGTGCTTGAGAGCATTGTCCAAATACTACTTGAACTCTGTCAGGCTGATGCTGTGATCAGTTTCCAGGTGAGCTTGTTGCAGTGCTCAACCACTCTCTGGGGGGAGAAGTTTCTGAGTTAGAAGTTTCTCAGTCTTCGGAAGAAGATTCTGAAGCTATAAAATACTTTTATAGCTCTTTTTTTTTTTTTTGTCTCAGAAACAATAATTTAGGGCACAGAAGCTATTATTCTCTACCTAAATCATAGAATGCTATAATCACAAAAAGGCTTGGGTGGTAAAGGACTTTAAAGATCATCTATTTCCTATACCTCTGCCATGGACAGGAATGCCACCCACTAGATCAAGATGCTTAGGGCTGCATGCAACCTGGCATTAACACTGACAGGGCTGAGATACCCACTGCTTCTCTGGGCAAACTCTGTCAGTGCCTCATTATCCTCTGGATAAAGATTTTTTTCCTAATATCTATATATAAATCTCTCTTATTTTAGTTTAAAACCACTATCCTTTGTCCCATCTCTACACGCCCATGTAGAAAGGACTCTGTCTCTTTTTTTAAAAGATCACGTTAAGTATTGAAAGGACTCAATGAAGTCTCCTTGACGCCTTCTCTACTCCAGACTGAACAATTCCAGCCCTCTTAGGCTGTCTTCATAGAAGAGACATTCCAGTACTCTGATCATCTTTATGGCTCTCCTCTGAACTGGCTCCAAAAGGTCTATACCCTTGTGCTGCAAATCCCAGACATGGATGCAGTATTCCAGGTGAGGTCTTACAAGAGCAGAGTTGAGGAAAGAAGCTGAAAATTATCAAAGCACTTTTTAATCTATGATGATACACTAACATTCAGTTTGATAGGCGTTTTTTAATCCCAGAAATTCTCAGACTGCATTCAGACTAATGATATCAGAGTTATGAATTTATTGTCTTCTACTGGATTGCTTAAATCAATTGGCTGTGCCAGTGAAGTACAGTATAATTTCCTGCTGCTTTCCTTCAGTAGTACCTTAGATTGCCCTGTATAGCTCAGCTTTCAAAAGCGATCAAGATTAAAACTGAATTTTCTCTGATTGATTACAGTCAATGGCAAATTACAGCATACAACATCTTAAATTGTCATTGACATACATATTCAGTTCTTTAATTTTGCAAATTCCTCCTTAATCAGAGCAAGCTACAGATGTTGGGATGAAAGTGACAAAGCTATCATTACTGCAGCAATTTTGTAAGGTATATTATTTAAGCTGTTGTGCTCAGTCCAGCTGAATCCTGCTGGGCAATTTCAGAAGAAAGGACTGGAACTTGACAGATAGAGCTAAGCCCTAACAGCTTAAGGGCCTATCATTCAAGAAAAGGAGCAGGCTGCTTGTTCAGTGGTAAGAGGACTTTTGGTGTAAGTGTTGTTAATCCAGCAGACTGCACCAAATGCACACAAAAAGAATTTCTTGAAAGAAAAAGATATCCTCTTTGTGCACTCTTAACACTTCTCAATAAAGACTGTATTTATTTTTTTGTGTGTGTCTGGAACTCTTTGCAACAGTATTGACTATATTGTGCTGTGATATAACAAGGCCAGCCAGGGAACATTACTTGGCAGTAACTCACCCTCCCTCCCCAAAGTTGTCTCATGCATTGAACTCTCATGAGCTTTAAGCAGGAAATAAGGTTGGGAGAGCAGTAAGTTTGAGATATAACCATCTAAGTATCATAAATATTCCCATACCATGTTCTTTGTTTGCAAAAAAAAAGTCACTCCTCCTGCTTAGCCTTCCCCCCCATTTTTGCATGGAGACTAGTAATATCTGAGAGACAAAATCCCTTAGTTTTTTATTGACAAGATTTCTTCCCCCCTGCAGATGTATCTGACTTCCCTGGAGAAGTGGTCTTGAAAATCTCCCATCTTCAGACCTGCTTTTGATGACCCATTCTTGCAATTCCTCGTATCCTCAAGGTGTTTGTCCCCAGTGTCAGACATTATGCTATTGATACTTCCTGAGTGTTAATGTGTTATTCATATTTCTCTGAGTTCATCAGTGTCTCAACTTGTTATTCTTGCTGTTCCCCGGAATAATAGAGCTTAGTGAGGCAATTTGTGCTCAGCTTCTGCAGCGTGTGCAAGTAAAATATTCTATTCAAATTTATTATAGAAAAAATAGCAGCTGCATCTAATCACCTTTCCTCCAGAGATTTAAAGCACAATAACATTCTGTCTAACTCTACTCTCCTAACTGTTTTTCAGGTAATACATTTTAATGTAGAATTGCTTATAAGCTCCCTTCAAATGAGCACTTTTCTGTCCACACTTTGGCTTTAACTCCTGATGGAGACTCACTTGTGATCATGTCTCACTAGTGTAAATATGGAATAATGCCTCAAATGTCAACAGAGTCACAATGGAATAAGAAAGAAGATAGACAGACTAGCCCCTTTTATGTGATATGAAAAGCTGCTTTTATCTACACCTTGATGATATCATAGTGATGCCTGCTTGTACACTGATATAGTTCTACACAGGACTGACTTTTCACAGACAAGATAGTTGATTTACAGTATTAAAGAATTATCATGAAGTATTTTCTAGGGCAGGGTGCCTCAGCACAACCCAAACCAAATGCTCCAGTTGTGCCTGATTTCAATGCACAAAGGCAATGAATTTCCTCCTGCTCTATTGTCTGCTCAACACAGTGTGCAGACCTGCATTCATCCTCTTATGCATATATGAGATCAAGTATGCCAAGGCATGAACAGAATACAAAATTGTATACTGCTAGTTCTTCAGCCTTCGCCTTCTGCTAGACAGCATCTCAAGTACCGAAAAATGTACATCAAAATACGTTATTTAGAGATATTTTCATTTTTACAGTTCATGTGGTGGAAAACAAACCGTATTTAAAACAACATCAGATTTATGTCTGAATCCATAACACCTAAATGTTCTGTGTTCTGATGTCACTGCTGAGTCAGGGACCAGACGCAATGACCACAGTCACAGAAGGTGAGAAAAGAGAGACATTTATTGTAACAGTAGCATCCTTTTATAACGACGACCGCTGGGCTCAAGCCTGATTGGTCTCAAAGTAAAAACATTTCACTCTATTGGTGAAGCTATGAATAGTACATTCAGTTAGAGCATAACTATAAACAACCTTGAACAGAGAGAGATAATAATTGTTTTAGTTCTCCTCCTCTAAAATTCCCAGGCCTATGCCTGGGAGAACTTCTCTTGTTCTCTCTTCAACTGAATTGTGTCTCCACATTCTTTAACTATGCCCTGTGAATATATAAAATAAATTATTCTTATTTTAATTTGAGAACTTATAGATCAAAATTCAATTCAGAGGGAAAAAAGATGTGTTTAACTTAACACTTCCATTCAAAGATTTTACAAACATAACTGCCTACCAAAATGATTAAAACCACACTATGCTTACTTTATTTCATAGTAAATGCAATTTTTCTCTGTATACATTGATTTGATGTAAGGAGTGCACTGGATTTATGTGTTAATTTTCTCAATTTTTCATATGTTAGAGGATAGCAGCAGAGAGGAACTGCTTATTGTACACAGGCCTGTTAGGACTTAAAAGAGCACAGTTGCCTGTCTGAAAATACTGTCAAGGCCACAGAACGTGCCATAAGACAAGCCACCACAGTGGGAATTTGAGGTAAACACAGAAGGGACAAATTTGTGACAGAAAGGTATTAATTCCAGGCCTGGTGAAGTGAAATCTGGTTACCACAACTTAGTTAATGCATTATAATGCACATTATAATGCAATAATGTGATAGACTGTGGGAAAGAAAGCAACTGCTCAAACATATGACACTCCAAGTTACACTCCAACATCTATGATCACCCCACAGATGCAGAACTTGGACTGTATAAAGGTGGTGCCTCCAGAAGAACAACTCTGGGACTCCTCCAACCCAGACCCCCAGGCTGAAGAAGCATCAATGACATGATGCTGGATCCACAGGTCTCTCCCCGCTCACTGGCCTCTCCTCCTTTTTCTCTCCTTCCCCCCTCTTTCTCTCTCTTCCTCCTTTAGCCCTCTCCCCATCCCCTTTTTTATTTCTTTCTATCTTTCTACTTCACATTTACTATTAAATATTATTGACTTCAGTATATAATGTTGTTTGCACCTTAATTTGGGCAGAGGCCTCTCTCACTAGTTTGATTATAACAAGGTTCTGCATCAACTTCTCAGCTACTGTTCCCTGACACAATTCAGAATCCAAAGAAGCATTAGAGTTTGGTGTCTCTGTGCCATCCTTCAAATCATTAAACTGATGAACATAGGCAGATATGATTTTTGGGTTCTTGGTTAACAACTTCCTAGGTTTGCCATGCTACATCTCCATTGTTTATGTTGTCTAATGGGAAACATGTTTGTTGCAAAATCAGGTGGCTGATATTTTCCTTGCTCCTATGTACCTTTTGTTCTTAAAAGTTGTGGTTCCTCTGACATCAGCTTCATGGAGGAACTATCTAGGGTACTCCAGATGTGGAATAAACACTGAAGAATCATCTCCTTTATATCAATGGTCTTTTTGTACTTCAAAAATATTTTCAGACCAAATAAACCAAGTTTTCTGTAGAAGACACTTGATCAAAATTTTAATAAAAAGAGCCCAAATTTAATGTTACACTCACAATTTCTCATGATATTGTTGTGCTTCATGATGCCAGAGAAGTTTGCACAGGTTTGCAATTTCAAGCCAGCTGCACTGTGTCAAAAACAACAGTGCAAGTGCTAACCTTAACTTGCATTTAAAATATGTACATAAGAAAGAGATTTAACTCTGCAGATATGAAGTGTTAACTTGTGAAAATAAACAAAGGGAGTAAAATAAGGTTTCAGTTCTTCCAGTCTAGCCATCAGAAACAAGGATGTGATAATCCTTGCCTTGCAGGCTAATTTCATAGGTGTGTGGCAGAAAGGGTATGTTTAATGTGAAAACTGCACAAGTCCTCTCTGAAATCTTATTTGAGGGTGAAATCCCACAGAAAAGACAAATACACAGACATGTTCTGTTATCTCTGTTCCTACCATTTTCTCTTGTTTTCAAGGCCTGACAGTTTAGCTCCATGTATAATTCCATTGTGGACCTCTGTACGCAAGATGTTTACACCACAAGCAGCAGAGAATTTCTGAAGGATGCTCTCTAGGTCCACCCAAGCTCAGGAATGCTTTTATTCTGAAACCTTTTGCCTAGAAAGATATCTGTAAATCTTCAAATGCTACAGAAAAGATAATATATAAATAACATGGTGCTGCAGTTGTTCTGATGGCCCTATGGACTATACCTTCAAAAATTACTTTGAGAAAGAAAATCATCAATATTTCAATATGAAGCAAAAAAAGAAAACAAACTTGTAAGATTTAATAAATAGGCAGAGATGTAAATACAGATTTTCATGAAAAACATAGGCTGTGGGTGTAAAAAAAATCTACATATAAAATTCAGATGTTTGGATCCAGATGCTTCTATCATTTACTCCATACCTTGAAGAATTTGCATCAATACCTGTCACTGTATTTTCTTATGTCATTGTATTATTCTCTAAACATGCTGTGCTGTATTTCATAGCAATGGAACAAATCTTCTCCTGTGGACTGAGTAAAATCATGCAGAAAATGCTCCTTGCAGAGAGGTATCTCTAGACTTTAATAAGTCATTAAAAAAAGGGAAGTCAAGTCTGCTATTAAAGTGATTTTCACATGCTTTTTGATGCAGACAGGATCACATGATGAGCAAAGAGTTTGAACAAAAAAAGATTGTGTTTTTTATACCATGGGGAAGGCAACAAAGCTGATGACAGGGCTGGGAGTTATGTCCTGTGAGATGCAGCTGAGGACTCTGGTTTGTCTAGTTTAGAGAAAAGAAGGCTGACAGGAAACCTCATAGCTCTCTACAGCTTCCTAAGGATGGGGGAGTGGTGGGGGTTTGGCTCTTTGCTCTGGGATCCAATAATAACAGGGTGGGAAAGGCTCAGAGTTGTGTCAGGGCAGGTTTGGAGGTTTGGGCTTGACCTCAGGAAGCACTTTACTGAGAGCATGGTCAGATGCTGGGAAAGGCTTCCTCAATAAGTAGACAATGCCCCAAGGCTGTCAGTGTTTAAGAGGCATTTGAGCAATGTCTTAAAAGCATATTTTAACTTTTGGTCAGCCATGAAGTGGTCAGGCAATCGGACTGAATGATCGTTGTAGTTCTTCCCACCAAACTGGTCTAGTCTAGTATAAACTAAACTAGTATAGTCTAGTCTACTTTATTTTGATTATTATATTATTATTTATATTTTGATTATCAGTCATATATTTTTACTTCAGATAATTGCCATTTTCACTTTAATTCCCCACAAACATTATGGGAAGCATAGTTACCCAGGACTAGACCACAGGTTTTGTTTTGGTTTGGTTTGGGTTTTTTTGGTTTGTTTTTTTTTTTGGTTTGTGTTTTTTTTTTTTTTTTTTTTTTTCCTTCT
>VZSE01006227.1:195353-248672 GCA_013398275.1 Promerops cafer
TTATTATTATTATTATTATTATTATTATTATTATTATTATTTAGTGAGAAGTAGATTAAAGGACTGTGGCATTAATTAACAGCCATGATAGGTTGTTGTTCATAAAAAACGGGGTTTGCCAGAAAGATTTTATAGAGTAGAAGGTTTTTTGACAAAATGGCTAAGTAGATGATGAAAAGTAAGGTAAAAGTTTCATGTGAAGATGGAAAAGCACTGTGCTTCAGAGCTGTGTTTGAAAATAAAAAACCAGACGAGAGGGTGGAAGTAGTAATATGCTGAGTGAACTTGAATCAGGAACATGGGATGCCTCATGCTCAGTCTTTCTGTATACAAGCATAAACTGGGAGAAGAGTGGCTGGAGATGAGCCCTGCAGAACAGGATCTGGGGTTGCTGGTTGGCAGCAGGCTCACTGTGAGCCAGCAGTGTGCCCAGGCAGCCAAGAGGGCAAACTGCATCCTGGGGGCATCAAACACAGCACAGCCAGATGGCCAGAGAGAAGATTATCCTGCTGAATGCAGCATTGGTGTGGCCTGAGCTGTGCTGGGCCACTCCATCTGAGAAGGACGTGCTGGTCCTTGATTGTGTCCAGAGGAGGCCAACAAAGCTGACGAAAGGGCTGGCTAGCTGGGGACCCTGGACTGGCCTCATTTGCAGAAAAGGAGGCTGAGGCTGACCTCATTGCTCTCTACAGATTCCTGAGGAAGGCGAGTGGAGAGAGAGGTGATGAACTCTTCTCTCTAGGATTCAGCATTAACAGACGTGGAAATAGTTCAAAGTTGCATCAGGGGAGTTTCAGACTTGAAAAAGGAAACAATTTTTTACTAAGAGGGTAATCAAACCGTGGGACAGGCTTACTAGAGTGGTGTTTCATGCTCCATTGTGCTTGTTTTGGCTGGGATAGTGTTAATTTTCTCCATAGTAGTTATTATGGGGCTGTGTTTTTGATTTCTGCTGAGAACAGGGTTGATAACCCAGGGGTGTTTTTTTATTATTGCCGAGCAGGGCTTACACAGAGCCAAGGCCTTTGCTGCTCCTCACCCACCCCACCAGCAAGGAGGCTTGGGGGTGTGCAAGGAGCTGGGAGGGGACACAGCTGGGACAGCTGACCCCAGCCAACCCAAGGGATATCCTACATCCTATGATGTCATGCTCAGCATATAAAGCGGGGAGAAGAAGGAGGATGGGGGAGACATCCAGAGTGCTCCACTCTCCTGGAGATGGTTGAACACATGACTGCTCATGGGACGTGGTGCATCAATTCCTTATTTTGCTTTACCTATTAAACTGTCTTTATCTCAACTCATGAGTGTTCTCATTTTTATTCTTCTGATTCTCTCCCCCATCCCATCACAGGAGAGTGAGTGGGTGTGTTTGGGGTGCTTAGTTGCTGGATGGGGTTAAACTACAACAACCAAGCCTGTCAGTTTTAATATTTTCTCATCCCAGAAAGTCCAGGCAGTTGGAATAGAGGATCACTGTAGATACCATCCAACTAAAATGATTCTGTTCTATTCTATTGCCCATGAGATGGCATTTGACACCCCCTCTTTCCTACCACAGATTTATCTCATTTGTTAACAAGTATATTGTCCTTAAAATGAACTCAAGCTCATTAATTCCCATTTATACTATCTAGGATTAATTTGATTTTGAAAATAACATTTTTATTCAGTCCAGGCAAAATCAGTCCCTAGCAGGACTCTGAATTAAATGGTATTCAAATAATAGCAAAAAATTATTTAGGTTCCTAACTATTGTTGCCATTATTTCTGGAAATTATTGGGTAGGATTCTGTAGCCAGCAGGAAGAAAAAAATTAGAGCAAAGAAGAACTTTGTCATCACATCAGGATCAGAGATAATGCAATTAAAAAAAAAATAGGCCATGTTAAGAAAATAGCATTTTTTTGTATTAAAACAGAAGAAAACAGGTAAAATAAAAATCCTGATTACTTTAATTAACATATATGTACACAGTTGAGTGCAAGCAAAAAACAAAAACTAAATCCTGTAGCTTAAGAGTCAAGTGTATAAGAGACTTTCTTTACATTGTGCTTTTCTCCCAAAAACCTGTCTTTGATCTAGTGTCAGAGTAGAAATCTCTCAAAAGGACATCAAAACAGACACAAGCATTTTTTTAAAGTAACTAGATGCTTTGGCCTGAAAAGGCTGGTGAGGTCGAACATACCAAAAGGTAGCACAAAACTGTCTTCCTAATAACTATGGTATACTTAAGAGACAAAAGAAAGCATTTTTAGCCTTTCTATTGTTTCTCAGGACATAGCTGAGTAAGGATTTTACAGACATTAAAGAACAAAGTAAAAAAAACTCCACTTTGCTCACTAACTTCGTGCTGTTTAAAAACTTGAGGGATAAAAATGTTTCAAGAGAGGTATAGCTTCTTAAACATTCACAGGTGTTCAAAAAGCAAGCATTCATGTCCTTAAGGCTAATCTGGTTTACAAACCAAAGTCCCAAGGTACTCACTTTGGACTGTCAGATTTTCTACTTGAATTCTTAGAGGCTTGTTTGAAAGCCTTCACTTCAGACTGCAATGCAATTATGTGCAATCCTTAATGTAGTTTAATGTAATAATGCAATCCTTAAACTAGCCCTGTTTAAGAAGCAGAGAAAATTGTTAAGGGTTGCAAGATTCTTTCATTCTGCAATAATCCTTTCTGTAGCCATGTTAGCCTTCTGTGTAGAAAAGTGAATTTGAAAGAGGTAATTTCAGTGCTTTGAAAAAAGTGTGTTCTCTATTGCCATTATGTGCATTTAAAAGTCCTATAAGAGAAAAAAGAATGAAAGTGCAGAACTCAATTTAAAACTCTCTTGCTATCATGTTGAGACATGCTGAAGATGGATTGGTCATGATTAAAGGTGAAACAGTTTTTATCCCTACCAATTAGTCATGTATGTAATATAAATTAATCCTTATTTAATGATCTCTGAGTCATTAGAATCAAGTTTGCATAGATACAGATAGATAGATAGATAGATATGTATAATTAGTTCTACAAAACCCCAACTTTTTTGTGTGAAACGAAGGTCAGAACTAGAGACAGACACGGTTTTATTATTAAAGAGATGCCAGACTCTTTATTGATATACTGCCCAGGGTGTTGCTGCGATAGTTTCAGAGTTAAGGCTCTTGGAGAGGTTGATAAAAATGTAAATTATTGCTTTTCTTGCTTGGGGAGAATGACACACTCTACGCACCATAAAGACAAACTTTTGGCAGAACAGAAAGTATTGCCTGCTGAGTCACTCAGTACCCTGCCTCCTGGAGACAATAACTTCTCATTGGGACAGGCATAGCAGTCTGTCCCATGGTCAATCACAGTCAGGAGCAAAAATTAAATAAATAGGAGGCTAGAGGGGAAGTGACCTCTTCCTTTGAGTGTTTAGAATAAATTCTCTACAAAACATATTTTGCCTACAGCAAGAGAGAGGAAGACATGCCCCAGATTCAGAAAACTGCCCACGCTGTTGTGTAATTCTCTGTACACAGCCCTCAATGAACTTAGTCAAACCTATACATTTGTTTTCAGGTACTGCCAAGAGCAGGAGTTTTAGAACTTCCATGAGACAGAGACAGTTAGTCATACATTTCTCTGGCTAAAGTGCTGAGTTTAGTCATGGAGATGCTTTGTCTGTGTTCACCCAGTGGTCTTTTCAAGTGCTCAATGTCTCTGCTGATGTGCTGGAGAGAAGCCTATCAGTGTTTCCTCCTTATGTTTCTCCTAAAGAAGATGACTAGGCTCATTGTTTTGTGCCACAAGTTGTATTTTAAGAAGACCAGTGATTGTGGGGCTGTCTGTCATGGTTAGGCTGATCTTTAAGTGCCAAAGGAAAAAAGAGAAAGAAATAAAGAGGACTAATTACTACCTTCAGAAACTACTCTGTAGATGAGATTCCCTGTCTGTTCCAGGTAGGTCATCTGAAGAAGCTAGGAAAGAAAATTTGTTTTAAGACCTGAACAGAAATAAGACTGAGGTTAGTGGTTCAATTTATTTTTATTTTCCCCAGGGACATTACAAATCCCTCAAGACTTACAGACACCAGCTAGAAAAAGTTCAAGAACTATGTTTTAGACTTGAATTGCTCAAGGATCTTGAAAACAGACAATGTAGTTTCAATCCATGTAAAGAATCTGCTTATGATAACCAAAAATAAAGCTGAAAAGTAGAAGCTGCTTACTTGAGTGACAGATGGAAACCTGAACCAGTGAAACTGCTGATGGACACATTTTGTTATTTTCATGGATGTGAAAAAAAGGCCATTCTTCCCATTTTCTTACACTTCCAAAAGCAGTAAGCAAAACAAAACAAATTAGCTTTAATTCAGCTCCCCAGACGAATACATTTCCTTCAGCTAGTCTGCTTTTGACACAGATATAATTCTGATAATAACTCTGGAGAAATCAGAACACTAGATATACATGTGATCAACCTATTCATGGCTATCTAACTGAGAAATTAACTAAATGCCATGAGAAAGAAAAGGTATGAGGAATATGAAAGTGATGGTTTCATGTTAGTTTTTTTCACATAATTGCCTTTTTTTGGTACCTGAATCTCCAAGCACACGACTTAAACCAGAAAGAAATAGGAATATACCATTTTGCCATGAAATAGAAGCTACTTGTACAGCACTTCAATTATTGCACCATTACTGCAATACAGCACCAAGAAAATGCATGAACTAGTGAGGAATAACTCACTAATTAATTTCCTTCACTCCTACTGCAGAAGCTTTGGTATTTTAAAATATTAGAAGTTTAAAAGCAGAAGTTTTCGTATTTTATTTTTAAAAACTTTTTTCTTCCTCCCACCATGGTAAAGTGATAAGGAAAAACAAGGGAGTATATAACTGTGTACACGTTCCCTATCTCATTTAAATTCAACTGTCAAAATATCAAAAAGATTTTGAAGGGAAGATTTGTATCCTACATTCAAACATCTTGCAATTGCCACATTTAAATAGTGCCACTATTCTAAATGATGCTTATAGGCCCAAGTAATTTATATGCAGCTCTTTCACTTCAGCTATTGTCATTGTTAAGGAAAGTGGAAACCATCTTGGCTAAAGAAAACTAAATATTAAAAGTACCAAAAAAACCAGATTGCTGTGAGTAATGGCAAAAATTGTTGAGAGAATGGCATTCAAATAATTCACCCTCCAGTAAAATTGGCAAAAAAATTAAACTTTTAAATTAAAAGATTATGTTATTTTGAAATATGGACTAGAAAGAAGCTTGGCATAACTATGTGAAACATCTACAAAGCAATGCTAGGTGTTAAGAATATATTTATCTAGCTAAGGTCCAATATTTTTACATGATATTTAAAAAAAAAAATCCATAAACAACAACAATCTATGCCTTGGGATCTTTCTTCTGTCTTAAAGATCCTAAATTGATAAAACTTGTCATCATGATGAACCTTGCAAATATCTGGCCTAAACAGACACTTCTGTACTTGCAAGTAGTTTGGTGTGTCATTTCTGAAAGAATGAGTAAGAGTTTGTCTACACTGCCTACTCTGACACAGCAGCAAAACCAGAAGAAGTAGCAAAATCCTTCCAGAACAAAAGAGTACAACAACATAAATATTTATAGCAGAATAAATCAAGTCACCACTCATCTGTCCTGTTAAGTTTTTTACCTCATCTCACGTCCAAGTTTCACTTTCCTTCATATAACACCTTAGCCTTCTGTTTTAAGGCCTTCCCTTTTGTTCATGTGTTTCATGAGGGTGATTTGCACATCCAACTCAGCAACTCAGAGGAATGATGCAATTCTGGAATAGCATCAATCAGTTTCCATAAAAAATTGCTTTTCAATAATGGTAATAATGAAAGATCTAAGAAATCTATACAGATATATTTCTATGGTAAGTTTATATGGGATACATGTATTTGTACATACATATGCAGTATAAAATCCTCTCATATCTTCAGGTATAACTTATCTTATAGGAACAATTACTTTTTCCCAGTCCCCAAGTCATTACATGCTTTCTGAAGAAGTTATATTTGGTTTTCATTCTTATATAACAGGAAACAAACAATTATGGATACCCAATGACTATTTCGGGCACTGAAGTCAGCTAGGAATCTGGTTCTGTTGGACTCTCCCTTAAGTGTTACTGCAGGGATTGCTGCTATGAGATTAATGCAGGCAAGATTTCACTGTCATTGGTAACAGAGAGACAACTGAAAAGACAGGGGCACATGCAGAATCTATTTGAAATGGACCTAGACAATTCCGATCTGAGTCAAACTATTATTTGCTCTATATGCACTGAATCACAAGAATGATGTGTGTACTTACAAAGTACAAACAAACTTAAAGCTGAGAGGGAAAAAAACCAAATTCAGCAGTTACAAAAATGAGATTAAAGTGATATTCTGAGAGATTTGGAGGTAGAAAATGTAAGGTGGTCAAAATGACTCAATTTAGTTAAGAAGATCTAATAAATTGAAGAAAGCTTAGAAATCATGCAATATACAATTCCTGCAGCAGTGTGTAGCTCACACAAAAGCTAATCTTATCGTATAGCATATCTCTTCTAGAAAGCATAGTAGAAAATAAAATTGTTTGCAAAGTGGCAGCTGATTCGGGAGATATGGTTCCAATGTTACCCTGTCTTCAGATGAAACGAGCGGGGTTGGGAGTGCCTGACAGAGTGTCTCCATCCCTTCTGTCATGCAGTCTTGTTCCAAATCATTGTCAGTGCTGCCTTTTGATAACCTGCACTTCACCATGCTGTGAAAAATGTGAAGAATGTTCTACACTTCTGATTCATTCTTCTCAATGCTTTACTTTAATGAGTGCAGAAGCAAAATGATCCTTACTGTGCTATGGACTCTATCCACCATCCTTAGGGTAATGAGATACAATACAATTTCTCAGATTCACATTGCTTGCAAACTGCCCGAGGAAGCTTCGAATGTTTGATTACCAGGGGAGTCATCTCCTCCCCACCATTTATTTTTGGTATTACAGACACTGTCCAACTGCATGAGATAAACTCCTGTAATACGGTATGCAGGAAAATACTGTCTTTCTTTTATTTGCTTAAATGCTGAAACATTTGATTTCTAAGATGCATGAAGAGAAGGAAGGAATAAACAGGCATTCAAAAAAGGACTAAACTGAAGTTTCTGTCCTACTGAGGGGTCAGAAGAATTATTTTTATATTTATATATATTTATAAATATAAATAAATAATATATAAATATTTTTTTATATATATATTTATTTTAAAAAATCAGAAAACATAATGAAAAGAGGATATTCTTTCAATCCCACATTTGTCTTTAAAGAGAAGGGATATGGCAGTTTTTACTCTGTTAGCTGAAACCAAAGCACTGCCAGGCTGATGAAGGGCCTGGGAGTCCATCTGTCTGGAAATAGTTCATATGAGCAAGTCACAGTGTCATACCAGTCTGTATGTCCTCGAGTTGCACTGATATCACCCATGGTAAGTCCATTCCCAGCTTCTATTTAGAAGTCTAGAAAGGATAGAAGCCACCTCTTCTACAGCCCCCACTTTCTGAAGTTATGTAATATCTCATATGGTTATTGTTTCCAGGGAAACTGATACTCCATTTCTACATCATAACCCAGCAACCATAGAAAACTAGGAACTGAGAAACAGAAATAAACTCATAAATGTCAGACCCAGACTGCTGTGAGCAAAACCTACAACAACTCCACTTGCAACAGTGTTTTTCCCACAGAAACAGCTTGCAGCATAGAAAATGCAGAAGTCAGCAGAGCATTCTTTCATCACACCGGTGAAAAAACTGATTCTGAATTGTACTAAAGATACATAATTCCCATCTATATCAATGTAAATAAAATGTTAGAAAGCAAGTAAGATTTGAAGATAGTTCAGCTCTTCTCAGGATTATGCAGGTATAATGAGAAAGCTAATTCTTGGAAAAAATTCAAGAAAAAATTCTGAAAGAATAAGGAATGGACATCCTTCCAAAGATGTCGAGAGAAACCCTAATGATTGCAATTCATCCCTCCCTGTTTTTGTGTTTCCATTTTTAGCCAGGTTTAAAGCAGCTTTTGTCAGAGATAAGACTATTTCAAAACAACACTGGAAGTAACACAATGTGCTAATTGATGGGAAGGGATGACTAGTTTTCACATATACTGATTTTCATCTGCACTCTATAAGACATGACACAAAAATAATGATTAATAACCACTTAATTTATCACTGGCCAAGAAACATCCCTATTAAGTCCTCCAGTGGATGAAGTCCTGTCAGTCAGAAAGGCTCTTCTCTGCTAAAATTGGAAAGCACGGCAAAAAATCATCTATGCTGGTCTGAGGGAGTTGAAATTCTACTCATAAAAGCAGTATTTGACTTCAGCATGTTTTCTCTTGGTGCCAAGAGAGCCTTCAAATATCATTGTGCTGAGACTGAAGACTTCTTGCCTGAGCTTGCTAGTTTTGCCTGAGTATTTTGTCCTCTCCACGCTAAGCACAAGAGTCTGAAAAATCCTGAGTTGTTGTTTGTGGACAAATAACACTATATGACAACTGTTAAAAGGCAGAAACCTCCATGTGTTGGTGTTTTTTTTTTTTTTTCTTGTTTGTTTGTTTGTTTTTTAATAATTATAAATTTGAAAGCAGAACATCTTAGGGCCTGAGGACATTTACAGAAAATCAAGCAAAACAGTGCAGTTTCTCACAGTTTCTTGGAACTTGGATAGTGTACACTTTAATCTCAGTTTAAACCTGTTGAATTAGTTTAAAACTATTTATGTTTGGAAACTTACATGCCATCATCTCTTTCCTGGAAGTTTCCTAAATTTGGAAAGGCTGCAAAGGTCCTTGGACTTCTCACTCTGAGAATTGTAGGGTATCTGCTGAGCTATTGGTATGAGGAGGGAATAACAAAGGGAGATAAAGTATTGATTGTCAGGGGGCCTTCAAATCCATAGATACTTCTTTCCTTCAGAAGAGTTCCACAGAAGATAGGAGGGGTGAAACTTTTGGTCCTTGAGAAGTGACTCTCAGATGCAAAATCACAAATTTGATTGCCTTTAAAATGTATTAAAATGATATTGAGTACACAGCAATGATTAAATGGCTGAATAATAAACTAGAGTAGTCAAAGTACATAGACTGAGGGGGAGCTATTACCAGAATGACTATAATTAAGTATAATTGTAATTGTACAATATAAATTATATATTAGCTACAATACAGAGTTGTATTATGTATTATACAGTATACAGTCAATTATGTGTCACATAATTCATTATAGCTATAAATATTTATTACTTATTATTAATTATTTTAGCCACATCCATCCTCTTTGACTAGCAGAACTAATTTTTGCTCCATAAGAAATTGAAGAAGTAGGCAGTTTCCACCCAAAAGAGTAAATGGCCTTGTCCCTCATGGCCTACATCCTCAATGCAGAGGTAGAAGGAAGGCTGTTCAAGTGGGAAGCAAATGTACACTTAGGATGCTAAACATTATTGAAGAGGTTTAGTCAATATTCTGAAAGGTGGTGTGGCCAAGTTCAAGTCTGCAGACCATACACACTGCCTTGCATTATCACCTCTGCTGATTAATTACGCCCGAGTATTTTTTACTTCGCTGGGCCTCCGTTTCCAATCTGGATGACAAGAATAATGATACTGATCACTCTTACAAGAAAATTTTAGGTGTGTGATAAAAGAAATCCAAGGTGACTCTATTACTGTTGTTTTCCTTTTGAATAGGTTTTAAAGGAAGAGCCCTACACAAATCAAATTAGTCTGTCCATTGAGACAAGGGTGTCGTAGCTAAAGCAGAAGCCACATGAATGTTTCTGGAATTTTCCCTTGTTCTATATTCCAGATATTAAGCATTAATTGTTCCCAGATTTCACTGGTTAAACAAAATAGTTCAGCACAACTTGAAGAAACCATACCTCCATTTTAAATCTCTATGGTATATTTTTAAATGCAGAAAGTGTTAATTATTGCTGAAATAATTATAAATCACTTCTTAAGAGACATGTAACTGGCCTATTCTAAAGAAAAATAAATTGCTTTGGATGAATTTGGCCCACACTCTATTTTTCAAAACACCTCATGTGACCAGTTGGTGCTGAAAGATGAGATGTATCTATAATATGATACATTCCAGTGTAATACTATTCCCCTTTGTACAGCTGTTGATATTGTGGTAATTTCAACATGGGTGGGTGCCAGGTATCTGCTAAAGCCACTCTATCACTTCTCTTCCTTTCCACAACTGGATAGGAGACAAAAAACATAGCAAAATGGTCATGTGTTTAGATAAGGATCAGGAGAGATTACTTACCAATTACCATCAACAGCAACATAGACTCAGGTTGGGAATACTAACCAAATTTACTACCAAAAAAATCAGGGCAGGATAATAAGAAGTAGAATGAATCTTAAAACCACTTTCCCCCCATCCCTCCCTCCTACTCAGTCTCTACCCCTTGCCCCAGAAGGGCAGAGAGACAGGTACTAGGAGTTATGGTCAGTTCATCACAAAAAATTCCTTCCACTGCTCAGGGAGAGAAGTTCTTCTCCTGTTTCACTGTGGGGTTTCTCCCACAGGAGACAGTTCTCCATGAACTGCTGCAGCATGGGTCACTCTTTCATGGGGTGCAGTCCTTCAAAGACACGCTTCTACAGAGAGGGTCCCACAAGGGGTCACAAGTCCTAGCAGGAAACGTGCTCCAGTGCAGGCGCCTCTCTCTATGGGCCCACAGGTCCCTACCAGGACCCTGCTCCAGCACACGCCTCCCATGGGTTCAGCAAATCCTCTAAGGCATTCACCTGCTCCAGTGTGGGTCTACTCATGCTGAGGGTGTATCTCTGCTCCACCATGAGCCTCCGTGGGCTGCCTCATCATAATCTGGAACATAGTCTGCAGGGGAATCTCTGCTCAGGTCCTGGTGCACCTCCTGCCCCTCTTTCTCCACTGACCTTGGTGTTTGCAGACCTGTTTCTCTCACGTTTTCACCCTGCTCTTCTCTGTCCCCAATTACATCGGCACAAAAGTTTTTTTACCCCTTCTTAAATATGCTATCACAGAGGCATTACTACCATCTGTGATTGGCAAGGCCTTGGCCTTGGAGCCAACTTGGATTGGGTCTGCTGGACATGGACAAAGTTTCCAGTGGCTTCTCACAGAAGCCACCCCTGTAGTCCCCTCGTTACCAAAACCTGGGCCTGCAACCCAAATATAATACCCTGAATCACTTGACAAAAGATTTCATGCACACTTCAGTAGCTCTTCTTCTATATTTATTACTCAAGTGGAGCATTCTGCAATACTTTGGTTATGAATTTAATTTGGTGGAATGCCGTTTGAAATGAATTCGTAGTCAGCCACCTAAGGTATAAGTAAAAACAAAAAAAACCATCTCCTTTCCTCTCCAGATGACTCAAGACAGGGTTTTTATACAAAACCTTGGAAAAGGTGGTAGCAGAATGATTGCTGCTAACATGATATTTATGGCCATGCATATAAGTACTTATACTCTAAATATATTTATACATATTGAGTGTGTATATATATTAAAAAAATATATATGTATACATACTGATGCAAACACACACATTTCTGACCAATAGTTGGATTTGACCTTAGAAGTCTTTTACAACCTTATTGATTCTATACTAATACATATTTTTTAAGTGGAAGAAAGTAACACAGGCAGAACAATCATTCATCAGTGTCAGTCCTAACCATGGCTTTTCATTCACAGATATTTCCATGGTGCATTCCATGGAATCATAAAAAGTAGAATATCCTGAGTTGGAAGGGACTCATTAGGATCATCAAAGTATAATTCCTGTTCCTGAACAGGACAGCCTGAAGAATCACACCATGTATCGGAGAATATTGCCCAGATGCTTCTTGAGCTCTGTCAGGCTTGGTGCTGTGACCACTTCCCTGGGGAGCCTCTTCAGTGCCCAACCACCCTCTGGGTGAAGAACCTTTTCCTGATATCCAGCCTAAACCTTTCCTGACCCAACTTCAGGCCATTCTCTTCTGTCCTGTCACTGTCACCACAGAGAAGAGATCAGTGCCTGCCCCTCCTCTTCCCTCACAAGGAAGTTGTAACTGCAGTGAGGTCTCCCCTCAGTCTCCTCTTCTCCAGGCTGAACAGACCAAGTGACCTCAGCTGCTCTTAATATGCCTTCCCCTCAAGGCCCTTCACCATCTTCATTGCCCTTCTTTGAATGTTCTTTAACAGCTTAATATCCTTATATTGTGGAGCCCCAAACTGCTCACAGGACTCAAGATGAGGCTGCCCCATTGCAGAGCAGAGCAGGACAATCCCCTCCCTTGCCCAGTTTTGACACAGCCCAGGACATGGATAGCGTTCCTGGCTGCCAGGGCACACTGCTCCTATGAACTGGGAAAGGCCAAAGAAATTCTGATTTTAAGAAATACAGCGGAGGTCTGAAGTACTACCTTTCCTGTGTTGTACAGAGAAATCTAGCAACAAAAATACCTTTAGTACTGCAAGAGATGTTGCATTTCAGAGTACAGTTGTAGACTGGAAATGAAACTAGATGCAAATGAATGAATCTGTGTTGAGCATCATTCCTGTACTGCTAGACTGCATCTAGCATCTGATCAACATAGGTTTTCGCTGTCTTAGTATTCTGGCATTCTTAAGGGTATTTATAGCCTCCAGTACTGCCCTGATTGGCAACAATTACACATCCCCACACAGAGAATAAATTTCTCTTTTGTTTCACCCAAGAAAAAACCCTGAACCACCCCCCCACCAAAAAAAAAGGAAAAAAACCCCACAAACAAACAAATAAACAAACACCCCCCCTANTCTGAGATAAATTTCATATGACTAAATAAATAATGCAAGTCCTTACTGGAGACCCATATAAAGTTCCATTCAGCAAAATACATTCTTGCTGCAAAATATATTCTCTCTCTGAACATTCTTTTTGGTCATAACCTTTCCTCTATTCATACTTACAAGAAAAATAAACTACTTTATTCCTACATTTTTCCCAACAAATTGATGAAGACTCTGCTTTGTTTCAATATTTTTGCTTTCACACTCTCTAGAGAGATGGGAAATTATGCCATATTCAAACTGAGATATTAAGTATTTCAATATTGGAAAAAAGAGACAAGTCCAGAAGTCCAGAATAAAGTAAAAATAAAAAACAGCAGAAACAACTGCAAGAGTGGTGTATATGAGATTTTTTACTGATCAGCAAAAGGAGAGAATAGATAAAATTTCTTCGGGATTTAAAACCCTGTAACAAACTGGGTTAATGATATGAACATAAGCTAATCATATTTCCTTTTTTGCATTTTTTGTACATAACATGCGCTGAAGAAAAGAAACTAAGGAACTCTTTGTTGCCTTATTGCTGAAAATACAGTTAATTTCTATTTAGGGACAGTGTAACATCCATGGTGTAATTGGCAGCACTGACATATGTCTGCATGCTGTGTGTCCATAATGACCCAAGCAGTGCTTTTGCCTGCACTACTCCACCTCTGCCAACTGCCTGATGGACTCCTGCTGGCAAGAGTCCCTTTCCAACTGCTTGGCACTGACCCTCATGGTTCAGTGGAAATCAAGCCTGGGATGGTATATCCCTTAAATTCATGCTGGCTGGTAGATACCTTCAGGGAGAGCACTCCGCTTTCAAAGGCTATTTCTGCCTTTGGTCCTTGAAGGTGAATCATCCGAGCTACTGTCCTTTAGTGCTGAGCTTGGAATAGCCAATTTATTCTCCATTTCTCATCCTCTGTCATTTTTAATTTATCAGTTAGATAGCAGATATTGTGAGTGCTCGAGTGAAAGTTTGGGAGTTAAGCCTGAGGACTTCCGAGGCCAAGAGAAAATATAATGCTGTTCTGCTAAATCACCCAGGGAAGCCAACTGAAACTGCAGAACTCATTACCTGACCTAACTTAAATTTTTGTGTTGCTTCCTAGAGCTAATTAACTAAGTGTCTTTAGAGATCATCTGAATAAAACATCAACCACAGCAGTGAGAGCAAAAACAAAACTACTCCATGCACACACAGTTTGGGGATGTTCTCCGTTTTTAATACACATTTAGCCCAAACTTCTTCTACAAATTACAACTTTTATACAAGTGCATACTGAACCATCTACTAATTTTTTTTGCTAAGTAAAAATGAAAATTAGAAAAAAAATCTGTCAAGGTTTTGTGCCTGTGTGTATATTATGTTTATTTATGTATATAAATAAACTAAAACATTCAGCTGGTAATTGAGGTTAGAGATAATTTTTTAAAGATTATTGGGCAGAGCCCAAGCACACTGTGAAGGTGAAAATGTATGCCTCTGTGTTAATAGCTGCTGGTTTCATCAACACTGTCTAACTGGTTAACCAAAGACTCAGGTAGCCAGCAGGACAGCTGGCAGCTTTCATTAGTAGCTTGAGGAATAACATAGAACAAGAAGCAGTTGCTAGAGAGAGGCAGTCTAAAAAAAACAGAAGAAAGGATAAGTGGATGTATCACTTCTTTATGTTCCCTTTCTGGTGCTCATAATATGTAATTTTCCTTTGTTCAGTTTCAGTCAACCACATATCCTGTGGTGCCTAAATAAGTTGTTCCTTTCTTAACAGTGATATATTTAGGACAAATTTCCTTAGAAGATAATTCCATGTTTTGTCCGAAAAAGTCACAGAATCATAGAATGGTTTGCGTTGGACGGGACCTTAAAGATAGCCATATATTATTTACATTTCAAGTGCCTTAGATGAGAAGAAAAATTGACTCCCATAAACTTCAACAAGGATCAAGGATATTTCCTTACTTATCAGTCAAGTTCTACTTTTTCATTGTTTTTTTTTTTACTGTTGTTCAGTTTTTAAATTTTGTTTGGTTGGCTTTTTTTGTTTTGTTTTGTTTTTAAGATACTGTCATGATTAAAGTTTTCATAAAACCCAAGAGAAGTTCTAGCAATAAATTCTGAGAGGCCCTTAATGGTCCAGTAAGCAGAATAATCCTTTCACTTATAGCAAAACAAATGACTCACAGTCTATTCCATAAATGAAGATCACCCTTGACCTAAGCTAGCTCTTTCACTCCATCTCAAGAGTATTTATATGTGTTTGAATGACACATTCACTATGGAAATCATAACTTGTTATAGGATAAACATAAAATACATATACTTGTCTGCACAGACATGAGAAATAATTTCATACAGGATGCCAGGACTAATGCAGGTCATGTTTTTTTCTTCTATTTGTAAGATAAATAGCAATGGCAAATAGCAATACAAATGAGCCATACAACCAGGGATTTTTCAGAGTCTGTTCAGTGAGGCAGAAAAAGTTTCAGTTTCGGCTGGTTGATGTGCACTTTGATTACTGACCCTTGAACTCCAGGGAAATAAGAAAAGGAGAACTCAAGTGGCCTTCCCTCTGCTGAAGTGGCGGAGCCCACGGGTCTAGCCATTGACATTAATGAAAAGCTGAGGCATTGCACAAGCCTGATCAATCACAGAAAATAGAACAGTCACATCTAAATTCAGTTTCAGAGGCTGATCTTTTATATTCCCCCAAAGTCTCTAATTGCCAACACACTTATTCCTTCATTTGCAGTAAATGTTCTCTTGTGAAAATCCTTGTACTCAAGCCCCTGGATGTGATCTCAGTCTAGAAAAATAGTGCTGAATTGAGATTTTCATAAATCTTAGCCATCCAGGCTAATATCATAGCTCTTATTTAATTAAAGAGCTCTTATTTAATACTTTTTTGCCCATCCCAGTTAAAAATGTTTTTAACTTTGTTTAGAAATGCTACTTAAGTTTTGGACATGACAGAATAGTAGGAATGCCTGCCTAATGTCCTGTGACAGATGCAGGTGGCTGGAGACAGCCTGAAATCAGAAGTGGGTAAAGGTGGAGGCTTGTTTCTTAAAAGTAGATGCTTTTGAGCACAGGAAGGAAATAAGCTATGCAATGGTAAGTTAAAGGAGGACAAGGGAGATAACTTACACCATTTTCTTGCACACCAGACTGAACTGAAGGTTAGGGGAAGGAAAAAACCCATTTTCAACGATTCATAGAGTGCCTTTATCTAATCCTGGGCCAGAGCAACTATCTGCTCTTGAAGAAGTTATTGTATGTCTATCAATACAAAGGCAATTCTTAAGACACCTTGACACTAGCAGAACTTTTGGTGCGAGATGTAAGGCTGGTAGAACAGAGGCAAGCTTAAAGTGGGATGACCATCATGAAAGCTGGTTTGGCTTTACTGGAACATAAAGTCCATATTTGCCATTGCAGAAGAAAGTGGGGAAACTGCCGCAGACTGCAAAGCAACGGGAATTGTATTAGAACATTTTTCATTGATGTCTGTTCAAATGCAAAACTAATTTTCATTTTGCCATGTTTGTAGTGCCTTTTCTTTGTTTTCTGCTGAGTTCTGAGTTGTCAAACAGTTTAGCATGAAAAAAACATAAGTGAACTGTAAGCTTAATTCCTCATATATTTGAAATATCTATTTGATTTTAGGAGTTATTGTTCATTCCCTGTTGGATATTGCCAAAATAATCTAATCATTGTGGAAGGAATGGGGGTGGGGCGGGAATCAGTGGCTTGTAAATTTGATAGCTAAAAACTAAAAAAAATGCTATTGATATATGATAACTAAAACTGTTCCAAAATGATATTAAAGCTCTCTGTAAATAAAAAAGAACATGCATAAGAAAAATATCAATTTGAAGGGTAGAAATGAGAATTCTGTCACTGATTAGTGAGCAATTAATGTGCTAATTGAAAAATAAAACTGTTAAATAAAGAATTAATTTAAATTCTTTCAAATTATTATCGGAGAAAACAAGTGTAATTTCAATTTACTAAAGAAGAAGAGAGAAAATATGTTAGTAAGATCTGTTTTTTGACATACCACTTTCTGGCCTCTTTTCTGACTTTTGGATAGCAGTAAATGTTAAAGATATACATAATAAATTTTAAAAATACACATGGCCAAAATTTCAAATACTGGCATCTCAGCTGTCTCTGCATTATTTTTCCCTATTGACTTGCTATATCTGTCTTCAAAGATACCATTCTCTGTGAGCAAAATGGCCAATACCAAAAGACTGGAATTGGAAATAATAATAAACTACTTGTAATTCTTATAAATGGTTACAAATCCTGAACCTCATTTGACAAACTTGTTTATTCACTCAAATTCAGAAGGGTGTGCAATAATGCTTTGGAGCTTGTACACACTGTAACAAATCAGGATGCAAATAACAGCTTGCAGTAAAGCAGTTCATTGTCAAAGTTTAGAAGCATGAGAAAAATAAGGAATAAGGAATTGATATAAGCAGTGTGATCTGAATATTAGTTTTGCCGTTTTGAACGATGCATTATGCATGTATCTGCAGTTTCACAAAGCTCCTGTTAGCTCAGCTCAACCCTTTAGATAAATGCTAGTGGAAGAGTATAAACCAGCTGAATTTTATTATCAGGAGCATAAAGGGGCTCAGAACAAGATTAGCTGCCACTGCTGTTAAGTAAATTAACCCCAACAGCCCTAACAGCCCCATCCCTTTTGCAAACCCAAACTCCAAAACCACACACACACACACACACACACACACACACACACACAGATGTATCACACATGTGAAAAGAATACATTCTGAGAAGAATTGGATATATTACCTGAAAGCTGAAAGACCCATTAAAACCTGATATTTCTGGAATCAGAAGGCACTACCAGGGGGAACATTAGAAAGAAATGACAAGAGAAAGGATAATTTAAAGCTCTTCAAGGATAACCAGTCCTAGGGTTCTATATCATGTTATCATTACTGTGTAAAGTATACTGTGCCATTTTCGTATTTGATCTTTATTATAATCATATTAAGAACAAGAAATTGTTCTTCGCTTTCACCTCTGTCATGCCATATCATCAAGGATGTGTTACAGGAAAATGTTGTGCAAGAAGATCTGATCTTGAAGACCTTTTTAAAGAAAGATGGAAGGCATAAAGCAGCCTGCACCTCTGCTTTTCTGTGGCTTTGAAGAAAATCAGAAACACAAGTCTTTTCTGCCCTCCCTAGTCTTTGTCAAAGAGCCAAGCCAAGGGACAACTCCAGAAAGTCAATCTAATTCAAAAAGGCTAGACTCTGACAGTCATGATTAACAAAGCATCCATTTGGCGGAGACTTGACAGTTAGATGACTGGAGTGATCCTTTCAGAGAAACAAACAGTTCATTTACAAATTACGCTTCATTAGTTTGGAGAAGATTAATCTAATTGCAGATGGCAAATTGCAACTAAAGCTGCCTAATTTTAGTGGAAGCACCAGTAAAAGTTAATTTTCACTAAAACTACAAGTTTAGAAGTGAAGGCTCCCTCCACCTCAAACTGAAAGAAAGTATCAGATTATTATAGCCTAGAGTCTTAAAGCAAGTTTAATGGAACTGGGAGGCAGAACAAAGGTGTTTCAGGAACACGTGTACTTAGCTGTATGGTTTACACTTTTAAATATACCCATCATGTTTCTAGACGTATTAGGGATACAGAGATGCTTCTGCATAGGAGTGGTCAGGGATATTTTTTAACCTGAAATTTTATAGTCAAAACCAAATGCACCTCCCAAATTGGAAGATATTGAAAGGAACATGGAATTTCAAAAAAAGTTTTAAGAAATTATTGTTCAAACACGGGACTCATTTAGCAGGCAAGAAGTCCAACAGATATTGAGAAAGTTATTAATATGGTTCAAGAGTCTTGCCTCATGAATTCCCTTCTAGCAGTTACTTAATTATTAATACAGAGGTTGACATCTTCAATAAGGGACAAAAGGCGTTCTTACAAAACAATGGTATTTAGCTGATTTGTGAAAGTTTCATAAGGAGGGATTTGAAATGGGGCATTTTCGTCAAAAAATAAATGGAATCATAAAAATGGGCTATCCTAGATTAGTGACTTTACATTTTTAAGAAACTTGGAAGACTGGTTTCAGCCCAAACTCAAGAAGGAAATTCCTCCTGCATCTTGCTGCGATATACTTCTAAATGGATATACTAATCAACAACTTTTTTCTATATATGTGCAACTGTCTTTTAGCTTCAGAATTACAATGGCCTAATCTTCTCTTATAAATTTCCATAGCCGATAATCCTTTCCATATTTTCTGCGCAAGACTAATGACACCTAATTCATCATATTGACCCTGCTGCGCCAATTCACTTTAGGAAAAGCAAAAGCGTGCAGAAACCGGAGTCTGAGAATTTTGATGACAGATGACACCTTAACAACTGATGACACGATAATTCATTAATAATCTATCTGCATCTCTGAAGATATAATAATGTAAATATCAACAACATAAGAATTATTTTCTTTTCTTTTTCTATTTTCTTCAGATATTTTGTCAATTTTTTGATAGATTTTTAAAATCCATTTATTTGAATCTTCTTATGAGTTAAAAAACCTTTCATGTCAAGCAGGCAAATGCCGAGGAATAGGCAAAGCAAAGTAAGTACAGAGAGATTATAGTAACTGTAATCACTCTGTGACATGTTCATTCATGCTGACATTTCTGTTGGTCAAGTGGCAACTTTGCAATACCTGAAGTGAACTAGCAGCACTGTGCCTGCTTAATGCACACACCCCGTTTGTTTTTAACAACATTGCCACAAAAACAGGGGAAAGCAAAACCAAGATAGATTCTTAACATTTAGGCAAGACCAAATAAAACTCAAAAATAAACACAAAATCTCCCCAACAAAACAATCAAGCAACCCAAAAAAACCAAACCAACCCAAAAGAAACCAAAAAACCAAACCACTAAAAAAACAAACCAAGAAAAAAGAAACCTAAAAAAACCCTGCAGCAAGCCTTACTAGAGAGAACTGATTCATTATGTCATCTCCTCAGGGTTTTCTAAAGCAGATTTGGCAGGGCAGTGACTTTCTGACATGACTCAGGTTGTCGAGCCAGTGATCAAGTGATTTGTGTTGTGACAGTTCTCTACAGGTCAGTTCTAGGAAATGAGATTATTTCTGTTCAGCAGGAAAATAACGAGACAATGGCAGGGTCAGAGAATGGAGCAGACATGAATACATAAGGGAAACCAGTGATCAAGACGTGGCTTTTGTAGCCAAGTTTCCAACCAAAAACTTCCAATTTATAGTCCAGATTCACTTCTCTTACACAGGATCCACAATGCCTTTTCAAGCATTAAATTCAAGAATGAAAGCAAAGATACTGTATTTTAAGGAGATAAATTTTAACAACATTCTTATGCATCTTAGTGTATGCTATTGAGATTACAGAGATAGTAAAAATATGAACCCAAACTAAATTTTAAAAAGAGAAAATTATGTGAAGTTACAACTACTGGTGAGGAAGACATCGGTGCAGATACAGTACAATCTACAATAATGGTAACACATAGAAAGTTTAGTTTGGCGAACCTAGTATTTTCCACTTATGAGCTTTGAATACTGGTCGGCCTAAATGCACATATAAACATATAAAAACTGTAGAACTTTATCCATTCCAGGTCAATTAGAAGAGCGTATGTTAATTGTCTTGTGTAAAACTTCACCATGCAGCTGGAGAAGAACCTCTCTTTGAAATTGTGGAAGCACTGAAAAAACAACTTCAACGACAGCTGAATTCTATCTATCTATTAAGTCATGTCAGGATGTTAAATACATCTATGGTCCTATTCAGCTGCTTAAAAGGCTATTGACTATTACAGATAATATATCGAGTTCCATATTTCTTCTTTGCTCACACACACTATTCACGTGGTATAATAACAGTGTGTTGAGCATGTGGGCTTGACTGGGAATGGCATATATGCAGCGCAGCATAATTCTCTCCTGTGGATTCATCACATTTGATTTAAATTATTTAAACAATATTTCTAATCTTTTCAAATACCCATAAATTGATGGTGCAAATCTCAAAAATAGAGTAATTTCTATGATTACTACACTTGGAAATTTCAGTTTAACCATGAAAATTATATCCATGTAGAACTCTTGAAAGTGGCAAAATTTCAAATGTAAAAGTGAGTACATATTTACTCTGGTGCACCCACTTCATCTACTATTGCAAAAGATTATCTGTCAGTGGCTGATGAGGACACATACCCTTCACTAAGTAATGTTTTTCTACTTTACATGGGAGGAAATGTTCATTTCTTAATAGTAGGAAGTGATCACAGTCGTGTTACTCCTAGAACTATTGCCATGCCCAAGGTGATAAATCACTCAGTTTTTATATTACAATAGATTCGAGGATTGCATTTATTTGCAAGTATCATATTTCATAGTTGAAATATAGTAGAATTGATATTTTCTCTGCAGAATAGTTCTTAATACTTTGTAGAGGCTTGACTTTCAGAGGTTTTGTGGATGTTACTGGAAACATTGTGATGGCAGAGGTATCCAATGATACTGGAATAATCATTTTCAAGAGTGAAAAATTGAATCTAAATGGAGGGTAAAAAGTTTAAAGCGCAAAGCTTGCAACCTCTACACTTACTAAGACTTTTCTTAGTAAATAAATAGATAAAATAAATATATTAATTTTAGAAATACAAATTCTTTTGCATTTGCATAGGAGTTCTCTGTCGAAGGCATTTAGATTTTAACTAAATGAAAGTCCATGAAAAGCAGGGGAAATCCACTGCTAGGACTTACACCTTAGTATTATTTCTCTTAGCAGTATTTTTATTGCTTTGTTTTGTTGAAGGCAGGTCTTCAAATTGTAGCTGATTTACAGTGACTGATCTTTAGGTAAAAATGAATAAGCCAGGTGAACATAGTGATCATGAAATACCATGGAGGGGATCAAAGCAGTAACATAATACCTCTAGCCAGCTGGGACCTCAGAAGGTTTTAGTCCTAAACCCTGCAAAGAACAGGCTCAGCCATGGGGTCTGACTGGGTTTCTCAGGAGTTTATTGCCAGGAATTTGGAAATCCTCCAAGGAGAAAGGCACCACCACCTCCCTGTGCCCTGCACTGATGCCTGGTTGCCCTTGTGGGGAAAAAACTTGTCTTAAACCTTAAAACTCCTGTTTCGGCCAATGTCTCTCATTCTCCCAGAAATCACTGTGAAAAACACATCCCCACCCTGTGATCCACTTCACTCTCTACTGGGGTGCAGTCAGGTGCTGTGAAGCCAAATCTGCTCCTGCTGAACCAGTCCCACAACCTCCCTTTGCAGGGTGAGTGTTCCAACCCTGTTGTCTCTCTGAGAACCTCCAATGTGTTGATATTTGTCCTGCTGTCTGGCCCAAGCTGGACAATGTTTTACCCTTAGCCAAGCCATGTTGAAAGTTCCCCATTAGACCCTTCTCTCTCACATGCCCACAAATGTGCACCAAGAGGACTTGGTCTATGAATATTCTTGCAGCTGTAGTGAGGCTGTATTGCCCACTCAGTCTTTGGCACCCCTGCCATCTCTCCAAAGGGCTAACACGTTTAAATGACAGAACTAATATGTTTGGGAAAAATAGGTAAGTTTCTTCATTAGAACTGACAAAGCAGCAGGACGTTTCAAGTTAAGAACAGGTGAAAAGCAATGGGCCTAAGTTGAACCTAATTAAGTTCGTTAGTTGAACAAATAGAGGAAAAAAAGGTAATTATCACCACTCCACTAGCAATGTGCTTGACACCGGATAATTAGCCTTTTGGAAAAGTACCACAGAGCACCACAGTGTCACAATTATGCAAGTTTTCAGACTAACTTAGAAATATCTGCATAATGGAGTTATCAGTGTAATGATTTCCCAGAGAATGTGAGAAGAATGTGGTAAGTGACTTTGTTGGAAGTGGAAAGATGTGTTTGTTCTTAAAAGATGGTTTCAACACTTACACTGTACAAAAGGAACAAAATGCCAAAGTATTGCTTATATATGCATTTGCAATCTAACTGTATAATCTGCTTTATAACAGTGATATGAAGAACTTTCCCATTTTGAGGTGAAGGTGGAACAGGACTGTGCTTCAGCCACATTTTTAGTATTTATGTGACTTTTATAAAATCGGTATTAGTAGTATTGTCAAATTCTTCTCAAACCATCTTTCAATAGAAAAAATCCTTAAATAAAATTTGAAGATAGCAACAAATGAGAGAAGTTCCAATCTGTATATATGTTTCTATTTCTCAGTTACTTGGAGTGTTGTCTGGAATTAGGGCCTATTTATTAGGATAAGGCGTGAAGCAGAATATACATTACATTACTGTTACGAAGGAATGCTGCATTGCTTACAGTTTATTTTGCCCTTGAGTGCCATAATGACTTTTTACCTGTATTAAATTCTTGTGTTTTTGTAACAAAATTCATGCTCTTGTGCCTTAATGAGCCCTCAAATGTAATTTATAATCAAGCATTATGTCTCTGCGATTGCTACATTCCCTGTTCACACATACCAGTTTCCAACACACAACACAACTTTGTTTCTCATGGATGTTTCACTCCAGCCTCCTGGCTATTTCCTAGATTCTAAGTACTTTTAATTGTCAATCTCATCTTCCTTAGAACCTGATGAAAGTGTGGGTGTTTGTTTCTAAAGTTCCTTATATTAAAACAAAAGGGCCAAAACCTCTAGCTAGATAAGGTTGAATGTTACCTAGTGGATTAAGGAGAAAAGGAAAGAAATAGTGATTGCGTGATGATTCCAAATGTCCTCTGCAATAATTGCTAGCACTACTACGTTTTGGTTTAATCCATGTAAGTTTCCACTGCTTTGCACTCTCACCAAAGGAGAGCTTCTCACTGATTTTGACAGTACTACAGCTAACATCAGCTCTGAGGGAGAAATTTTTGACTACAGTTCCCTTGTTTTTACACGGCAAAAAACAGCGCAAAATTGGAACTCAAAGTGGCACAGCTGATTAATTAGACAGACATTGCCATGAAGTTTGAGTAGCTAGAATAACCTAGTATCTCTTTACTGTATCTAGTCATCCAGTCACATGCTACATAGTTTGCCTATTTCAACAAAACTTGGTTTAAGATCACCTAATAAAAATGCTTCAACTCTTTAAAGTTTTTCTGATGCTGATGGATCTCCCTATAGGTTTTTGGCATAGCAGACATTCCACTGAACATGTTTTATCTCAAGTTATGTTACTGTATGCCATATTTTAGAAATATTTCCTCTACATACACTGACAGAAATCAAAATCTCCCATTACCTATGATGGTTGTATTTGTGAATTAGTGAATTAATGTAGCTAGAAATATTTTCTGTCACTTCATTATAAATAAGGAAAATCCAGATAGCTAAGCTATATAACTGTGAATAAATTAGGACTAGTAGAGATGATTGATCAGTCTCATCTTTTATGTATGTGAAAAGGATATACAGTTGTCCAATAAGTCAACTTATTTTGCGCCTTTGTGAATAACCCTCTTCTTGTCCCTTTTTCTTTCTATGTACATAGCCATATATAGCTAATATATATCAAATCACTATTTTCAAATAGTATCTGTGATTCTAAATGCTTCAAACAGCCACAGGGGCATATTTATTCCAAAGAGTGAATCCAAAATGACACAGCTAATGAGTATGTCCTTGAAGGACTTAGGCTGCATTTATGCATATGTAATTTGGTTACGATGGATTCATTAAGGAAAGGCAGAGATGTCCGTATTACCTGAAGCCTATTTGAAGCAAACATCTGTTTTGCTAAATGGAGAGCATTTTTGAAATACGAATGAGCAAGAGACCTCATCTTTGCACGTGGAAAGAAAAGAAGGAAGGACTTAAGACAGATCAGTTAATTACCAAAATCTGCTAGCATGATCTGGTGCAAGAAAATAACCATACAGAAAACTACATGCTTTCTGGGCTGCCTGGACCAACCCATATATTTATAAGTATGAATAATCACCATGCTTTTATAATCTATAGAAATAAAAACAAAGACATTTTTCCCTATGCTGTGTTCATTCCACTACTTTCTAATATTTCTCAAGTAATCCATACCTGCTCATTTGTTCAATTGTACAATTATTTCAGCATTCTGAGAGGGTCATTCACAGAGAGGCAAAGACAAAGCATTCAGGCAAACATTCTACATATGTATGTTGTGTGGCTGCAATGGATCCCAAAAAGATTCAACTGGTACCTACTTAGGAATGAGAAGAATTGGCATGCAATACAGCTATGACTGACTTCACCTCTACCTAGCTTCCCTTCCACGTCAAAAAGCCATACAGCTACAAGGCACCTGTGCAAATCAAGTATATTCTCCATATGTAATGGCTGGATACATAACAATGTATTTTATAAAACCACATTCTGCAAAATGAACCATTAACAAGGTGTGCTATAACAAGGTATACATATAAAGAAATATGAATAAATAGTCATATGTATAAATAAAGGATGAATGACCAAAAAATTATGTCTGGACCGACACAAAGCCACGCTTAGCTAAGATAGTGGTTTGTAAAGATTATGCAGGGATTCTGCTTTACAGGGTCGCTTAGCAAGGTCTGCAGATACCAGAGTGTTGATATAGGGAGTTCTGATCATCAGAAGATTCCAAGTTGTGGAGACCTTGTCCTTGATTCTTCATATAAAGTTCAATACTCTTGCAATATAAATTTGGCTTTCATATATTAATCCTTCTAACAATGAAAACTAGAAAGAACTTTTTACCCACTCTCCACCACTGAAACAAAATATTCCAGTATGAAGCAGAGCACAGGTCATAGAGAAATTGGTTATACTCTTATATTGCATTTTGTGTTACTTTACCATATTTTTTACCACATTTCAAAAACTAAAATTTCTGTATTTTTTAGTTCTGAACTGCTCTTAATGAAGCACCATATCTGATTTACATTATCCACTGTAAAATTTAACATTTTCCTCCAGAATAGTAAGAAAGAGTTAAAGTTTCCCAGTTCTGCCTTACAGTTTCCTTCATGTTCAGACAGCAAATCACCCAGGGAGGGCTAACCTTGTGAAAACCTCATGTTACACCATGTCCATTACAATTCATTTTGTGAAGCTAAGGAAGGTGTAAGATATCTCACTACTTTCCTTCTCTATTGCTCTGTCGAGACAGTGGACAAGTCTTCCATGTTTTCATGACTATTATTGTTAACATAATGATATTTGAATATATACCAGAGCTCAGATTTTTAACTAAAAATATGTCCTGAGTAGCAGGACAAGCACTCTATGAATGTGAAAAATTATATCTTGATTTTAAGGTTTTAATTTTGTGTCTACCTGAACACTAACAGGAAATGCATAAATACTTTCTATGTCTTCCTCATGAAATTAAAATCACTACACAAATTAATAATGAGTCATATGTATAAGAGTGCAAAAGATAGAAATTTCAGTGGCACTGCATTTTGGTCATGAGCAGCTGAGTACCTGCTGTTTATAGTCTCAAGCTTTCCTACAATAGCATCTGCCATCCATTAGGCACTTAGACTAAGAGGTAAAAGTAGAATGTAGACAGGGACTAAAGGCAATGATGTTTGTTTTACAGGCTCAATAAAACAAATCAATGAACTGTTTGATCAATATACTAGAAATAAGATAAAAACCTCCAAACCTCCAAATTGAAGGACTTTAATTTAGTTTATGAATTCCGCACAAAATGAAGACAAGTCAATACATAGCTTTTCCTATTCTACTTAATGATTCATCACTCCTTTAATATAAATATGCTGTCCCAAAAATACATTATATATCAGTAAGATGAAGTATTGAAGTATGAAGAAGAATTTGTATTTTATAGTGACAGACCGTGGTAGTGTTTCTGGCAAATAAAATGAAAGAACCCAAGTAAATGTGCACTTCTTATTAGGTTAACTTCTCAATCCTTTCCAACAACATGAACGTATATCATAAACATGCAGTGGTATTTTGATGATGGCCAATCCACCACCTTACTCACTGCTAAATACAACTGAAGAATAAGAACTGAAACAATTCTGAACATTACCTAGCTGAATTTTAAATTAAAAAGACATTACACACACAAATGGAGTGGTGGTGAGTGGAGATAGAATGTGGCTGTGCTTTACTCCAACTTCTTAGTGGTTTGATTCCCATTTTGTTCCAAGCCCCTGATCTTTATTTCTTAAAATTCAGATATAGAAAGCAATAAAGTAAATTTTTTTTCCTCTTAACTTCAGGCTGGGAACAAAATTGAGACTCCTAGTTTCAACTTTGAGCCATCATACTGTTCTTGTCTTTTCCAGAGCATGTCCTCCTACATGTAAATATTTAATTCTTCTTCTTTCCCTTGGAAGAACTAAGAGACAACCTTCCCATTTTGTTAAGGTAGAGGAAAAGTCCCCTTCAACTAGCTGACTGGACTGAACTGATTGAAATTGGATTCCTCTTCTAACTTGTTACTTTTTTGACTGTGCATCTTTCTTTTATGTGATGAAAATATTGATCAGTCAATTGATCAATTATTGACTGAATAGTGAATTTCAATCCTACAGGACTTTTATTTCTTTCATCTTACAGTCAAGACATCTACTTCCTCCTGTTAGATGCACTACTGCAAGGATGGAAAGCCTAGAGAAGTCATCAATAAGTGAAAAACTTTTGTTTCATGGGTTGAAAGGCATAGCAGACTTCTGTTAAAAACACTGTGAAAAGCATAACTGTACATAGAAAAAATGTTTCCATTAGACACCTGGGGCTGGCTGCCTCAGGCCTTTGCTAAGCAGTCAAACACCATCCCTCATTTGGGAAGCTCTCCCTGTATTCTCAGCTGTGATTCTGATCACTGTGCAGTCACCCTCTTGAAAGGCTGTTTTTGCCTGTTATCTGTTCTGTATTCTTCTGAAGTTCACTCACTTTGTGACTGGCATCTCACACCTCTAACACCACTTCTACATCAATAAGCTCTTAGCACTAGACTATCCAATGCCATGGTCTCACCCCTCTGCAAGAGAAGTGTTCCCCACCGCCCCTGCTTTTACATTCCTGTTCTCTCTCCAGATTGCACCACTGATTCTCAAAGGAGCCTTAAATCTAATGACTTCAAAATGTTAAGAGAGGAGAAAGGAAATTCTCCATAAAGCAAAGTTCTTCTGAAGTACTGGTGGATAAAGCACTTGATCTTTGTTTCAAACCTGACATACATAATAATACAGAAGTTGTTTTACTAGGGTTGGAATGGCAAAAAAATAAAAAAAAAAAAGGAAAAAGAAAAAAGAAAAAAAAGGAAAAAGTAAAAAAAAAAGAAAATGAATCCCCAGAACTGCTTAATGTTATGTTAGCAGCATTACTTAAAATGAGGGAACCCACAGGAAGCCTAACAAACAAGTTGAATTGCAAAAAGCAAGCAAGCAGAGTTCTACTTAGAATTACGGGAAAATGATAAAAGCTTTTTAGAAGCACTTTAAGATAGCATACATTACATCTAGGATCAGATTTTTAACATTTGAATTCTAAATTATACATGAGTCACTGGTTTACCAAATTGTTTTCCATGAATTCAGTTTTCAAAATGAACAATGGCAGATTAAGACCCAAGGTTAGAAAATAATTGTACATACTCAGCTGCACATGTATTTCAGGGAAGACAGCTGAAATTACAGGATTGATAGGAAAAAAAATGTGAGTTTCTTACCAGCCAGCAAACAATTTTACTTAGAAATAATGATTTGAGTAAAAATGCTTGTTAAATGGATTCAATTCTTAATGTCAGGAGTGGCAATGTTTTCACCTCAATCCCTTTCATGTGCAGAAGATGACACAGGCTATACAGTCTGCATGACCAGGGGTTAAGGCTGCAGTACTTGCCTTCTCAAGCCTGCTGTGATGTTCCTCAGCCATCAGAGACAGCAATGGACATGACAGATCATGCATCACAGCTGTGCCCTTCAGCTTTGGAGTATTCAGCCTTACTGAGCCCAGATTTTTAGTGTATTTGACAATGGCCTTTTTGGTTTGCTTTGGTTTGGTTTGGTTTGGTTTGGTTTGGTTTGGGGTTTTTGCAGGTGTTGTTTTTCCTAAGAGTGAACATAAGCAAGATGCAAATGAATAAAAAATGTCTTGCACTCTCGCCATACCTGGCGAGACAGAAGAAATTTCAAATCCTTTTATTCAGTGAATATTAGGGCAAATATTAGAGTATTACTTCTTCAATATCTAAAGCGCTTTTCATTTTCAGAAACAAGAAAGTTAGCACCAATTACATGGGATAGAGTTCTTTCTTCAGAGGTTTTACAACTGCATAAGACAAGTAGAAGAGCAAATGTGAAAGCAGAGTCATTCTTCTGTTTTAAAAAGCCTTTGTAAAGGGGATTATTTTGTAAGAAAATTCACTCTGAATCTGTAAAATGAAACAGATAGAAAGAAGATTTCTCCCCCATTCTTTTTCAAAAAACAGGCAGAATATAATTTTTCATTAAACCTTTTTTAGTGATCAAGAAAGCTGTAAGAAAAATTTCTTTGCAAAATTTTATACAGTACTTTTAAAATAGTAGTAAGTCTTCAAAAAGTCTTCATGACGTGGACCACATCTTCATATATTGAGCCTGTGAACCAAAATGTACTTGCTTTGGAAGTCAAGAAGGAATTTTAGATATGTGTGCAATGCATTTTACCCCATCTTTTCTTGCAGCTGAACTATTTTTAGCACCATTTCTATTATATATGCTTCTCACAAACACTGTCAGCACTGGTTAAGTTTTCATTGTAGAGAAAGCTCAGCAGTGCTAACTAAACTAAGACTTTTCTTCTCTGATAAATGAGCTCACTGTTGGCTATCCTATATATATTCCATTATTCTTTGCTAGGAAGCAATAGATCAGCAGAAGTAGTTATTTTCTAGATGAGATTTCTTAGAGTGGTGAAAAAGAAATCTTCAGTATATCTTAATTAATTTTGGATTTTTATTTTATATACTGATAAGAGAAATTAATTCTGACATTTGGAGAACTTCACAGGAAGTTACCTCAATATAGTCATCATTAAAAACACTAACCTGAATAGTCCTTACTTAGCAGAAAATGATGAGATTTGTGAGACTGTAATTTTGACAAACAAGCAAAACCAATTCACTGACAAATAGCTTTAGACAGTGAATTTAATGAGGAGTTTTTAATTAAGCAGACACGAAGGTTTATAGAACAAGGATGATATTGCTGAGGTTCATTTTTTATTCAGTGGGGACTCAAACTAAACAATATTAATGCTAGATGTATTTTCAAAGGAAGCTTATCATGGCATTTCATAAAAGCACGATTTCAACAGAGATTTAATCTCTTTTTTTTTCCCTCTTTGAATGACCTTTCAAAGACTGGACAAAACCATGCAGTTCCTGGAATGAACTGGCATTCTGTGTGGGGCTCTTTCTACAATATACTGTCTGATTGCATCTCTACTATACCTTAAAAAAATGAACAAGACTTAAGCTTTGACTTTAACCTGTACCTCTGGGTTATGTTCCAATATAGGTTCAAAGTATTTTATTATTTTATAATGCCCTTGTGCTAGAACTTGTAATTTCCTGTATTATTTATTACTGTATTTTATTAAAATACTAAATCTGCAAATAAATAATTTGATATGCACTATTATTTCATATAAATTTGACACAGTATGATTGGAAACACGAAAAAGCTACGTTGTTCTAAGTGTACTTCTTTTTTTCCACCATCTAAATATCAGTGCTGTGAAAGCCAAAAGATAAGCAGTGAAGAGCTGGGTGTTCAGTCGCAGCCAAAGATGGGAGCAGCACGAAAATGGGGTTTGGAAGTTTACTTGCTGAAGTTAGTTATTAAGATAGTAAAACAATGAGTTTTATGTGACTGTTGGGAGGTCATCCATCTTGCCACTTACTCAGCTTGGGAAATGTTTCTAATCTTCCTGAATGATCAATTAAGAAATACCTTGGTCTTGCCACATTTACAGCTAGTGATCAACCACTGATGCAGGATTAAGAGAAATCTGAGGCAAGCCAATGAAGATGATAAATCAAGAAGAATCATCAAGAAGTCTGGAAAACAGAATTTATCAAGAATGACTGAAAGAACAATAAAAGGAGAAAAACAATTAAGGTTTCTTCCTGGAGAACAGCAACAGCTTGCTTCGTACCCAAAGCTTAGCTTTTCATGTACTTCATCTCTCTACATCTATCTTATATGTCTCTACAGGAAAATACCAAATTTGTCTCATTAAGGGATACATATTCTGGACCAATGTCTTAGCATTTGAAGTATCTTATTTAATCTGAAGCACTTAGCAAACAAAAAATGAAATTTAAGTTATTTAATGTCAAAGAAAACTGGAAACTGGTGGGTATGTAGCTGGTTTGGGTTTGAATTATTGTGATCAGGTGGACTTTTCAATCTGCCTTTGTAGTTTTTATAAGCATTCTGTAAAAAAAAAAAAATTACGTCTCTAACAAGTGCTGAATAATGATTTTGTCTAGAGAAGCATGCTGCAAACAAACAATTTTGCTTCAAGTCTTTCATCTGACTTCTCAAAGCAACAAAGTCTGCAAAATATGGGATAGAGGGGATTTGAAAGATAGTGTTGATAATGGCAAAGATTTCCACATCATATGTGATTTTTAATGTCTGAATTATTTTAATGCATAACAAACCGCATTTTAATGCATTATAAATATGTCTTATTTTCTGAAATCTCTGTATACTCATCTAGTCAAAATACTGGTGTAACTTCATGAAATCTAACTATGTGTAGGAGCCAACATATACAACTTGTGCTTAACAAGTACAAATCAAACAATGGAAGTGATTGTTACCAGAATATAAGAACAACCTAAGTGATGAAAGCCTTCTCACTAGATGCTATGGCTGATCATAGGTTTACCCTCCTCCAAAGCAAGACAGAAGAGAGTTGTTGAAAAGAAATCCACCATGGGTTGCTAAAAAATAAGGAATATCTCCAACTCATAATCTTCCTAAATTGGAGCTTCTTAGAGGCCGGGCAAATACATCAGGGAGGCATTGTATATGATTGTTTAGAATCTATATTCTTCTTGAAAAATTATTTTTACTTATCACTAGGAATAAAATGCTTGGACAGGTGGGCCTTCAATTTAAATTTCTGTATCTGTTCTTATAGTTTCACATTTGCTTCATTTTTTGGTGGCTTTTTCTGCATTGAAATTCCATTCTTCCTCAGAATCTTGGATTCTTCACAAGATTAACCTGGTGATCAGAGGCTCATTGTACACCACTGCTGTGGTCCTTTATCTGATATGAAAACTACAGGGTGTATAGAAGTTTGTTTGTATGATGTAGAGACATTGCCTGTTCTGGATGATGTGTTGTGTGGAGGAATCTGACTCCTACCCTATCACATGGAAGTGATCTCATTGTTGCCATGAAGTTGACAAGGTAATCATACCTTGTCACTGGAATCCAACAATAGCTGCTAATACAACCCCATGTGCTTCACTAGCAATTAGGATCATCTTAGGCAATTTTTTTTTTTTTTTTTGCAAATTGTGTAAATGTATTGCATGTGCTGTTTTATTTCTAGAGATAGTGTATTATGAACAGTGAATTTCCTTTCCATCCGAGAGCTCACTACAAATCCTTAGAAAAGTTTGAAATAATGCAATCAACCTGCACATGCAGGCCCATATGCAGAATTCTCTAAAATTTGCAATTTTATCTTCCATTCCAAATATCTACACATACAGTTGTCTGTGCATTTTGATTTATACTTCTTCAAATCTTTTCTACTGAATGATGGCTAGTACTAACTTCACTTCATCCTGCAACATGAGGTAAGCATAAACCCAGAAAATGACATGAAATTTCCCCATTACTATTGAGAATATTCTCCCACAGAAGAAAGGAGTTTTCACTTGCTCCTTCAACACCATTTCCACAAAATAGATGCAGATACTAGTAAAACATTGCATTCAGACATCATAGTTGGATTTTCAATTTTTAGATTTTTTTTTTTTTCCATCTCTCTGTACTAAAGAGATTCTAAATTTTGGGTCAAATCAATGATTTTGTTCTCATGTTGTGTTTTGGTTTTCCTATGAATGTAATAAAAATAAGAAAAAATCAAACTGATGTTGAATTGACAGGGAAGTTGCCAAGCATGTAAGCTAGTCATAAGAAACATAATATGAAATAACTACCCCCTTCAAATTTTCAAACAGTGAAATTCTACATGAATAGATAAAAGAAATAATTGCTTGAAGAACAGCTACTCAGAAAGGATTTTTAACAACCTATGGATGTGTCAATAATTCTCAACTGCTGTCAGAATAAATTTTCTCCTGGAAAATGGCTATATTTAAAGAAAATACTTGTTTTTCAGTTTTTAATGCAGTAGGCATCAAATGAAAAGAAAATGAAAGGCAGACTTTGATGAAATTGATAGGAGTCCAAAAATGATTTCAATATCTAGGTGGCTAAAGTCACTTTAGATTCCATTAAGACAAATCACTGTCTAATATTCTATTCCTTGCATGTAGATCTTTTGACTACCATCCAAAAAAACCCAGCATTATTCCACATTGACCTGGTTTATTATACAGTGGAGAGAGGCAAAAAATTTCCCCATCTCTAAAAGTATTTTCTGCATGGAATGCTTCATACCTGAATATATTTAAATAGATAATTGGAGTATGTTGAGCTTATATAGTTTTGGCTTTCCACATATCTTCTTTGTAGGGAACATTTAACCTTCTCAGAAAGAGACAACTCAATGTAATTAGTTATGCAAATGAGGCACAGCTGTGAATAATAGACCTGAATGTGGACAGGTGATCAGCAGACCAATTTTAGCATGTGCAGTGAAGGGTCAGCTTAGGATCTTGGCTTAGGAGCAGTCTGTAAAACCCTTGCCAGCACTGGATTCACTGCAATAGCATGCTGATGTTCTCAGGGGCTGGAAATGTGTCCAGGTGGTCTAGGAGGTTTGTTTTACATCCCAGGGAACCTAATGTTGAGTTATCTTTCAGAGAAGACTTCACTCACTCATGTATAGGGACACCTCATGCCTGTCAATTTATGCAAGAAGAGGCTCTAATTCTCCTCTTATTGGCCTGCAAAAACATTAAGTAATCTATGACTACAGAAATAGTGAAATAATTTAAGTTCCTATCTAAGAGAATGTCACGTTCACATTTGTGTAAAACACACAAGTTGACTGCATGATTTCAGGAGCTTGTGTCCCACCATTTCTGGGTGTGCAAGTCAAACTCAGATGATGAACAACTTCAGAAGAGCAGTTGCATGTAAACCTATCTTGTATTTCTGAGAAGGTCCAAAGGCACATGATAAAATATCTATGTGAAATAAAAATATCTACTTGAAAAAATGCTACTGCTTCCCACCCACTGTGCTCTCTGTAGGTCCAGAGATAAATCACAATCATGTGGGTTATTCCCATTAGGTAGTTTATAAAATAGGTAATGCTAGGTTGCCATTACTGAGGTCTTAGAAAGGAAACTAAGTGGTTTCCCCTTCCCATAAGAGCCAGACTTTCCCTCATGCCACCAGCAATATACCCAATATGATGCCATGTCAATCCCAGAAGTGAATTATCTATCTTCTCCAATATATCTGCTAACTGGTTTCAGGTTTTCATAGTTTTTAGGTAGTTCACACAAGACAGACTACAATTGAAGATGCAGGGCTAAAAACAAATATCAAGAAGCATTTTCTGTACTTTGAGGGCTGGATGAGAATGGAAATGAAGAGAAACTTGGATGCATATAGATAAAACTAGACCATTATAAAAGCAGCTAAAACAATTCTTCTGTCTTCTGTGCAAATAATTATTCTAAATAATTTGTTAAAACTTCAGGGTCGTAAATTCTTATTTTTATCCCTTTCACACTCTCAAAAATATAAAGTACAAAATAAAAGAGAAAATCAGTGAACAGAGAGAAAACACAGTAAAAGCTCTTTTAGCCAGACTTCCATTTGATGCCTTGCTCACTTCTCCTATTGTAGAAAATCCATCTCTCACGTAAAACCTACCACCACTGCAGCCATTCCAGTACTTGTCCTCTTTTCTCTTCCCTTTCTGTGTGTCCCATATTTCTTCCCACAGGCCTGAAGATTACAAGTCATGTATCCCACCCTACCTGAACAGGTTCTGTGACCAGCAAAGCAGGTGTCCACAAGGCTCAGACATCAGCCTTTGCCTCCATGGAACATTGATCTGGGACTCTTCCCTATATTCACCATTGATTTCAACAAAACCTGCAGAAATTCCAATCTTTGAGGTATCTACCCTGTTGGATTTGATCCAAAGTTGTCAGCTCCATGCTCCTGGAGGAATAACAATGAGAAAAAGCAACTAATTCTGTATGATTGTTTCCTTAGACACACACAATGCCAAGGAGAGTGATGATAGCATGTACAGCACTGGGTCATAAGGAAGCATCTCATGAAATATTTAAATGTGTTCAGGCACTTCTTAAATGTCTCTTAATGGAAAACACAGAGACAGAGCAATTTACAGACTGAACATGCTGGATATTTTTCCCCAGAATGACCTACTAAATGATATTCTATGACATTTTTGTGACAAACACTATATATTATATAGAAAAAGCAGAGTAGAATGCTGTTGCATTCCTCTAGTGCTGGCCATCAGAACCACCTCCCATTTTTCCTCTTGGTGGGGGCCACTAAGAATCTATAAAGTCTGACTATTCAATTACTCACATAGAACAAGATTTATATCCATATGTGGTGATCTGAGGTTAAGTGTAAGCACAGGAATGTCCCTGGTCCACAGATCCAGCATGGACCTGTTGTCTTCTGTCCAACCCAGGTTTTGTAATACAGGATCATTCAAATAGTTTTAAAACATATTCTAGAGATACAATTAATGCTGGAGGACCACCTATTTGGCAAGAAGTACTCCATAATGGGAACAGATTGGTCTACTGCAGTCAAAACCTGATTTCTCCTCTCTCTTTTAAGCATAAAAGAAGATTAATTATGACAAGTTTTCTCCTATTTCTTCAAAATTAAGCATCAGCATGTGCTGACATGTTTAGTTATTGATGCCACACTATATAAAATATTGCTGCTGGGGGCATTATGTACAGACTTTTGAGCTGTTGAAAGTAGAAGAGTGAATTTTCATTTTCACCTTGTAAGATCAGTATAGTATTGTAATTAAAAATTTCTGAAGACCTCAGAAGAGAATGAAGAGTTTCAGCAGTGCAAGGAGGAAAACAACAATCTTCCAAAAGCACCTGAGCAAGCTTCATTTGACTTCAAGAGGATGTTTTAATGAAGAGCAATAAACTACATTTCTTCCCAAAATTAATTTGAAATGGTATGAGACCGACACAGAAAATTTCATCCCAACTGAATAAAATTCATAGCCCTGCCCAGTGTGCTCCATAGAGGTAACTATATAATAGAAAGGCAACTTGAAGTAAGCACTTTTTAGAGCATCTTGTTGTCATGCTGACAGTATCAGCAGGTTTTCATGCTCAGAGCTCACCCCAATCTAATCATACTCAGACAATCAGCTATATAATACTCTTGGGGCTACCTCTGCATCTTCCTCATTGTTTAAACGCCCTGTAGAGTGAATTTCTCCGGGGAAAGTACAACGTGGGGAAGAGAGGGAGGAAAATAATTTACTACCTATACATAATGTTCTAGCTGAAATTAATAAGATGTGAGAATGTTCCGCTTCATATCCACAAGAGATGTTTTTACTATGAAATGAAATTGAATCAATAAGCCATAACAGTTAAACAATTTCTAGGAAATAAACAGATATGTTAATAATACATCCAAGCACATTTCAGACTTCCTGATTTCTTAATACACCTAAAGGTGCTACTAAAGAGAATGGCTTCTTCAGTCGAGGGCTGAAAAACTTTACAAGGAGATAAATCTTATTCCTAGTTTTTCAAGTTTCATTTTGAAGGAATCAGTTTTTTTTCTGTCTTCCAAAGTTAAAAATTAGAACCCAGTAAATGAATTTTTTTTTCCAAATTTTGTAGAAGAAGCTCCTCCATATGATTTCATGTGATTCTTGGCATCACTTACAGAGCTTCTCAGACTTTCAAAAGCAATGTGACTTATTGACTTCGTTCAAAACAGTGGTTTAATTGTCCACTTTGAAATGAGATGCACCATTGTGAATTACAGAGTGTTTTATTTGTGTGGCCTCTGTTATGTTTCTTTGGGAAGAGTAATCCAAATCAGGTCTTTGGAAGGAGGGAAGATTTGCTGAAACTGCTTTTGAGGGAATGGTGTTGAAATATCAGAGAGCAGCAAAGAGAAGAATTCCAGATGGGAAAATACATCTTATTCAAAGACAGACAAACTAAGGAATAAAAAAATAAGCTTCCAACAGATTGGAATAATTGTTTCTAGGGACAAAATGTATTGCAATTTGGAAAGTCAAGTGTTAACAAAAAAAATGGATCTGTCTCAGCAAATATGTAGTAAGTAGGGAAACAGCTAATATATATATATCTGTATTACATAAACCTATTCTGTCTGAACCAGTACTTTTAGGCATTCTTTATGTCAAAACCTACACAATACCCTGCAGATATAGTAAGGAAACAGGTTTTTCTTTAATTTAAAGCCTCTCCTTCATTAGAGTGTTTGGCATCCAGAAATCTCAACAGTTCTTTCCCAAGTTCTACACAACTTGCATTGCCCTACACAATTATTATTTTTTTTATTATTTTTCTGAGAAAATTTATTTCCAACACAAAATACTTTGAATTTTGGTTAGAAGAAACTATAACCAAACCTGGCTGCCCTCACACTCCTTTTTAAGCTAATGGTCTCTTCTGTGGGTGGAAAAATATAAGGGGGGCATAAAATTAAGCATAGAGATGTATGTAACGTTTATTACACTAGAAAAAATGAATTTATTTTAATTCTGAAAAGATTTGCATAACATTGGTCTATCTTGTACTTCAGATTTGAGTTTCTATTTAATACGTCATCTTCCCTCATGTTTCTGTGATTCCTTATAACTGGCCTCAAATAAGTGAAAACATTCATTCTTTTTCTATCACCTTCCTCCTGACCCATAGGTAAGAATATTTAAATTGATGAGTTACTCTTGCACAGTTATAAGGCATTTCCTCACAATATCTGATCTATGAACAAAGTTAAAATGTGACTGTCTTAGACTCCAAGGATTAAACCTTTGAATTGTGAGAAAGTCTATCTTCTCTCTTGTCTAGACTGGGCTATTGCATAGTATTTACAAAGAGAAAGAATACAAAAAATCGTGAGAATCATATGAAAAATAATTGCAACTTATTTTCCAGTATTCCCACAACTCTGAAGTACCAAAAGAGCTTGTCATGTTTTAAAAAGAGGAAGATTATATTTCTCTTAGGGGCCTGTCTTCCCTTATTTTTAAAGGAGATTATCCCATCCTTAGTCCCTAACAACCTAGCTCCTTCATGATTTATAGATATTCAGTATATACATTCTATATATAATAAGAAAATTTATATTTGCTTAGTTTGCTGATGACACTCTTCCTTTTCTTCACCCTTAGAAGAAGAGAAATAAATATCACCTTACTGTCTCTAATAGACTGTCAGAAACTGTAATTGAAACAAATGGGCTCTCCAGGAGTCTAAAATGCTGAGCCAGGAGTTCGCACTCTGCTGGAATAGCAGTGGGAGACTATCAGTAACTTCTGCAGAAAAGCTGAAATTCTCTTTTATTCTTTTTAATGGAAATAAGCACTAAACATACAATAGAAATATATTCTATTTTTTAATCTCTAGAAAACACGGGATTAACTCTTTTCTCTCTCTGAGGGGAGATCCCTAGGGAAAGCCTGCTGTTGACTGTTTCTCAAAGGGTGGAGTGAAACATCCAATGAAAACAAATCCGAATGTTGTAGAAAAATATTAAGTACCCAAAAAAATGAACTTTCTCAGTTTACTTAGATTAGAATAATGCAGTTATATTTCTATTGCCTATGTTTTTAAGTTGAACTCTATTCTTGACAAATAACTTTGACTTAACCCCCCTCTAGTAATTTTCCTATGCTAAAAATACAATTCTGCAGTCCTTGCTGTTGTATGCAACAAATTAATTCATCGTGCCTGTAAATCTAGACTGGGTATGTATGGCCTCTATTTCTGGTGTGACTTACTTTTCTGTTTTTCTCAGATGTTTGAAATGCAAGTGTGCCTCTGATCTCTCTCTCTGTTGTTACAGTGTTAAACTGTCACCAAAAATTACATTTTCCATTGATAAAAATTGGTGGAGACGGGTAATCAAGCCCCTGGCATTACTTTCAGGTACCAAATTGAGTTTGCCTGCTTAACAGCTAAAAAGCTTTTGGGTTTGGATGTGCAGTGAGCAGATTCACTATAGAAATCACTGAAGGAAAATAAATCTGAAATACCATGGCATCATTTTTTTACTATAATAATTTCTCAAGGACAGATTATTCTTCAGTTTTAAAATGAAAATCCAGTTTGAATGCTAGGCAGGAGCTGTGCAGAAGGAAAAGTGCAAAGCAGATGTACCAACATTTTTCTGCAGCAGATGAAGTGCAGAACTGACGCACAGTCTTTATATATGCCTAGGTCGGTAAGCAAAGGGAAGTGAATAGGAGAAGTAAAGAAAAGCTGATGGACTGTGACATTTCTTCTGTTTATGTGTCTACCTCACTGACACTTGACAGTTATTAAAGTTGTTCTCATGTTTGAAGGAGTCATTTTCAATTGCCTGTACATGTAAAAGCTTTCAAGAGAAATGCAATGTATCACTTCCAGAGTTCCACTATTTAAGTTTTTCCTATTTAAACCCCTACTTTATACAAATTTGCCAGGCAGAGTGAGAGCACAAGGATTGACTTGTTCTGACACTTTATATTGCAGTATCTCTCCTGACTTTTTCTTATGCCCCAGATGCTACATCTTTACATAATGACACTGAAGAACCAGCACAACATGGCTTTCACATTTCAAACTAGGTGACGTACTTAATTTCCCTTTGAAAGCACGTGCTTCATTTGACAACATTTTTTTTGTCAATGCAAAGACAAAGATGCCTGTTCCAAAGGCAGTTGGTAGATGACACAGAAATAAAGGGTGATGGCTGAGCTAAATGAGAAAATTACAGAAATAATTTTGAAAATTTGGAAACCCAACACACACAAGGCAGATGACACTTTAGGAAATTGCTTCATATTGAAGAAAATTCATTCAAGGAAGATGCCTACCAACCCATCCTTTCACAAGGATATAGGTGTTAAGGTTTGACTCCAAGTGAAAGTTACAGCATTTAGATAACATAATGTGCTTTCTGTAAAAGGGAGAAAATACAGCTGATGCTTTGCCTAGGTTGGATTAGTCCCACAGGCTTTAAAGACTTAATAAATGCAGCGGCAGTTTCTATAATTCTGAACTGCATAGGCTTAGCCTAAAAGCTAAACAGCTTGTGACTGCCTGTGCTTCCTACTAGTCTGGAAAATGAATGTTACAGACTCTACGCATACATATTTTTTCCTACCAAGCAAAAAACCCAATCCAGTGTGACTTTAGTAACAAGAACAACAAACAGAAATGAAATGTCCTGAAAAGCCATATCTTCTAACCTCTCTCTTTTCTAGCAGCAGCGACTTGGCCTGTTCCACTAAGGGTACCATATTGTGCTCATCTATTTTGAAACATCCGTCTTAGAGAGTCAAGAATCAAATAAGTGTCTGGGCTGTTAAAGTGTTAAAATCTACTGCCTGGGCCTCATTCCTGTTAGTAAAATCAAGTGTTCCTATGGGTCTGTTAATTTGTTGGCACCTTTAGCAAGCTTTCTATGTAGGGAACAGAACGTAGAAATGTACTCTGAAATCCATATTGACAAATCTGTTAATTAAATGTCAATCATAAGACCTGTTCAGCTAGACTATACTTCCAAGCCTATCAATGTTTCTAGAGTTGAGATCTGAAATAAAAGCTCATCAAGGAACAATAAAACCCACACAATATCAATTTCATTACATTTTTCATACAGAATCTAATTTTCATCAGGAATTTAACTTTCCATTTTCCAGCAACTGACACCAGTGGGAGATTATCCTGAATATGCCTAAGGAAGAAGAACGACACTATTCTTGGTGAACTCATTAATCTTTCTCTCTATCAGTATTTAGTCATGCAATATCTGGCAGTAAAAAGTCAAAAAGTCTGTGTACAAGATATGGGGTTTTATATGAACCAAGGAGCTGATGTTCAGGAATGAGTTACTGAAAAAATAAGGGCATTAAATGACAGATGTGCCTATGCTTGCATATCCATAGAAAAGATTCCTATCACAGTGCATTTTAAAGGTTATCAAGAGCTGTAGGACAACAAAACTATAATTTAGTGCTTTCAAATGCATTTGGACTGCTAAGGAGGTGTGATTGGGAAATATATCAGAATGACCAGTTACTCTGATGACATCATCCTGGGAGACAATCTGGGGTCTTGGAAGAAAGGAAAAAGATTAAATCTAAACCAAGTTTTCAATCTATGGAATTTAAGTTCATTTAAGAAAATGAGTGTAACTAAATTTAGCAGTAAAGAGAAAAAGTCAAAATCTGTGCTTGTAAATAAAGGCAAACTATGCAAGTTTACCCCACATAGCAGTGCGAGTTTGTACTGTGTTCTGAAAATAGTCTTACAACTTTACATACCTTTGTTATGTATGACCTTCTTCCTTATCACATTTCTACTTAGAGGGAAGCATTAGTAAAAAGGGAAAATGTAACTAGAGGGGTACAGACAAGGTATGTTGTAGCCAATGATTAAAATCCATCTATAAAACAAAAGCAATAGAAGACTTTTGAAATCAACATGTCAAGCATACTTCACAACAAATGACAAAATTTCAGTATAACTATTGCTACTATACTTTGGAGTACAATATACAATAGTAGCATAAGACATTCAGGAAATCCAGTTACTTAAAGGAAATTATTCTTGAATCAAAACAATTCAAGTGAAAGAGTGAAAAAAAGTCTTAAGTTGTGCATGGTTCTCCACTGTTATGTCCCATTTGTTTCCAGGAAAATATAACAAATGTAACTGTCATATCACCTTAGAATTTTGGGTTGTTTCACAGGTACCACATTTGAAAATTATGCTTAAATACTTGAAATCCTATACAGCTCTACACCCAAAGGAGCTCAAACAAAACTAGAGTCAGACACATATACACCAACACATCTGCAAGTTTAGCAAAAAAGAAACATAATCTGGCTTTCATAGTGTGATCATCACCATGAGCTTTATACCTGACAGCAGATACCCAGAAGGTCAGTTTCTACTTGGAAAGTAGGCATAGATTTTGTCTTGATTCACTTCCCCTACAGAAAGGAAAGCTGAATCACTTTTCAAATGACTAAAACTTTCACATACCTCTCAATTTTTCCCACTATTGTCATTCACTTTTCAAGCCTTTCACCCAAATGCTGCAAATTTCTGCAAAACTACCTAGCTATCCAAAACAATTTTGGGAGAACATAATTATTTCTCTTGTGGAAAAATAGGAGCAACAAATGAATATTATTCCATAACTTGTATCTTAATAAATCCTGCAGAGTTTTGTAACCAGAAAATAGGAAAACTCAATCTTATAAAATTATTACACAGTAATAACTGTGATAACAAATACTTAGAAATATAGTGAGTATGGAGTGAGTATGTGTATATATTTTCACCTTTGCTGTGTAATTAGGATTTGCAGGAAAACTGAAAAATCTAGGAATACTTAAATATGTCTAACATGAACCACATTTGGAAAAACTCCTAAAGATACCATTCATATTATTCATGTGCATCTGAGAGAATTCCATTTGTATTATACTAATAAAAAAATACACCTGAATAACAATCATTATCTTGATGGATGATCTACGCATAAAGGTGAAGAACACTGAATATTAGTGGGAAAACAAATTGATTATGCTAATAGGTTGGCACCTCCCCAGGATATTGTAGGTAAGTCAGTAACAAATGGGCCTCCTTACTGCCACAAATGTTACTTTATTTCATTAGAGGGAAAATTCTGTTTGGTTTTTTTCATTAAAGGGAAAACATTTTGGTTTTCTGGGGTTGGTCTGGCCGTCTGCTCTTCAGAAATACTTGTAATGCCTGAGTGCAAGAAAAAAGGCAAAAATTACTGCATAGAAAAGTTTCTGGCTTCCCCTCAGTACACCATCCAGGACTTACTGGCATAATACTACAGCAAATACCCAGTTCAGAAGGCATCATACGCAGCCTAATACGCAGCAGAATGTACAGGTTGAACACAGGAATGTCAACATTATTTCAGAATGATTTATTGTCTCCCTGGTAGTTAAATTAAAAATCTACAGTTTGTGTCTGACAGTTTATTAATTACATATTTAATTCATAGACTGTGTTTTATGAACAGCCTCTAGTTCTGAATCCTACTATAGATTTTTATGGCTTTTACTCAAGGTAAAAAATGATTAAGGAGCTTAGAAATAAAGTCTTATTCTTCAGTTTAGGTGAGTTTACTTTTGAAAGGGAAAACCCACACTATATCTTGCTAAGTATCTTAGCCTAAATGCCTGTAATTTACTGGTTCACACAAGCCTATCCCAGGATTAAGTGATTTTTTTTTCCATCTTATTTTCTCCCCTCATCATGCTACTGAGAAGGGGAGTGATGGAGTGGCTTGATGGGCACCTGTTATCCAGCCACAGTGTAGCTTATATTTCCTTCTCTATGTACCTGCTTGGTATCATTCACTGTCTGAGCACATACAGCTCAAATCTTAGAATGGACAAAAAAAGGGTAACTAGCAAAACAAGCTGGCCACTGGAGAGGCTAGAAAGTGTGTGTTCAACGACAGCATACACATTGCCATACAGACTCATAGAATTACCAAGGCTGGAAGAGACATTTAAGGTCACCCAGTACATCCATCTACCTGGCACTGCCACTGTAACCCCTAAACCATATCACCAGTGCCAGATCCAGATGCCTCAAGCACCTTCAGATGTAAGGACTCTACCAATTCCCAGAGAAATCTGTTCCAATGACTGACCACCTTGACAGTGAAAAAATTCTTTTCTAATATCTAATTTGAATCTCCCCTGTTACGGCCAATAGCTTATAGCCATTTTCTCTCGTCCTCTCACCGCAGGCAGGGCAGGAGAGACTGACCCCCACCTCACTACACCCTCCTTTCAGGAGCTGTGGACAGTGATGGGGTCGCCCCTGAGCCTCCTCTTTGGGAGACTAAACAACCCCAACTCCCTCAGCCATTTCTCATAAGATACATTTTCTGGTCCTTTCACTATCCTTGCTGCCTTTCACTGCTGTGTTGGATTTGCACCTGGTTTTGGTGGTGGGGGGAGCATAGAGGAAGCTTCTGTGAGAAGCTGCTGGAAGCTTCCTCTGTGTCTGGCAGAGCCAGTCCCTGATGGCTCTGAAGATGGACATGCTGCTGGCCAAGGCTGGGACAATTAAAGATGATGGCAGCGCCTCTGTGAAAATATATTTAAGAAGAAATCAAAGGCTGTGGGCAGTTTTAATTTGGATAAAAGAAGAGCACAGTAAGAACATGTGACAGGAATGACTATGCAGACACCAGGGTCAGGGGAGAAGGAGGGGGTGAAGGTGCTTCAGGACTGGAGCTGAGATTCTCCTGCAGCCTGTGGTGCAGACCATGTTGTGCCCCTGCAGCCCATGGGGTTCCACAGGGATACAAAGGTCCACCCATAGTCCGTGGAGGAGCCCCATGCTGCAGCAGGTGGATGCCTGGAGGTGGCTGTGACCCTGTGGGAGACCTGTGGAGAGAGGGGCCCTGCCCCCAGGCTGAAGCAGCCTGTCCTTGATGGACTGCACCCCAAGGAAGAGTGACCCACGCTGCAGCAGTCTGAGGAGGACTGGTGCCCGTGGGAGGGATTCACATGCAGGTCACAGGGACCTGGTGCCCATGAGATGGAGCTGCATCAGAGAAGTTCATGGAGAACTGTCTCCTGTGGGAAGGACCCCATGGTGCAGCAGGGGAACAACTCCTCTCCCTGAGCAGTGGGAGCAGCCTTGGCTGATGAACTGACCATAACTCCCACTCCCTGTCTCCTTGTGCCACCGGGGTAAGAGGTGGGATGGGTGGGAGGTGGGATGGGTGAGAGGGTGGTCTTTTTAAGAGCTCATTTTACTTCTCATTACCCTGCTCTGATTTTATTAATAAAAAATTCACTTATATCTCTAAGTTGAGCCTGTTTTTACCGATGATGGTATTTGGTGAGTGATCTCTCTCCCAGTCCTTAATTTGAACCCAGGAACCCTTTGTTAAATTTTCTCTCGTCTGTCCAGATGCAGAAGGGAGTGAGGGACTGGCTTTGGTGGATACCTGGCATCTGGCCAGGGCCAACCCACGACAACTCAGCATGCTTCAGCACCTCAATGTCCTCTTTAAAGTGAACTCAGGTTTTCTATAGCAGAAAACTGGAAGTTGCAATTGACTGCTATCCACTTACAACTCGCTTACTAGGACAGATCCATATCACTCCGAAATAAGTGCAAATACAGAGTGAACATACACACTTCAATGAATGCAGTTAAATAAATAGAAATTATTCTTGAAATAAGGGGTGAATGATGTGAATTAAATCTAAATAAAACTCAGGAATTCCCCTCAAATATATCTTTTCTCCAATTGTACAGAAAATTTTTCAAAATTTTAGTTTAGAAGTTGCATTTGAAATTTGGTGAAAGCACTTTCAAAATCTCAAGTTAACTTAGCAGTTATCTAGCAGGTTATATAAAACATAACATTTGCATAGATTCAGAACTCATCATGTAAATTGTTCCTATAACTGGGAAAATGAATTTTAAATTATAAATGCAATCCTAAGAAAATCAAACATGAGCAGTTATTAATTTTAAAACCATAGATATTCAGCTCCTATCAACCGTTATCTTATTGGAAAATAATTGATTAAGTCTTTTAACAAATTCTTTTTAGCTTTTATTCCTGGTGTTTAAAATACCCTGATTTACAAGTAGAAACATAATTTTTTTGTTCCCATTTTTCAAATCACCTATTGCAGTCAAAATCATTTTACTTTTTCTCTTCCTTTCAGAGTTCATAGCTTGTGAAAAAATGATGGTTCAGTCACCCTGGAGACTAAATGCTGCTAATCCCTTTTTCTTAGGAGTGATAAGTGAGGGAAGGTTCAATATGTCTCAGCTTTGATTAGAATTTAAAAGAATTCGTATTTTGATGGAGACTGTCACAAGGTCTCTGATCCTCTGATGAGTCTTGAGTTGAGTGTCAAGTGAGGTAGATCAAGTGATTATAAAATGAGATCAGTAGAGGAGCTTTAGAAATCAATGAGCTTTTGTGGAAGGCACTAGGTTGAGGGGTGATCAAAAGGCAAAGGTCTGTGGACTCTCAACTCTTCTGTTCGTTATCTGGGTAAAGCAGGGAAGGAAAGTGGGTATTCCACGCATTCTTAAGTGTTCTAAGATGACCTGAGAAAATCAAGACTTCTTCTTCTCTAGTCAATCTGATGACCTGCAGGACTTCCCACTCTGTAAAATCTAAACACGCTGAATGGCCTCATTCAGGAACACAAAGGCATTCACAGATTGCATATTTTGATATGCATTGCTCACCTCAGGTACAAACTCATCTGTCCATTTCCTATATGTCTCACCCAATAAAGCTGGGTCATACTTCTCCAGCCCCATGGTGAAGAAATGCTATCACCAGCTTTGCACATATCCCGTGCTTGATATGGCAAGGCCAAATTCTAGTGCCCTGCAAAAATCCTGTCTCAATTTTTAACTACTCTCCCAGTTTCTACGCTTCGTGTGACAAGTTCAGCTTTCTATGAACACCTATCACAAAAGCTCAGTTCAGACAGTAAGTAGCCCAGCTGTCTGCCTAGTGAAAACAGTAGCTGGCTAGAAAAGCCTCCCACCTCTGTGCATGGAGAGACCAGGCTCAGCTTGCCACAGTGACAAAGTGCTATCTGCTCCAAAGGCTTTGTCAGTCCATCTACATCACCTCAGTGTGCCCCGAGCTGAGATCTCTCAGCACCAATTATCCCTTGGCTTCTTCGCTATGAAGTCAGAGCAGTTATGTTTCTCCTAGCTCTGTCATCATCTTCTAGATTTGCCAGCTGAGCTGCCTAGCTGATGCCAATCCAGTGTTCATTGTTAATCAGTACATTTCCCCCAGATCTATTCTTTCCTTGTGGGACAAAGAGATTTCTCAGAGTATGGCACACTGGTCCTGCCTCAACAAGTACAAGTAACCAAATTGCCAGAATTTGCTTATGATCCAACTTACTGGCTATCATTATGTTTAAAGACTAAATGAATACTTGGATAGAAACCTGAGCAAATGCAGGTTGGAATGAGCAACAGTCCAGCAAAACACCTGCAGACATCTCTTAGGATTCTGAATTCCAAGCCTTTTTTATTAATTTGAGCCCAGTAACAGCCACATTAGTAGAGGTATTATGTCTGAAAAAAAATACCTTGCTTCTGAACCTAGACACAGTTCTACTAGTAGAATACACATGCAGGACAGAATTATGCCTCAGGGAGAAATTTGCAAAATCAATTCTTCTTTCAATGTTAGTTAAATTGAGAGGATTGATTTCAGATAGAAAGCTTGGTAAGAGTTCATTTGCTTATTTTTCCTTCACAAAAAGTGCTATATATGGCTACCTAATTTCAGTCACAGTCATTTGAATTACAGCATGGAGACACAAAAGCATACTTGTTATCCAGCACACAAAATCAAGCTAATTTGAAGAAATATCCTTCAGCAGGAAGGTTAGATTCTGCAGCAACTTTCCAATCTTAGTTTGTCTTGTATTAAAATGCAGGTGCAGAACTCTTAGAAATGCTGTCCCATCACCTTTACTTACTGAAGTCTTCTGAAATTTTTCTGTTTCCAAATTTACAGAAGTTATTTACTTTCCATTATTATGAAGAGTCCCATACATATATATTCTTATTTAGAAATAGTTTTTAGCTAGAAATTTTCCTATAAAGGACTTTTCATTTCAGTTTTAAATTATTCTTTACATTCAGCACAGTAATAATGAAAAACCTACTGTTTACTGTCAAAAGACAAATATGTCTAATTTTTTAAATGGTCAGGCTAAGACATAACAGCTCCAGGTATCTTGTTTTTCCTGATAAAGCACATACACTGGGTGACCAAATACTAAGTTTTTCCAAATTTTAAACAAAAATCAGTGGCGATCATGACACCTTAATTAGCATTCAGGATTTGGTCTTCTATTTTTTTCAGCCTTCTATGTATTCAGTGAGTATAATACCAGTTCTCAATCTTCTAAGTGTATTGAGAAAGTGTTGAAAAAGTGAAGCATCCAGACACAGACGGCATTTCAATATCATAATATGCTTTTTACTTAATTTTCCCACATCACCATAAACATTATTTTAATTTAAGCCACACACAACATGAGAAATAAAGCCAAGAAAGAAAACTAAGAGGCGCTAAAAAGATCATACTTCCCAATCTTAAGACATTCCCCTGGTCATGAAGAAAGGAGACATACTCTAAGCAAGGAACAGTCAAATCTAGATATAATAAGCACAAGGACATTTTTATAAGCAGCTGCTGAATAAATATATGTGAAGCATTGAGATCAGCTATTCTGCTATCCGAAAAGTCATACAACAAAAAAAAGGAGAATAAGTTGGTGAAAATCTAAACACTTGAAGCCATAAATACTCTGAGACTGAATCTGTGAAGTTAGCCTTAATGGTTTTTATTGCATATCAGCTGAATGCGGTGCATCAGAAGCCCAGAGGTTCAGTGAAACAGATAGAAATAAGCTTAGAATCTATTTAAATAACTTTTTTTCCTCTTTCTTATTTCAGTTGTGTGACAGAGCACTAAATTACATTGAACTCTCTTCAAGCATGTGGCATTCAACACTTTACTGAGCTTTACAGCAGCTATTTCTTTAATTCCTTTAAAGCACCATTCATGACTTATGTGTTGCTGAATGAAAAACATTCTATGGGGTCAAAATATAATTTCTACATTTCCTTCACCCTGTATAGATGTGATTCTGCATGACAGTAGAAATGCTCGGTGAGCATCCCAAAGCAAAATGATGGCTCATTTTGAAAATTCAGTTGCCTAATGGAATAACTTCTGAAAGTGGGGAAGATGGTAAAAGGAAGATTTCTTTTTCATTTCCCGGTGATACATATATATATAAGGAATCTCAAATTACTGGTATAGCTGCACTTGTCTAGCTTATAGGAAAGACTTGACTGCTTGTGACTATCTTACTGAAAACATTATAGAATCTAATGATCTTTTGGAAGCCTGAGTATTCTGTCTATGTCTATATAGAGAAGCATATACACATATGCATATGCTCATACACATATGCACACATGACAATATGTGTAACTTTTGCTGCATTGTCTTTTTAGTCCATTTGAAATATGATTGTGTGTACTAAGTTATTTTTAATGCTTCTCCTGTACTACAGCCAGTCCTAATCTGGACCTCTGCATCTCAGTCTTTTCTCAGAAGACAACTGTTCAAAATGAGAGGACGGAGAGACCCAGCCACCTCCTTTTCCTCAAGTTCTGGAGGATGTTTTACTGGATGTAAGACTATACAGAATTGCCATCAAATTGTGCAAATGAGTATGGTTCTAGTATATTCTACTGGAGCTCTAAAATTCAAAAGAGGTCAGGTTAAGCAAGCTACAGCCATTCATGTGAAGTAATAATATTACTATGTTGAAGGAACATACAAACAACCTTTTGTTACAGCTTTAGTATGAGGGATGACATGTTTTGGAGTTCAGAAAGTTCAATGGGCTTTTAATTATGTCCCCTGAGAAGAAATTCTTTTACTAATCACTATTATGTCTCTTCTCCCTTTAGTTTCCCTAAACAACTGCGCTTGTTGTAAGATGCCGCAGCATACAGTTTACAAGCATAAAAGTAAAAATGCAACACAGTGGCAAACCCACAATACTTGTTTTGAAATCTGACCTTTTGAATTCTCAAAGTTACGACTTCGCAATAGTTATATTGAGATGTGTTTACAATATTGTATCTAATTATAAATCATTATGTAACCTAGCAAAAAGCGTGATAGGCTAACAACAATACCTAAGCAAGAAATCATTACTGTTCATTATTTTAAACACAATAAATTCCAGTAAAGAAGAGATAGTTCAGAAAAGGTCACGTAGTCTTTTGTAATGCTGAGGTCCCTGCTTGTGCCCAGGCAATACAGAGACTCACAGCAATGCTGGCTGAAGTACATCCAAAGACAAAAAGACTAAACAGAAAGGCTTGCCCAGCCATGCCTAAGGATTAATTAGGTAGCAAAGAAGATTGTTAACAGCAAGTGGTCACAGCCCCTTTGACTTCATGAGGGGGAAAGTGCAGCCTGTGAAACTCAATTTTATTCTATGACAAGGTAGCCCAGCTAGACAAAGAAGAGAAGCCAGGCAATGTAAACCTTTCCGATTGCAGTTAAGCTTTTGATGCCATCTCTTACAGTAGCCTTCTGTAAAAATTAAAGGGTTACACAGCCACCAACCACATGATGTTTAACAAAGACAATTGATGGATTCTGCATCTGTGACAGGCAATCATTGTTGTGTGTTCAGATAGTGGAACAAGACTGGAGAGCAGCCCTGTGGAAAGCAGCCAGAGGTTCCTGCTCGCTGGGAAGCTGAACATGAGTCAGAAGTGCCCTGACAGCCTGGAGGGCCACTTGTGTCCTGGGGGGCATCAGGCGCAGCATCACGAGCCAGGCAAGGGAGGAGATTGATCCCACTCTGCTCTGCACTGGGGCAGCCTCACCTCGAGTGCTGGGGGCAGTTCTGGGTGCCACAATACAAAAAAGACATTGAGCTGTTAGAGAGTGTCCAAAGAGGGGCAACAAAGATGGTGAAGGGCCTTGAGAGGAACAGTGAAGAGTATGAAGAGTGGCTGAGGTCACTTGGTCTGTTCAGCCTGGACAAGAGGAGACTGACTTCATCATGGTCTTCAACATCCTCACAAGGGGAAAGAGTGGGCAGGTTTTATTCTCTTCTCTGTGGTTACCAGCACCAGCCCACAAGGGAATGTCCTGAAGCTGTGTTGCGAGATTTAGGCTGGATACTAGAAAAAGGTTCTTCACACAGAGGGTGGTTGGGCACTGGAACAGGCTCCCCAGGGAAGTGGTCACAGAGTCAACAGAGTTGAAGAAGCATTTGGACAATTCTCTCACACAGTGTGGCACAGTGTGACTCTTGTGACTATGCAGGGCTAAGAGTTGGACTTGCTTATCTCTGTGGGTCACTTCCAACTCAGGATATTTTATGCTTCTATGATTTTACATTTGTATGAAGATCAGATGGACATGATCATTAATCTCAAATTCTTCTGTGTTAAATGGATGCTCCCATGACAACTCAGGGATCAAAACACTTTGATGACTGTGGGGTGGCAATGTTTGATCCTGCAATTTCCTTCCAGACATGATAATTCCATCTCCTACTATGGGCAGCTTTCAGTACTTGATGGTCCTGCTCTGGGTGAGATTTCCAAGATAATGGCTGTCCAGAACCTCTTTTTTTATTCCCAGCAGAAAATGCCCTCCCCCGCACCCGACAGGCCAGGACTAATAGCAATCCTTTAGTCTTTGCTGATACTCCAAATAGGGGATCTGGGTTAAGAGCCTCTTTTTGTTAACACGTGTAGATCTTAAAACCTTCCACAATAATCAGTGTAAGCTTTAAAAGTAAGTATGGGGTCTGCACCCAGCAACAACAGAGAGAAGCAGAGGAAAAGAAGAAAGAAAGGAAAGCAAGCAGGTCCAAGTCCAACACCATGCTTCTGCTTGTCATTAAACTTAAGGACAGACTCAATCCTCCTCATTTCACTTGTATGAGAAAGTGAAATGGTCTTTCACACTCCTCTTTTACTAACACTATCAGAGATACCTATCCCTAGTCATCCTTCTTTAAATTGTTTAAATTAAAATTTGAAAATTTTTCAGATTTGGGATTGTCACTTAGTTCCTGGTTAATACAGGTCCATTTGATGGAAAAGAGGGTTGGTGAATTAATGAATGACAAAAATATGGCTCTTCGTTTACAATAAAAATCCTGTTTTACCAACAACTAGCTTTAAGCAACCCCATAAGAAATTACTTATGCTTGTACACTCATGCTCCGTGTTTTATTTTCTGCCAAATTAGACTCTGAATTTATGAATATTGCAATGCCTGTGTGTGATTCACTGTGATCTTGGAATTTGGCCTAAGTGCTTGCGGCTTTCAATGCTAGAGGTCGGTACCTAGATGCCCTGTGTATTGGCACCTTCTGACCTAATTTTCACAAACTGGTTTCAGTTTTCACTTTTTCTGAGTGTACAGATAGCTTTTAGTCACAGGCAAAAGGCCTATACACAACCCTTTGCATCCCAGAGATAGACAGCAACATTACAAAATGCGGCAAGACTGGATCGAAAATGAGATGCCATGCCTAGCCCTCCTATTTTAGATCATTTGAAAGTTAATGGACCAGTTTATGTCTGAGGTACTGCATCATTACTCTGTATCATTGATAATATTATAGGACTTTCACCAGATGAAGTAATCTACACTGTAAGTGGCAGCACAGAGCTTCTCTTCCTTCTAGAGGATATGTAACCACTATTGTTTGGATACGTTTGAAACTTTATCAGAGAGCAGGAAGAAAAGTTTTTAGGATTAGAGCAGAAAGGGGATGGAACTGACAGAGAGCTACTAAAATATATTTGGAGGCTTTCTTGCATGATACACTTCAGAATTTTACAGCAACATTCTCTATAACATTTTATGGTTTTACCATAAGTATAATATTTGAGTTCCTGATACTGTTGACAATATTTCTCCTTAAATATATATCTGCAACAGAAGCTATTATAATTTTGTTTTGCAGAAGGGGAGCATACTACATGACTTGCTTCAGGTAAGAAATCTGCAGTATTTGAATACCAGAAGTTCTTTTACAATCACTGTGAAGGCATTTCCTATTCAAATAGATGTAGGGACCTTTCATTTAAATTGCTGACATGTCATGACATCTTTTAAGTCAGATAATCCCTTCCTAGTCCATCTATGTCTTTTTATATGATCAATCTAATTGTTTCAACTTATATAGAGGAATCTACCCTGCAAGAATTTTATTTTGTAATTCTAGTTCATATTTGTTTTTTTTTTGTTTTTTTTTTTTTTTCGGTCCTGGATCTCAAAAAAATACATTCAGAAAATTAAATGTTTGTGGGATCTGGTAGTGTTTGTGTACTTTGTGTTACTTTTTTC
>VZSE01006227.1:248742-267992 GCA_013398275.1 Promerops cafer
ATTAATTAATTAATTAATTAATTTATTTATTTATTTATTTTCTCTCTTTTTTTTTTTTGGCATATTGTTTCAATGATAAGTGCAAACACAATATGAGTTTCAATTTTGGAGATATTGGACTCTCATATTCACGGCTTTTAAAATGTATGCATTTTGTGATATTTTCTCGTTCAAATGCACTGATGCAAATGAAAGAAAAATAATCTGTGATTAGATTGATAAGAAAGTAAATTTTGTATGAACTGTAGGTTACATGGCTGTAGGTTTAGAAGAACAGGAAAGTGTGGAAAAACTTCATAAAGTTATTGTGAAGTATTTCTGCTTATTAACATCTATGTATCTCTTTGAAAATGCAAATAGAAAAAAATTATATTAACTCATAATTGCCTTGTAGGGACTCTTAGTTCTCTGATCTCACTGTGTGAAATTATCTGCCATACTGGCACAGACAACTCATGGCACATTCAAAAGAATCATCACATGGCTATAATGTAGGACTGAAGGCCCATGTTGCATCTCAAATATTCATTGAATCAAGCATCTCAATCAACTCATAAATTTTTAATGAATGTAAATTTTTTATGCAAAAACAGTGTTGGACACATTTATCTAATGTTTGTTTTTGCTTTTTTTTTTTTTTCCTTTTAGCACAGTACTAATTCAAAGATGAATTCTAGAGAACAGCCTGTGTTTTTCTTTTGCATAGAGTTAATTTCTTCAGGCCTCAGCCTTTGATGTCTACCCATCAAAACACATTTGTTCAATCAATCTATTCAGAAAAAAAAAAAAAAAAGAAAAATCCACAGAAATTTCATACAGACTTACTTTTTATAGGGTTATTTGTTTGGTCTTTTTGGTCCAGATAATATACACAAGCTTTTATTTAAATGTTATCAGAAAATACTCAAACCGAACCAGTTTAATTTGATTAAAATAATTTTTCACATATTACAGTGAATGACCATAGCTCAGTGAAACCTAAAAAACAGCTGTGGCAGTGACAGAACAAGTATTTTCACTCTAAGATGGAGGCAGTGTCCCTACTGATGTAATTGTCATATAATACATTTTACAACGTGATCTCTCCAAAACAGATTGAAAAGCTTTTAGTCTGGAGGAAGGAGACAGGCAGCTTTCAGCAGAGAATAAACTGGTAAAATTAACTTTTCAGGAAGAGAAACAAAAAGCCACTCGGGTAGAAGAGAAGACATACAAAATGAATTAATGCCTTTATAAATAAAAAAAATGAAGCCATTATTAGAAGCAGCAGAGCTGAATCAGATCATGGCTATTTTCAGAAATTCTTAATGAGATCAGAATGGCTTAGGACTTCTCACTCTTCTTTGCGGTGGACTACACAAAAATGCANCCTGGATCTCAAAAAAATACATTCAGAAAATTAAATGTTTGTGGGATCTGGTAGTGTTTGTGTACTTTGTGTTACTTTTTTCCTCCACACTTTAAAGCAGAAATGAGAAAACTTCCACAGTTTAAAACAGAAACAGAGAGGCTGATCTACTTTTATTAATTAATTAATNAAGTATTTCTGCTTATTAACATCTATGTATCTCTTTGAAAATGCAAATAGAAAAAAATTATATTAACTCATAATTGCCTTGTAGGGACTCTTAGTTCTCTGATCTCACTGTGTGAAATTATCTGCCATACTGGCACAGACAACTCATGGCACATTCAAAAGAATCATCACATGGCTATAATGTAGGACTGAAGGCCCATGTTGCATCTCAAATATTCATTGAATCAAGCATCTCAATCAACTCATAAATTTTTAATGAATGTAAATTTTTTATGCAAAAACAGTGTTGGACACATTTATCTAATGTTTGTTTTTGCTTTTTTTTTTTTTTCCTTTTAGCACAGTACTAATTCAAAGATGAATTCTAGAGAACAGCCTGTGTTTTTCTTTTGCATAGAGTTAATTTCTTCAGGCCTCAGCCTTTGATGTCTACCCATCAAAACACATTTGTTCAATCAATCTATTCAAAAAAAAAAAAAAAAAAGAAAAATCCACAGAAATTTCATACAGACTTACTTTTTATAGGGTTATTTGTTTGGTCTTTTTGGTCCAGATAATATACACAAGCTTTTATTTAAATGTTATCAGAAAATACTCAAACCGAACCAGTTTAATTTGATTAAAATAATTTTTCACATATTACAGTGAATGACCATAGCTCAGTGAAACCTAAAAAACAGCTGTGGCAGTGACAGAACAAGTATTTTCACTCTAAGATGGAGGCAGTGTCCCTACTGATGTAATTGTCATATAATACATTTTACAACGTGATCTCTCCAAAACAGATTGAAAAGCTTTTAGTCTGGAGGAAGGAGACAGGCAGCTTTCAGCAGAGAATAAACTGGTAAAATTAACTTTTCAGGAAGAGAAACAAAAAGCCACTCGGGTAGAAGAGAAGACATACAAAATGAATTAATGCCTTTATAAATAAAAAAAATGAAGCCATTATTAGAAGCAGCAGAGCTGAATCAGATCATGGCTATTTTCAGAAATTCTTAATGAGATCAGAATGGCTTAGGACTTCTCACTCTTCTTTGCGGTGGACTACACAAAAATGCACACTGGCTGCTCAGTCAGCATCAGAAGGAATTCAGTGTGGGGTGTCCTTCTCCTGACAGAGGTATGACAAGACCCTGCTTGGGGTCCCATGCGCATGAAAAATTGTTTCCTACCTCAGTGTGCAGGGATTTAACAAAGTAAGCTCTTCTTATGCAACAAAGAAAAATATGCTTTTTAAAGTACTACCTTCAATACTATTCAAACAAAAGTCAAGCTAAATAAATAAATAAATAAGGTCACCGTAATTTTAGGTAGAGTGCATTATTTGAAAGTGACTTCAACCAATAACACTTCACATGTAATATGAATAGGCTAATTCAAGGACTTCATGATTCTGTTGAGCTCTGCGGACTATTTGGAACAATGTTTTTGTGACCATTAAATTTATCTAGTTCATCTGCACCCTTATTGATTACTTTCACTTTTTCTCTTGCATAAAGAAATATCTTTCTCCTAGGGAAAAAAAACCAAAAGAATTTGGCTTGCCCACAGCAAGTCAAACACTTACATGTTACTCTTTCAGAGTGCAAAATTTTCAGGAGAAATAAAAGCAGTTTTCTCTGTCCTGTAAGAATATACAGAATATTGGTGCACTGTCTAATAAAAAGTGATGGGCTTGCTAGAAAGTCAGGTGGCTTAACAAAGCTCATTGGGGAAAGTTGTACAAGATGAGATAATTTTTTAGAGAAAATCATATACTCTCCTTAGAAGACATTACTCATTTTCCTGTGACTTCTTAGATAAATATCATGTAGTCCTGAGAATTTACTGCTCTTATCTCTGTTTTTTTTTGTTGTTTGTTTGTTTGTTTGTTTGGTTGGTTTTTTTTGTTTGTTTGTTTTTATTTAGAAAATCCTCTCTTTTGCCATGGCTAGCATTACTATAGGCAATCTATTTATTTTCTCTTAGGTTTACTCCTTCTTTAGATGTTGTTCCTCAGAGGCTCAGCAAAATTCCCTAGTACCATACATGTAGGATGAGAAGATAATTTCTTGTTTTTTTCCTCTTCCAGTGCTCTGTGATACAGAACCACTATTGTGTAAATTAAACGCAGGAAAATTTTGACTCTTTAATATTTTTCTTTTCCTTTCCTTCTTGCTATATTTCAATGTGTTCATATGTACAAATGAATATGCAATACTATTTTCTTTTATTATAGATATATTTGAGAGAAATTCCCCTAAAGGACTACAATAGTTTAATATGCTTAGCTATAATCATAATAATAAAAAATAAATAAAATTTCGGAATGTAAAAAAAAAAAAATTGCAAGCATCCTCCAAAATTTTATAATCTCTTTTTTTCTTAGGCTTTAGACTGCTATGTTGCTATTTTTCTAGATGGAAATATGCTATAGATGTTTGTAATAGATTAAAAAAAAAATCTTTGCTGACTTGTCATTTAGATAGAGTCAGTACTACCTGGAGCTGTGACAAGACTATTAATATTTCTTTATGATATGCACAGTTCCAGAAAAATGTATACATCTACTTCAAAATGAGTTGATGAACAATAGCTCCTGTCCTAAGGTTATGTCTGATTTAGATTTTTAAATTTTGTTGGGTTTTGTTTATGTTTTTAAAAAGCTGAAGTTCTTTCTCTCTGTCAAATAAAATCCCACATATCCTTTAAGTTGACATAATTTCTCCTTTTCATCCAAATATACAAATGTTACTAAGCAATCCACTGGTGTCTATTTTTATTTTCAAAAACTAGTTTGATGGGCAAATGATGTAGTTCTTCAAAAATATTTTTCTATGAAGTTTTTAGAGATTTTTTGCACCATCTTAAAATTGAATCTGTTTTCATCAGCTTAAGGCAATATTAAAATAATTTTGAACTATCAATGGAAGACTCAAATGTCAAATTGTCAAATTAATTATTACAATACTTGATATTGGTTATGACACCATATGTAACAAGTATAGAGAATTTGGAATATGGAAGAACTAACTGAAATAGTTTAGAGGGTAATTTTTTTCATGAGAAATCGTTTGCAAAATTCTGTATTTTCAAAGTAGGAAGTGTTGTACAAACCAAAAAACCCCTAAGCAGGTCATATAGAAACTAGTTCAGTAGACTGTATAGATTATTTGCTCACTTACAGCATACCAAAAACCTTTCTAGCAATTCACATATTAGACTCATTGTTTAACTACAGTTGACTTTTTATGTAAACACAGACTTCCAAACCAAAATTTCATGTAAACCAGGGCCGCATCATTCCTTATTAAGCAATTATGTTGTCACTGATATTAATTATTGTTAACTATTTCTATCATTTAAAGTTGTTTCTATTCTAAATGTGCTGGATGCTGTTTCCTACTTTTTTTTTGTCTATTAAGAGTTATCTTTTACAAATTATTTTACTATTCATGTAGGCATATGTAATTTTATTTCTAATAATACATCTGGAAGAAAAAGAAAGTATGATATTAATTCTGTCACTTACGTAGGTTTTTCTGAATCTTTTTCATTGCTTCTTGCAAATTTTTTGAACTATGAATATCAATAATAACCTCATTTGCATTATATTCATAGAGAATAATGCTTTCTGCCTGTACTTCATGGTTTTCAGATTATACGTTTGACTTATCTGTGTCACACTTCAATTTCAGCAATATTATCGCTTTGATTATCATACATATCAGTTAGGCAGATTAACACTATTACTGTATACCAGGTGAAAATCCAGGCCCAGTTTTCACTATCTTTATACACATTGGGATGTGTACATCCTAGCAAAAATCAAAGTAAAATCTCACTAATGAGATTTGACAGTTGTGCTTTTCTGGGAAAACCAGTGACACAGTGAAGCCAGTGGCAAAATCCTCAGTTCAGTGGAACATATTCAGTGAAGCAGGGATTCCTTATTCACTTCTAAACTGCACCTGGGAGCACACTGAGGAAATATATGACAAATAAATAATAATTGACTGCTCACACAATCATAAATGAGTGTCTTTTATTTTCAAATGCTGGTAATTGAACAAGTAGGTTTAGTCTCTTCTTAGGAGTCTTGCTGAGTTAGGAGAGTTGTCAGTGAGGCTGAAAGACAATTGAAATCCATACATTTTTTTTAGTTTTCATCAAAGATTTAGTTAGGAACAGCAGTTACTCTGTTGTTTTCCTCAGTGTGTCCCTCATTTCAATTAAGAATTAGTAGTTAAATGCATATTAAAAAAAAATAGCACAATATTATATACCAAATGTTTCCCAAAAAGGTCAGAATGAATATATCTTATGCTAATTGACTCTATTTTACATGAATCAACCCCTATCATACCATGATAATGAGTATTAAAAAAGGATAGAGAAAATAAAATACTAAAATAGCAGACTTTTTAAAAATTAGTTTTCTATGATTATGCTGCACAGGATCTTACAAAGGTAGTTGTAAGGACTACCAGCATGACTCCAGCATAACACTGAAGTACTGCTTTTGTAGACCAAAATTTTCAAAAGTGTTAAACCTAAAATTAAGCATATCCCTATGAGAACAGTAACAGTAATGCCAAATAATACTTTTCAAAGCACAGTTCCTCATAAAGAAACAAATATGCCAGAGGCAGATCAATTTACAGCACCATGACATAAATGGATGCTTCCCTGGAATGATGTGCTATTAGAAAGGTCAGTTTTACAAGTATAGAGATGTGCTACCAATTTATTTTCATGCATCCTTAATAGGTCCTATTTTGTCTCTCATCTGGTGCTGAGGAAAGGTATTGATCCCCAAAAGGCATTCTAGTTGTTTACTCATAACAGAGAAGCAATTTAGGACAACTTGTCTAGCTTATCAGATATAAAAGTGCTACATAAAGTCTAGGGACACTGAAGGTAGGAATGGTTATATAAAGCACCATTATTTCCCAAGTACGTCTGCCCTGGTTGCTGCCCACTGACACCTGTAATGAATGAAGGCAGCTACCAACTTCTCCTGTGATTCTCTCAATGTAAAGTCAATTCTCTGACTCTCTTCAACAGTGGACATCAAAAGGTTGTTAGTTTTTAAAGTTACTCATATTTATTGATCTTCTGTCTAAAAAGGAACCACAGATAAAACATTGCTAGCCTGTAGATGAATTGCTTATGCTTTTCTGGGGAGTGAATGTTTTTTAAATAAGCACTGCTCCCATGAAGCGTGCATTACACATGGTTTAGTCTGAAAGCTTCAAGAAATGTACACTGTCCTCATGTACTGCTTCACAGACAGATCTGTCTCCAATCCTTTCTGTTGCAACAGAATGTCATCAGTCATTCTCCTCAGCAGTTGTTATATGCTCTCATGGTGTGTAGAAGCAAGAAAAACCTTGTTGTCCTGCAGTTTAAGACAACCAACAAAATGGTTCATGCAAGAGAAATACAATTACTGCACAGCAGACAAGCTGTTGCCCTGAATTGAAATTCCTCAGAGCATTGCCTAAATAGAACATCTAATCAGAAAGTGAGAATAAAATCACTTTTTGTCTGCCTAACAGATGATTACAGCAGAAATGGTCACTTGCAGTCCTATCACTTTGATTTGTGTATTGGGTTTGCATGACAAGCTTTCAGAAAAGCTACAAAGGAAAGGGCAGCAGTGACAACATGAGATGAACTGATCACAGCACACCCACCTGTGCTGCTGTGGGGGGAGGAGGGAGAGGATTCAGGAGAGAAGTTGTGCCAAGGAAAAAGGGGGGAGTGGGGGAAAGGGGTTTTTAGATTTGGGGATATTTCTTATTATCCTACTTTGATTTAATTAACAATAATTAAACAAATTTCAAGTCAAGTCTGTTTTGCCTTTGACAGTAAAAGGTGAATGATCTCTCTCATCCCTATCTCAGTTCATGAGATGTTTGTTATAATTTCTCTCCCTTGTCCAGCTGAGAGGGGCAGTGATAGAGTGGCTTTGGTAGCCATCTGGCATCATGTCAGGGTCAGCCCACCACTGTTTGTTAAACTCCCATTTTTTGAGTAGTACAATCAGGTTTCCCACAGTGTTTTTGAAATCACATCTGCAGTTACTCACCTCTGTGGTTTCACAAATTCTACTCTGTTTTTTGAACAGTTTTTCAAAGAAGCTGAAATGAAAGCACTTTGTGTCTGGTTCTACTGTGTGATAACCTAACAGCAGCTCTAAACTGTGTTTGGAGGAGTAACTTTAAAGAGCAACTTCCTTGCCTGGTCTAGCAGGATACTGATGAAGTAAAAGGAGTACTATAACATCAAGATAGTTAGTGGTCCACATTATAACTCGATAGTTAGTAGTCCACATCAAGAAATGTGGACCAAGTGAGGCCCAGCATTTTTCTAATTAAAAAGATTATGAGTGGAAGAACAAATGAACACTGGATTATGCCTACTTATAGTCAGACAGGCAATTTTAATAAGATGCCCTTTAAGAAGCAGTACATCAGCTTTTACTCTGATATGAAGCCCAAACACTGGACAAAACCTGTACATCTGAGTGCAGCATCAAGCCATGTGCACCTGAGTCCTGAAAATGAACAGAGGAAACAGGGCACCCAGGAGCTTTGGGAAGCCTGCAAAACGTGCATCAATTGGATTTGCATAGGAGCCTACCATTTTTATGTAGTTCTGGCAAGAATTTTTCTACTGTGTGCACATACTGGCTCAGATATGCGCTACCCAACTGCCTGTGCACTGATCATAAGCTCAAGCTTAACTACAAAAAGTAATTAAGACTGGCATGAGTGTTGATGAAGTACAATGCTTTTTGTTATATGTATCAGACATTAAGAAAGTTTGACTTCTCTACACTGACAAAATTCCTTAGTGAATGACATTGAGGTGGAAAAAGACAAATGTCCACCTGATGCTTTAGATTCAATCGTGAGAAACGCTTTGTCTCTCCCAGAAGTGATAGTTAAGACCACGTCTGAGATGTATTAAATAAACAAAATGAAGACTGCTTCACTCTTCCTCTTTATGTCAATTGTGATCCACTGAAACAGAAAACTCTTCAGTTGTAACTGCAGTGAGGCACCAATATTAAAGAAAGCACAAACAACTTTATTGCTGCTACTACTACTACTACTATTATTATTTTCATTATTATTATTATTATTATTATTATTATTATTATTATTATTATTATTATTATTATTATTATTATTATTTAGACTCCACTAATTCTCCATAAAAGGCAGGCCTCATTGTCAACAACTGCTTAAAAATAAAAAATGTTCACAGGGAGTCTGACAATTTTCTTTTTATCCATATAGTTTTCTCAGGGCAAATGAAAACTAAAATTTTGATATACGTATTCACATGCATGGATGGGGAGCTATTTTTCTAAAGAACTAATATTTCACTTAACTACAGCTAAAATGCAGGTAATGAAATTTAGATCTCAAATTTATTGGTACATGAATAAAAACAAAGTAAGCAATGTAGGATTAAAAATCAAAGAAATCAAAATATTTTTTTTTCTTCAAACAAGATGATTCTTAACTCCTTGTCTGTACACCTTGAAATTTCTTTACAGAGTTCCAGGAAGGTTTTGAGAGTCATATTAATACAGGACCAGATCCAAAGGCTAGTAACAGAAACCTTTTCAAAGACATAGTAGAACCATAAATTTAAATAAGATCAACACTGTTGGAAATTTCTATTACCTGAATATCAAGACTGTGTCTCTGTTTTAGCTGCAGTGCTCTACAATAAGCAAAGAAAACTCTGAGTCTAAATGTAAAAGGATCCACTGATGGAGAATATAAAAAAGAGCGACAAACAATCTGATCTGTGAAGGAAATAAATAACATCCTGATTTTTAAAATATCAGGTTTCTTCTTGTGTTTAAACATAAAATAGTCAAAATAAAGTGAGGTTGTGGCACAGAAGAGATTAGTGAAATAAATAAAAAAATCACAACCCACACTCTACAAGCAACTTGGAAAACTTGCTCTTCTCAACCTCTTAAAAGGAAAAAAAGTTCATTTTACTCCTGTTCCAAAACTATTGCTCCAGACTGGTTCCTGTTCAGAATAAGGTTGTAAGTGGTCAAAAAAAAAGAAGGAAACAACCATCACACTGGTCTTCAGGTAGGGCAAAAGAAGGATTTGGAGAACTACAGACTAGTAATTCAACCTTATCTCAATGGGGTATGAAGGGGACGAAGTGCATCATCCTGTGGACTCTTGTAACCACAAATAAACAAGATAACTGGGAGCAGTCAGGATGGATTTATCAAGGGTAAGTTGTTCCTCACTAACCCAGCAACCTTTTGCAGTGATGTACTGGTACAGAAACTGAGGTTTTGGGTGAGGGGATGCCACTGAGTATCATATATTCTGAACCCAGCAAAGTTATATACTAAGCAAATCAGGAGAATACCATTGGTGGTTGTTTTATCTTTTACTCATATCAAGTGAAATAGTTACTTGTACTAATCATGTGAACCATTGCTTTGGACTGGCACAGCTCTCAGCCTCTGTTTGCCCTGTGCCCTGGCCCTGGTGGGGACTCTCTGCTGGATCCACTCCTGAGCGCTGAAATCTGACTTGCACTTGTAGCCCAAACCCGGACAGTGCTCGGTCCTGCTGGCCCCACCACTGCCCTCTGGTCCTTTCCCTGGTGCAGGGGCTGCTCTGATGCCTGGGTGCACTGATGCCTCCTGGCAACTCGCTGCCTGCCAGGGCCCTTCCTGCAGAGTTCTTCATAGCTGGTTGTCACCTCTGAGGCCAGACTTTCCCTGGCCTTTGGGGAACCCCACAGGATTCCCATCAAGCTATTTTTCCACATCCTTCTCAACTACAGCCCTGCCCTCCAGAAGCAGCTACTAACTGCTTCTCCCAGGCTGCTGTCATCCACAAACAATCTAGGAGTGGTTTCCCAATATCTAGACTCTAATAAAGGCAGTAAAGTGGATGGACACAACATCAATTCAGCCACCAGACAAGGCTAGTTAATGCCTGCCAGCTGAAATTTGCACTACTAATCAAAACCCTTTAAGCCTATGAATCTAGCCACCATGTCATTCAGCTATCTAAACTGGATCTCACTAATTCAGTGATAAGGAAACTGGGATGCTGTGACAAAAGCCTTCCTAAAGTCAGGGTACATCCAGACCCTTCCCAGGGACTAAGGGGAGGCTGACCTGCCTGTATATCATGGATTTCCATTATTACTGTTTTTGAGGATGATGTGATGCTTGAATTTTTTTCAAGCATTAGAAAAAAAGCTGCAATCTTTGAAGGTGGTAGATGTAAGCACTGCAAAGACACCAGATAGCTGCCATTGTTGAGTTCTGTCTGTCCCATGGACTGGGAGGCTCAGAGCCCTGGATGTCTTAAGGGCAGATTTTACTGGTATAAACTAAGACAAAAGTTTACCTCCATCATCTCCAGGTCTTTGGTCACTTCCCTTGTAGTAACAGGCACACATTTTCATTAGTTTTCCTGTTATCAAGAAGCCCATCTCCACCTACAGTCTTTTATGTGTCTGAGGTCAGAGGCTCCACATTCATTCACACTAGCTTTTTGTGACACATTTTCTTGAGTTTTCACACAGTGAACTGAACCATTCTTGTGCTCTGATGAAGCTATCCTTCCACCTAGTCTTTCCAGGACCAGGCAGGACCTTGAATAAACCAAGATCCATAAGCCTAAATTTGAACGTGTTCCTAACAAAAGGATCAGGAACAAAACACTAATTTGGCTAAAGCAGTTTACTCTGAAGTATTAATTATTATTGCTCACACTTTGTTCAGCTAGTTAGTTTACTTAGCAATCCAGCATGGCAAAATATAATAGATGAACTCTTTCCAGTCTCAGCATCTTATCTGGTGCTTATGTGACCCTAATACTTTTCAGTATTTTGGCTTTAGACCATTGTATTTATTCAGCTCTTGCATTCAGTGAAAGCAGATGAATTCATCATTCATCTCATCCCCATTCCAGACTTCAGAATCAACAAAAGTGACTGTCAGCTTTAAGAGATCTACTTCCCATGGTGAATGGGCTTAGCTCAAGACACAAAAGCAGGTTAGGCTCCCCTCTCAGATTTCCTCTTGTAACCACAGGGTAGATTCCCAAAATTTCTATTGCTTTCAGCACTATGTTAACGATTTTCCTGGAATAAATCTACATTAAGGAAACATAAATGCTACCTGTAAATGGATATTGCAAGTGTTGTTATTAATATACAATTGCCTACCAAGGTCAGGTCATACAATCCATGATTATGTGTTTCAGAAACTAATTGGACAATACTACAAGATTATTTAGGCACTTAAAACTTTATTATTTTTAGCAGCATTTAAGCCATTTCAAGGATGTTTGAAAATACAAGTCTTAAGCATGCAGGGAAGTTACTGTCTCCTGTAACTCAGCTATGTAAAAAAAAAAAAAGCTTAAATGTATTCCCTTATAATGATTTTAGTCCCATATGAGTCAATCACAAAGACTTTAGGAATTGGTAGGTGAGAACTCTCCTAAATGCCTACAATCCTACTGTATGCTCTTCTTTACACTATAACTAAAGAAATAAGTATCTTTCCAAAATAATTCTTCAAGACTCCAGAAATTATTAGAAAGGTGCCTATAAAAGAAAAAAACTGCTAATTTACCCTTGACAAGACTGATAGCCACTAAAACAAAACTACCAGTACATCTGAGCTGTTTCTTTCCTGCTTATATTCTGTAGTATTCTCCACCTTCTCTGCATGTGCATTTTGCCTCCAGTGACATAAGTCAGAGAAGAAAGCAAAGCTGAAAGAAACTAGCAATCTTACTTCTTTATTTATAACAGCTTTTAATTTAATCAATCATGTCAGAAAACAAAGAACATCACTAAACTGATGGACCATAAGTGACTTCCTGGATTGAAGTAGGTTGATTGAATAATCAAATTCTAAGGCCTAATGGAAATAATAAACATTATTCAGTCTAACCTTTCAAAAATAATAATAAAAAAAATACCACAACCTACTTAGAGTTTTTATGTGAGACTTTTTATATCAAATGCCTAATGAGATGGCAAGCATGTATGAGTAATCACTTTTACTTACTGTTCTTATTAAAGCAAAAGATGAGCTACAATTCTTTCAGTCAGAAATAAAAATTCTTCTGATGCCTAGAAAATAGAATAGATCTTCCCAATGATGTCAGAGTGAATATGAAAGCAAACCTTTACTTGAAACTTTCAGGTACATAATATGGTGAAAATAGCATGGGGTATAATAATTCTACAATTTTTATAGGGCTAGTCGATTAGTATACTTATTATATACCACCCAATTAAAAGGCTAGGTGGTTAAGTAATAATTCCTGGGGTCCTGGCCCACTGGAAGAAGTCCAGAGGTTTCTTTTGCCCCATTGTTTTATACCTGGTCCAGATTTTGGTTGGAAAACAGAACCTCCTTGTAGTTGGTTCTCTCTTGGAATAAGACTAAATAATATTTAGGAATGTGTTTATAAGGTTAACTTGTTGTTCCTAAATGTTGGAAAGAAAGATAGGAAAAGTACTAGAAACTGCAGCAATGCTTTAGGAATCTACAAAGCTATCAATACATGAAAAATATAAAAAACTATAAATCTTAGGCATCACTTTCCTGATCAGCAACATTAAATTGGCTCTTTATTTTTATTCAAAGAAAGTAGCACATTTAAATTGAACTTAATATAGGAAGAATAATAAAGAATATCTTTCTTTAATAAAATGAATGGTTTCTCTTTTCTACATAATGCTTTTCATTCTTTGTAAACTCTTTAATGGGTTTAGTAGAAAAATTTTCACCTAGCACATGCCACAAAATACCCACCACTCTTGGAAGTGTAGCTGAATTATTTTCAGGCATCAGCTGGAAAATGGTTTTCAGGTTTTTTATGATAAGAGTTGTACTTCTAGTAGCTCCAATATTTAGTATTGGGGGGCAAAAGTCTCAATACACTTTAAAATAATTTTCAAGGTGAAAAAGTAGCACTGATATTGAATGAACTAAATCTTAGTTCTTATTTTGACACTAAGTGAATAAGGTATTCTATTTTGTTGAGCTTGATGCCTTTCAACTTCTACTTCAGATGCCATAGGAATGGATGCTGGTATCTATCCTGTAGGTTGCATACAGAGGGCCCAATAAATCTATGGTGACTCTTCTTTTGGTCTAACAATCAAAGCTTTACAAAGCCTGTCACTGAGATAGAGCTATAAACCAGATAAGCACTAAGAAAATAAAATTACCATGGACATTTTCCATAAAATTGTAGTATGTAGTATTTTGCTTAGCAAAATGGAATATAACCTTGTGGTCTTTCAGCATTTAAAGGATGTTTATATGAAAGAGAAAGACAAAACAACTGGCACTGGTTTTAAACTAAAAGAGGGTAAATCAAGGTGGGATATAAGGAAGACAGTTATGAGGGGGAAGAGACTGGAAAGTGTTGCTTAATGAACCTGTGGGCATGCAGACTTCTTTCTGCTGTATTTTTGCTTTATAGAAATATTTAACTTCTTTTCTAAAATAAAGTACTGTCACTAAAGCTGTTACTCTGAAACTAGGGATCTGCCCCTTAGACTGAAAGTGGAACCATATTTCTCCCATTTTGTGGTTATACATAACAAAGTTGACTCATGGGCATACAGCTTCAGTGGAATTCTAGAATAAAAAGCATAATGTCATCCTATCTTCAGGCAGAATATCTAGCAAAGCCTTCAGGAATTCAGCAGCTGACAGGGCTTTCTACAAAAAGGGACAGCTGAAATGAACCTGAAATAAACTTTGATGCCCCATAAAAAACTCTGAAACCTTAAAAAACTATTTATGCCAAGGCCCTCTAGGGTTAAGTGCTTGACAGAGAATTTTTCAGTTCAGATTGGCTGTTGCATTGCCCCAGTATTACCAAAAGTTTTTCAAATACAACATAATTGTCATCTCTCCATTTATGGATTTGACACTATATAATAGATGTGCTTTTTTTTTTCCTGTGCTTTTTCTCACAACTTTTGAACTTCCTACAAATTCTCCGAGAGTCTCCTCAAAACTATTGTGGTGTTGTTTGCATAAAAAACCCCATCAATTAGGTACTGCTGAGATCACTTCCCAACATATTGATCAGTGTTGCCTCAGTCTTGTACTCCCCTGGCGTGTCTGTTTCCAGCTGCTCTCTCACCTTAAATATACATTGCAAACACCACAGGAAAGAGAGTTATTATTATTATTATTTCATACACTACCTAGCAAAAGTGGGCCCTGGACTACGGCCAAGGTCTGATGACAGTGAGAATACCAGTATATTACAGGAAAAAACCATGACAGAGTATCACAAAGCAAAACATTTCTGAACCAGGTAATTATTTGGGTTGTATTTTTAAAGCCCACAAACTGGCTAGACTGTGATTTTTTCAGATCATACAAGTAGTATGTCTTCTCTCCAAAACGACATTTTTTTGTTAGAATTATTATCACCTAATAGTTACTGCTGAGTATTCACCTCCACACAGAATTAGTTTTCCGAAACCCATCTGCTCTGTAATTCCAGTTACAGTGGAAGAATAAAACTAGAATGACACCTGCCTGACAGTAGAAAAAACTATAGAAGAATTTGATGCTTCCATTACTCCAAGACAGATATAGTTTGGGACCATCTCACCACCTGGAAAATCTCCAAAAACATTATTTAGGCAGCCATGGTGACCATGACAAACTGGTAAAAAAAGCAGTCACCCCCAGATATCACATTCCCATGTCAAGTCATTGATACTGTGACATGGGTCAACTTATTTCATGTGTCATTATGATGAGTGGTACCAAGATAAGGGATTACATGTCACCAAATATACAGTTTGTTATACACTGCAGTATATATATTATATATGTTATTACATATATAACTTACTTATACATCCATGAGGGAATACTGGAGATTGTGTGAGGAGACGCACGTCATCTTTGTCATTTGAAAATACTTTTTAGCTACGAGACAAGACCTAATTATAGCTTCCAAGAAAGGTTTAGGAGTAAAAGAGATTTTAGGGAGAGAATTTGAAGGGTGATAGATGCTAAATGATGCTCAGAAAAAGTTTGTTTAGTTATCCTAGGATTATGGACAGCATGAGGCACTGTTTGGAAGAGAAGACTGAGAGCATGATCCAAAGTATTGTTCTCCTGGACTTCATCACTAACTTCAATAAAGAAATATGACTGAGCATAATATAGCATGTAATCAACAAAGAAAAAAATCACAGACAATTTGACCTTATTGTGAAAAAGTGACTGATTCAAAAACTTAAAAAAAATGTCAAAAATGTATCTATTTTCATATGAAGGAAGTTTAACAGGATAGCACAAAAAAATAAGCAAGACTATCTTACTAAAGAAATTATGAAAACTCTGGAGCTACTGAAGACTATGTGGGAAGGACTGAACAAAAGGCAGGGACACTATGGTAAGGTGCCACTGTTTCAGTCAGCAATGTTTCTGAGACTGGCAGGAGGAAGTAGAAGGGAGTCAGAAGGACAATTTAGGGATTAAAAGGTAGTAATATATTAGGGAATTTCTACAAGCACTCCTTTTTCCTGAACGCTTGTTCCCCTTTAAAATGCAGTAAAATAATCTTCAGAAGCTGGCTGCCTTCATTTTAATATGAGGCATAGATACGGATACTCTGTTCCTATAACTCATTAAAAAATGTCTTCTAGGAATATTTTCTTCTAGGGGAAGAGCAGTCTGTGGAGATTAACATCCATCTCACCAGAGAGTCTTGTTAGCGAAGTATGAAAATAAATCATATTTCTGCAGCGCAATGAGAGCTGTGAGCTACAACACAGAACATCTTTTTTAAACATTTTTTCCACACTATCTTTATTCTCACTGACTTACCAACCCCACAAAAGCTTACACAATGAATATAAATCATATCCATGAGGAGTTTCTCTCTTTCCTAAAGGCTGAGAGCACACACACACACATGTTGTTTTATTCTTCAAACAATGTGATGAATATTTTATGAGGTATGAAGCTCAGTCACTTCCATCAAAGAGACACCAAAGGAAGGCTGAGTTTCTGCCCCCCCGTTTCCTCTCCTCTGGCTCACCTCCCCCTCTTCCAAATTAACTTTCCCACATATGAGAAATAGAACACACTGTGGTCATACGTACCCCCAGGAAATCTGTGACTTGTATGGCAATAACTTGTACTGTGTCTCTTACATTTGTCTATGCTACTTAAAAGAAAAAATGTTTTCAGCAGCAAACTCATGTGCTCCTAATCTGCTTTGTCCTTGGGAAGGCCAAAGAAGATGGGGGTTAATATTGTCCCAGAGCAGAGAGGATTAATGTCAACAGACAGAGAACTTGGGCAGGCAAAGCTTCAGATCACTGCTGACAAAGTCCATGAGATAACACAACAGATTGGAACAATTACCTGCTTGAAGTTCCTTGAAGTGTTTTTTTTTTTTTTTCAAGCCTAGTTTTGACTCACAGGAAACTACTGAAGTTCATAAAACATAGATATTTCAAACTTGATTCTTCCCTACTAAGCAGCTCATGCATGATTTATGTCTGTATATAGCAGATGTAAGAGAACAAGACTGAACTGATTGCATTTCATACCTGCTTTTATCTGGGTATAAAGGACTGCATAAATAGCAAAATGTGAAGCATCAGGCCCATTTTCTTAAATGAGTAGCAGAAAAATCTTTTTCTGAAGCTCAGTTCATGCTGTCAGAGGGGAAGTCTAATCACCACAGCACTGAGAGAAGATCCCTTTTTTCACTGATCATTGGTGGAATTTTTGTGTTTGTAGAAGGTAAAATAAAGACAAGGGAAACAACAAATACATTTCTTTTCAGTTCTGACAAGGAAACTGATGACTGTCCTAATGTAAAACATTGTTTCTTGTTCAGTCACTTTTTTTTTTTTTTTTTTATGTATACTATTTTGCTATGGAGCTTAACCAAATGAATGCTGAAGTCAAGGAAAAAAGACTTTCAACTTGGGAGTGAAAACTTTTGCCTATTTGGGTGAAAATTAGGGATGTTAATGCTTATTTACAGGCTCAAAGTCTTACATACTTGTAGCTCCAGAGGATCTTTACTAAATAATGCAACAGTCCGAGCTAGAAGGGCAAAAAGAGATAGGATGGAAACTTTAAGTGAGCACAACTTAGGCCAGCATTACATAGCACAGTGCCATTTTTGCTCAGATCACTGTCAAGACTACACATGCATTCCTGAGATCCAGGTGACTTTGTGAAGATTGTCCCCTTAGATGTCTTTACCACTCCTTCTCATTTTTCTCATTTTGAGATTGTTAATTAAGATCCTCTTTAGCAGATCCTTAATCTAAACCAGAAGGTTTTTCTGAGCTAGACTTCAGTCCTATTCCAGAAGTTTATTCTTAAAAGTACTGCTCAAGCTGGAACTAAGAACTTTCAAAAGATAAGGCTTGAGGGAGAAAATTAGCATTTCTTTATCCCATCTGTGGTTGTACTGTGCTGCTATATCAGACTTCTGAACATCTTGCTGATGAAATCAATAGGAATCCTTTTTGCTCTCTTAAAAATGACTGAAAAGATGAATTCCCACTCTCTCCTTTTCTCACTCTCTAGCCACTCATACAGTGACACTTAAAGCTGTTTATACTTTTTAAAAGTTTTGATTCAAGAAAAGTCATCCAACCTTCAATTTCCACGCATCTGACAGAGAACAAAGTAGAGAGGAAGCACAAGACAGAAAAAGACTAGACTAAGAGTGATTTGAGACACTAAAAATACTGTTTAATCTGATTTCTGACTCCTCAACCATCCCCAAAAACGAGAAATCTTTCAGCACTTCACAAAGTTAAGGAGAAATTAGTCAGTGTTTCTATTTTTTCATCAAAAATTATTAAGAATTTATTCTGGGATAAGACAGAAAATATTTTCAAAATAAATATATAATTTAGTAATCCAATTATATGTGTTTCTAGTATTCTGAATGCTGGACTGTGACACATCTGCTTTCCTGCAAAACTTCAGTTTCAGTCGGCAGATACATTAGACATAAAACTTATGTCTATTTATATTCTAGAAAGGTCTAAGGTTTGTTTCTTTTTTTATTCTTGTTCTTTTTTTTAAAGCAATAATAGCAAAGAAAATCTGAAATTATAGACGATACATAAGAGAAGGTGATATCATCCCTGTGGATTGGAGAAAAGACAAAGCAATAGAGAGAAATAGAATGTTTTTACCTAATAAAATACACTAAAATAAATCAATCAAATGTGTAATTTAATTTTAGAAATTAATGCTGTGAAGTTTTCAATATATTCTGCTGCATATACTCTGAAAGTTTCCAATTAGGTCATGATAGTAGTAAATCCAGGTCCACTAGAAGTACACAGTAGTACAGTCCTCTGGAAGCAGCTGTAGGAAGAAGTAGCAAGTAAAGGATACTGTATGCACCTGTGCTCTCCTAGCATCCTTAAGCATGGATTAGCACCTTCGTTCTGACTTCCAGCTATTTAAACATTCGCTGAGACCAATGTAGCTTAAAAATTTCAAATAATATTTCAGCAATTTTTAGTGTTGCAAACCAGAGACTTTTACTTAATTTTTTTTTTTTGGGGGGGGAGGGGGGCAACGAGGGCATGTGGAGAGAGTTGTTATATTCCTTATCTTCTTTTCAACATTAGCACCTCAAAGTCTTCATATTCTTGCAGATTCTGATTT
>VZSE01006227.1:268092-316985 GCA_013398275.1 Promerops cafer
CTCTTACTTTTATTACTCAAAAGGGAGAAAAAATATTGACCTAAAAGTTATATACATAATACATATATTTATATGATATATATAATTTATAAATAAATAAATATATATATATGCACACACATATGAAATTGTTTCTGAAGGGCTTATTAAAAACATGAAATAAAAGAGAGTGGGTTTAGACTTGATATTAGAAGGGATATCTACACTGTGAGGATGATGAGGTGTAGAACGGGTTGCCTAGAGAAGTTGTGGATGCCCCATCCCTGGAAGTGTTCAAGAGAGCAGGCTGGATGGAGCTCTGAGCAACCTGGTCTAGTGGAAGGTGTCCCTGACCATAGCAGTTGGAATCATATAATTTCTAAGGTCTCTTCCTACCCAAACCTTCCTCTGGTTCTATGATTACATTGGATTTCTTTTCCCCCCATTACACAAAAGATGAAAAAAGAATATCAGCTGCAGCCAAAATAACTTGAAGTTCAAATCCATCTGGTTTTACTTCCACAGAAATGTTTCTTTCTTCTCAACCTANAGAGAAAATTTTATAATATTCTGGGGGTTTTTTTCAAGCTATTCTACTCTTACTTTTATTACTCAAAAGGGAGAAAAAATATTGACCTAAAAGTTATATACATAATACATATATTTATATGATATATATAATTTATAAATAAATAAATATATATATATGCACACACATATGAAATTGTTTCTGAAGGGCTTATTAAAAACATGAAATAAAAGAGAGTGGGTTTAGACTTGATATTAGAAGGGATATCTACACTGTGAGGATGATGAGGTGTAGAACGGGTTGCCTAGAGAAGTTGTGGATGCCCCATCCCTGGAAGTGTTCAAGAGAGCAGGCTGGATGGAGCTCTGAGCAACCTGGTCTAGTGGAAGGTGTCCCTGACCATAGCAGTTGGAATCATATAATTTCTAAGGTCTCTTCCTACCCAAACCTTCCTCTGGTTCTATGATTACATTGGATTTCTTTTCCCCCCATTACACAAAAGATGAAAAAAGAATATCAGCTGCAGCCAAAATAACTTGAAGTTCAAATCCATCTGGTTTTACTTCCACAGAAATGTTTCTTTCTTCTCAACCTATTCAATTTTCTGGGATCTCTTTTTGCAATAAAATACTAGTAAATATAGCCAGAGAAACCAGGATTTCTGTTTTTAAAACCAGATAAATTTAGTTTAGGAAATCTCAATAACTGTACAATATAAATGCAGTAGAGGAACTATAAAGAAAAAGACAATATCATGAACCATCTTCAAGACTGTCTCTCACAGTGAAATGTTCAATGGGTCTTTCAAACAGCTTTCGAAGTAAAATGGAAAACTAAATGCAAAGACAACCATTCATTAAACATTTCACAGCGAGAAAAAATACCAAAAACCACCCATACAAAAATAATGGCCTGAACCTCACTCCCAAAAGACTAAATGCTTTCAAATGCAACATCAAGGCAATATCAAGATACTATCAAGTTAATATCAAGTTAATGGAAAGAGTTCCGATAATGCTCTCTATACTTCTGAAATAGCAGTCCTCAGAACAGCAAAAAAACCCCTTGCAGTTACTTGTGGAAAAGTTTTTTGTAAATATTGAGTCCCTCTTTGGGGGAGATTCAGAGTTTAGTTTAAAGCCACTGTGGTTCCTTGGGCCACAAAGCAAAAAACAACTGTGCACAGAGGCAGGTGGCATCTGGACTCGCGAAGTCCAATCCGCTAAATCCAATCACTTCTCTGTTCTGGTACCAACAGCTGCTGTGAGCACATGAGGAAGTGTAGGCAGACCAAAAATCTTTTCAGAAATGAGAATTCAAAGGCATAGATGGCTTTATTGTCAGGTAATGATATCGGGAGCTTTTAACCTCCAGATAATGGCATGAAATTGCCTGAGGTCAGCAATGACTGAAAATTGTGACAATTAGATGGCTTCTTTGTGGCCTATAGGAAATGAATTGGTGGCCTCATTCCAGTTCTCTATCATAAAACAATTACAGCTAATGCTGATTGACGTCTTTGATTGCAACCATGGCTCAGAGGCCAAGACTGAATGAGCCTTGAAAATAAACTGCCCTTCAACCCAGAAAAGTCAATCCTCTGAGCCAGAGGTGAGGCACACACTAGACTGAGAAAAAATGTACCTCTTTTTGCTCACTCTACTGACAGAAACTTTGTCTCTCCTCCTAACTGTCAGTGCCTTCTGCTTAAGATGAAACAGAAAATGCAAGTCCTTTGGGAGGGTTTAGGAAGACTTATTACATATAACTCTGTATGGATTTCACTCAAGCATGCAAGATTTCAGATGGTGTGGTGCTGTGGTGCCAAGTGCTGTGCGGGTGCTGTGCTCAACAGTCCAGTCCCTGAATTGCTTGCCATCAAAACAAATGGAACAGATGTGGGAGCCAAGAAGCACCATTACCAGAGCTTGACAGACAGTGCATGAGGCTCAGTGAGACAAGGTAATAAATCTAAGACCAAACACTTAATATGAGGCAGAAAAATGAGTCCAAGAAGAGGATTGGCTCTCAGCTATAAAAGTGAGTTAAAGGCAAATAGTTCTGGGTCGCACAGATACTTTATACCTTTTACTTATGGCATCACAGAAGGGGGACTGTGCATGAGTGTCCATGTGTTTAATGCCAGTCTAGCATTACTGATGTGCAATAGAAACAAGGAAGGGTTTTAGACTACATTTAGATGCAAGAAAAAACTCAATTTCCTGCCCAATGCTTAAAGTATTTGTGACTGGTTAAATCCAGACACAACTAGATCAGAATATTTTTCTTGAGGAGTTGTTCTTGAATCTTTTAAAAGATTTCATGTGCTGGGAGAGATCTCAAAACTCCTGTTCCCAACTGTTTATTTCATAACATAAAGGTCAGTTTGCACTGGCTATGTAAAATATGAATAGTGGTAAACTCACACATTGATTAGCATTTGAAAATGTCATGCTAATAAAAATATAAATTAAAAAAAAAAAAAGAAACTAGAAGTTAGAGTGATCCTACACAACACATGGTTAAAATGGGCTTCTTCTGAAGTAGTGCAGATTGAAAAAGAGCACAGTAGATGTCTGTAGAAGTGCATGACTCCATTTTGGCAGCTGTCCTTGGCTGGATGGGATTCAGCCCCTTCACCTTCTCTGTCTTCAGTTATAGAGCCTGGGTCTGCTTCTCTTGGACACTGCAGTACAGTTTCAGCCCTAAGAAAATCTATGCAGCAGAAAAATTCACAACAGTGCTTTTCCAGTGGACTGAAGCATTTCAAGCATAACTCTTGAAATGACCTGAGGCAAACACAGAAAGATCAAAGAAATCTAGAGGAAATTATGCTAATGCTCAGATGAAGCATAATAAGCAACCTCTAACTGGAACTTATGTAATCCATCTGCCTTTTCCTCTAAAGACAACAAATGTCTTTCACTGGTCTTACAGTTTTAGAGGTTAAAACCAATGTATTTCTTTATCAGTTGAGAAAGACCTATCGAATCACAAAATCACTTAGAATCACAGAATGATTTCTTTTGGAAAGAACCTTAAAGGTCTTACAATTTCAACCACTCCACCATGGGCAGGGATCCCATCCACTAGATCATATTGCTCAGAGTGCCATCCCAAGAGAGCAGTTGAACCCTTCCAGGGGTGGGACATCTACAGCTTCTCTGAACAACCTGTTCCAGTGCCTCAACATCCTCACAGCACTCTCAACCTGTCTTTGCAGGAGAGGTGCTGCAGCACTTTGATCATCTTTGTGGCCCTCTTCTGGGACAATTCTAATTCATGTCCTTCCTGTGCTGGGACTCCAGAGCTGGATGCAGGGTTCCAGGTGGGGCATCACTGGAGGGGCAGAATCTCCTCCCGCCTCTGCCGGCCATATTGCTTTGGATGCAGCCCAGGACACATTTGGCTTTCTGGGCTGGGAGCACTCATGGCTGGGTCATGTCCAGCTTTTTATTTACCAGAACTCCTAAGCTGTTCTCCACAGGACTGGTCTCAAAAAGTTCATCTCCCAGTGTCTGTCCATGGTTGGGATTGCCCCAGCCCAGCACCTTGCATCTGGACTTGTTTAACTTCATGAGGTTCTTGCAGACTCAGTTCTCAAGCTTGTCCAGGCTGCCCTGGATAGTATCCCTTCCTTCTCTTGTGCCCACTGCACCACTCAGCCTCATGTCCTCTGCAAACTTGCTGAGGGTACACTCAATACCACTGTCCACGTCATCAATGACAATACTGAAGGGCACGGGTCCCAGGAGAGAGCCCCTAGGGACAGCACTTGTCACTAATTTCCACCTGGACATAGAGCCATTAACCACAACTCTCTGTCTGTGTCCATCCATCCAATTCCTTATCCACAGAATACTGCACCCTTCAAATCCATGCCTCTCCATTTTGGAGGCAAGGACCATGTCAAAGGCCTTACAGGAAATCTAGATGATATTTTAAGGTTTAGATAGGAAAAGTCCTTTAAGATTGAGTCCAGCTGTTTACCCAGCACTGTCAAGTCCATGATTTAATCATATCTCTAAGTGCCACATCTATATGACTTCTAGATAGTTCCAGGTATGGCGACAACCACTTTCCTGGACAGCCTGTTCCAATGCTTGACAACCCTTTTGGAGAATATTTTTGTTTTCTAATATCCAAACTAAACTTCCCCTGGCACAATTTGCAGCTGTTTCCTCTAGTCCTATCTATTGTTACTTGGGAGAAGAGACTGACACTGAACAGTTGTTCAGAAATCATTCTTTTTTTGAATAAGTTATGAGCTGGAACTGTCTCTTCCTGCACTACACTCACGTAAGTATAGACAATGTGCTTAGTTCAACTTAAGATATGACCACTTCTCAGCTGAGATGTAAAAATGTGGCATGTGAATATTCTTAACCTATTTCAGGTGGAAAGTATATCAATTAGCTTAAATTGTTTTTATATAATATATAATCCTGATCTCAGAATATCTTACTATTACTAAATAGTAAATACTAAATATTGCTATATATTACTATTTGACTAAATACAAAATGAATGGAGAGGGCCCTAGATACCATATTAACAGAATGACACGAGATCTACTTTTTAGCATTGTTAAGATGTAAAAAATAAACCATTCCTAACCTTTTCTTATGATCGTTCTGTCACATGCTGTAATATTTTAACAGAGACTCAAGATGCTACAATTTATATGCTAAATGGAGGAGTCCTGAATAGTTGCAATTATTTTTCACTGATAATAAAAGAGAGAAATAGCAATTCTTGTTGGTTATTGCACAAATCCAAACAGATTAACAGCATGAGTATATCATATGAACAAAAAACCCCAGAGAACAAATACTTAAGTTTCTATTTTAAAGTGTCATTCTAATAAAATCCAGGGGAAAAATCTCAAGACTTAGTCATCATGATATGTGAGAGTCTCATTAAAAGATAGTATAGAAGAAGGAAACATATCAGGCTTGATATGAAAAAATATAATACTTACAGATAGTAATGGACATATATCAATATGCAAAAAAAAGTTGTTACAGACTTAAAAAAACCCCATACAATCAGCAAAAAAAATTTTTATGAATTAAATTGTTTTTGAGCCCAGGGTGCTCCTAACTTTTTTTTACATTTATAACTAAGGAATGCTAACTCCACTGTTTTTCTTTTCTCTGAGTGGATATTTCTACAATGTATTTTCATTTAAGGAGTTAGCAACTTCAGTAACCTGTATTACTAAGATACCTGAAAGCTACTAAATGTATTATCTGCAGTTTCAAATACCGGAACTGTGCAAAAATTATTGAAATTGTATAATTTTTATCCTACGTATGTGTCTGTGAGATACTGAAACATTAATGGTTAATGACTAAAAAATTTGTCAATGTGAAAATGCAATGGCTGCTTTGCTGAGGTCAGGTTTGCACCCCCTGCCCCCAAAGGAAGGGGAGGAGGAGAGATTTTTGTGTGGTGCTGAAAGCACTGATCAGCATCAGACAGAGCAGCTGAACAACCACCACTTGAGGACACAAGCTGGGTTTTGATCCAGATAAGGGAGAAGGCAAATAAGAAGCAAAGCAGTCCCTGCTGAGGCACCTCAGTGCTTTTAATCACACAGTGTCCTCCCTTACACAGCTGGCTCAGGTGTAAAGCTCCCCAGGGAAGTACTGGGATATTCTAATCTGCTGCAAGAGAACTACTAACAAGAACCTGATTTATCTTTGCCTTCAGGGGCCAGTCTTATCAACTTCAGAAATGGAATTTCTTATTCTCCAGTGTTCTTAAGGAATTAAAAAGTTGTCACCTGTACTGTTTTCCTTTTTTTCCTAATGCTTTAAATATTCAAGGAAAATTATGGTCTGTGTTACATTGCAATGCAGTAAAATTTTCATTCCATTTAAGTGACAAGGTTTTCATGGTTGTGGAGCTGCAGGGTGAATAGAAACCAAGGCTGCCAATGCAGAACACTGTCTATTCCAGTAAGCTGCAGAGCAGACCAGTCCCTGGTCCTTGCTAAGCCCATTAGCCATGATGATGGTGGTGTTTCTGGGATAACATTTCTAAGAAAGAATAAAAGAAATCCTGCAGACAACCCATAAAAAAGAGGAGTGAGAAAATGTGAAAGAGCCCTGTAGGCTGCAAGGTCAGGGAATGAGGGGTAGGAGGAGATGCTCCAGGTGCCAGAGAAGAAATTCCTGGCAGCCCCTAGAAAAGACCATGGTGATGCAAGTTATTCCCCTGCAGACCATGGAGGTCCACAGTGGAGTAGATATCCATCTTCAGCCCTCGATGGACTCTATTCCATAGAAGGGGTTTACCTGAAGGAGGCTGCACAGAAAGCTCATGCTGGACCACATTCCTGTAAGGAGCTGCAGCCTGTAGAGGAGAGTCCATTCAGAAGCAGGGCTTCTGAGAGAAGTTGTGGCTGGTGGGGCATCCTTTCTGGAACAGTCCATTTCTGAAAGACTCTTGTCTGTGGAGAGAATTCACACTGGAGCAGTTCTGAAAGAATGGTATTCTGGGATGAGGATATCCCATGCTGAAGCACATGAAAAATGCAATGAAGAAGGAGTGACAGAGATAAAGTGTTATGGATTAATCTCCATTCTCCATCTGGCTGCAACACTCAGAGAGGAGGTAGAAGGATTGGGAATGGATGAGTGAAGCTGAGCCTGGGAAGAAGGTGGGGAGGCAGGCGGAATGGAGAGAGAAGGGTAGGTTTGTCTAGTTTTGTCTTTGATCATCACTATTCTACTCCATTTTAAATTTTCCATATATAAAATCAATCTTTCCCAAGTTGAATCTGTATTGCCCATGATTGTAACTGGTAGGTGAAATCCCTGTGTTTGTATAAACCTACGAGTTTTTATATTTTATTTTGCTGTTCTGCCCTTTTGAGGAGAGGTAGCTGGGGAGTGCCTGGGTGTACATCAGTCATCCAGACCAGATCAACCCACAGAATGCTGTAGATTAGCTTGGAAGAAACTTCCACCTTTGGAGCAAACTCCAGAGTTGCTTCTCCCCACTATATGAAACAGCAGTGGAACTAACAGAATCAGAGCAGAATACATTCCCAAATACAAAGAGAAATCCAACATGCCCACTTCCTTGCTGGAGGAAAAACTACCGCAGGAAAGTAAGAGGAACACTAATGTTCTAATTTGACAGAATTTGTTACAATGAATCATAACTTTGCCTTGCAACTGCAAACATGGTTATTACCGTGATGGTTGCAACACAGAAAAGGTGACAGAGGAAGTTCAAAGTTCATATCATTGCTTAATGAAATCTATCTTCTGTAAATATATACACAAATATATAGTCTGTAGGCAGAATTTCTAACACAGTCATTCATGCCTTTAAATGTCATTTTGTCCATACAGGAATAATGTATAAAGATGTCCATATAAATATATGAAATATGCATTTATACCATTTTACCATTTGCATCTACCATTTGCACATTTAGTTTCATTTATGTTTTAAGCTAATTCTACAGCAATAGAAGAGTATATTTTTGTCAAAAATACTTTTTTGGTCTTTTCTTCCTGGAACACATCTCATTAAAGAGAGGAACCTATAATACTGAACTCTATTAGTACTAAACATATGTTCATGATGAATGGCTATTTGATATGATGGCTAGCATTATCTTATTGTAGTCTATGCCTAATCAGCTCTTACAATTTAATTGCAGTAACCCATGAAGTAAAGTAACAGTCAAAGATACCAAGTGTCTGATCCTACCCTCAAGTTTCTGGAAACATCAGTTGAATATTATTCAAATGTCTAAAACATAAATAGTTCAAAAAAATATTGTGGTTAAATGTACTTAATAAATAATATCTTATGTGTTAATGTCTTACGTCTTATAGCCTTGATCTTAACTTTCACAATTGAGAACGCTGTTTAATAATGTAAATAGCATATATATTTCCCAGAATTAAAAGGTTTCAACTAAAATTTTGTATTGAAATATTAAGAATGGAGTTAGTATTAGTATTAGTATTAGTATTAGTATTAGTATTAGTATTAGTATTAGTATTAGTATTAGTATTAGTATTAGCATTAGCATTAGCATTAGCATTAGTTTACTTTTAGTATTAGTATATAATTTCAGCTTTTTCAGGAAGTTATTTTCACTCACAAAACTTTGGAACACTGAATCTGCTATGAGATGTGTGAAATTTTACTCGTCAAGCTACAGAGATTGGAAAGGACATTTTAAAGGTGATTTTATTGCATGACCATATATTAGAAGATTTCCATTCTATCTCCTGCCTTTTTGTAGGAAGAAAGATTGGGGTATTATTCAGCTGACTTGGACAGCTCATCTGAAGCTGCTAAAATGTATCATTTCCAATGTTCATTTAGAAAGTTTTTAAAATGCATACCATTTACTTGACAGACCATGAGATATAGCTCACATCCAGTTTAGGAGCTTTATATCTCAATGTACACTGACTGCTGAGAATGTTTGCTTTGACAATCTGTATTGAACTGTCCCCAACTAGAATAGCACCATCAAGCTGCATCACACTGAGGCAGTCATTTGTTCATTCTCATCTCATCACAGGATGATGCTCTTGTAGTCTCAGATGTGTGCAAATACATGTTTTCTTCACAGTGTCACAACAGATCAGTCAATAAGAATAGAAAAGCAAACTCTCATAAAACTTGAACTATAAAAGAATGGAATTGTAAAGAAAGAAATTCAAAGTGCCATTTGAATTTGACAAAATCCTCAGACAATCAAACTACAACCTGAGCCAATGTTATGTACAGAAATGTCTGTGAAAAATGGTGGAACATTTTAAATGTGCCTATGGTGGGATAGAAATCTAACCCAACAGGACACTCTGAGAAAAAGGAGGAATAAGAAGAGACCTTTATATCAATTTTTATGTAACCACGCTTTGCATAGCAAAGGGTTGGGAACTAGAAGAAATGACTCAAATAACTTGGCATTTCCTTTGACACAGTGATCCATCTTTTTGTTTCTTTTATTTTTTTCTATTCTATCCAATTTATCTATTTCTATGAAGTGATGAACTCTCAAAGGGGTTTACAGATTTTAAAAACACTTGAAAAATATTAAAAGAATGTTAGGATTCAGGGCTTTGATTGCTAACCTGATCTAGATTGGATGTTTTCTGTTTTTCAGCTGCACCTTGACTTGTGACAGGGAAGACTTTATTGAAGAAGTCACAGTGTTATGCAGATTTAGCTTCTCTTGTCAGCAACAGGATACTTGTGTTGACATACTCAAGATGTCTCTAAGCCTTTCTCCATACTTGTCTTTGCCTCATCTTTTTGTAAGATCCTTTGTAAAGAAACAATTTTTGTTACTTTTCCTAGGAGCTTTTTTTTTTTTTTTATTAGGGAGCATGGTAGTGTTTGGTGCATTTGATTTCCTTTGACAGCCTGCTGAAATTGCTAGACAATTGAAATTTATTGATTGATGTGGTGATAAAATGATGAATAGGAGAATAAAACCTGAGAGATAGAAGCTGAGTTAGAGAAATAAAGTTTGGAAGAAGTGACTTTGTTTTTAATTGAAACATAAATTTCAGAAACAGGATTATGAGATTTCATTTCCACAAATGCTTATGGAGTGAGTTTGAAGAGGCAAAAGCTCTCTATATTGACTCATTCCGGGCTGATATGGCCCACTGTGTAAAGTTGTATTTAAGTAATCTAAGGGCAGTAAAGACTCAATGGTGAGGATCACCTATAGTGCGAAGCAGAGAAATCGACAGTTCCAGTATGCACCACTGATAACACAGTTTGCTTACATCATAAGGTATCAGATGTAGAAAAGTCTGTTGAAAGACTGAAATGGGATAGAAGAGTAGAAAAGAAAAAAAAAGAAAGAAGATGAGGAAATCATCCTTGATTTTCCAGTGACACAGTATACTAATGAAAGGATAAATATACTGTCAGTCACATTCCCACAGTGTTTACACAGGAAAAGCAAAACTCTTTTTCAGAGGTCTACTAACTATATTTTCCCTGATTTAACTACGCAAACATATTTTACCTATAAGAATTTAAAAAAATTATGATAATAGTAGTAAAATTAATCACCTGACCTCAAATGGAAAGGGAAAAGTATTTGTAGAAACTTGTTTTCTTTCAGGAAGTGTTTATCGCTATAACTTCAAAAATCTAAAGATGTGACTAACAATAAAAAGGCAATTAAAATTTAAAATGCAAAGGATTAAAGGTTCATTTTTTTTTGCTTTCTGATTCTTAAAAGACAGAATCTTTTACCTTTTTCTACCACTGAAAATCCCAGAATACCTTAGATAGAAATAAACACCATCTTTTCAAGTATTTACATGGCTTAGGAGCCTTTTATTCCAAGAAGACAACAGCCTCTAAATTAAATTCAAGAAATCACAAGTAACTTAAGAGAATAATTAAAAATACTAGACTTCAAAAAAAAGAAAAAGTTGGTTGACGAAAAATCAAAGAGAAACAAAGTTGTAGTAACAGTTGCAAGTCTGTCAAGCTCATAATATCCTCTGTAAATCACTGGAGTGGTCAAAAACTTGACCAGCTCATCCCTGAACTCCCAGATATGCTTACTTCTCACTTCATTTTTTAAGCAGACTACTGTAAACAGCCCTAGATTAACTTGCAGCTATCAGTCTATTGCACATGCATAATAGCCCCGAAGGAAAGACATGGTATTGTTATTACTCACTCAAAGCCTCCAGATCTAAAACACAATTGCCCTCAGGTGTTTTCAGAAAGTACAGTACAGTTAGCTAGTTTACATAGCATATTCAGCTTTTGTTGTGAATGGCAAATATAAAGCTTTCATGATATGAACTCACTAAATTTTGGAACAATTTCATTTTTTGTTAATACTCATGGAAATATCCTGAGTTCGCCACGTATGTTTGTATTATATTTAAATTTCTACTGTGCAGCAACTTTAAAAGGCAAATACTATTTGTTGAAAACAGAATAAGATGAACTGGTATAAACTTGGTGGAATCATTTTATAACCATGTAGAGAGGCTAAAAACAGCATTGAAATATCCTGCCAGACTTTACTTAGCAATACATTAGCAATACTGCCATTAAACCAAAAAAGTAAAAACCAAACCAAATCAAAATAGAAAACAAGTTTTCCCTGCAAAAAGTCCCACAAAAAGTAAACCTGTAAAACACAGTGCCTTATTTTTACTGTTTGAAGAATTGCTTTAAGCTTCCATGCCATGAAAAGAGTCTCTTACAAAAATATTTGAGTTGTCCATTAGATGACCAAGGTTACCCTTGTTCTCCCTCCAGTCCCTTAAATAGCACCGGGCCTTGATAGGATACCAATCACTCTGTGCCATAGTACCATGCAAAATTTGAGGGGAAAATAAGAAGATCTGGGTTTGGCAATCAATTTTCCCACGGCTTCTTGGAGTTTTTTTCTAAGTTCATTGGTTAGTAAAGCAATTTAAGACTTATGAGAAGGATTTCTCCCATCAATTGTTTGTAGAACTCTTAATTTTTGGCCCATTTATTCAGCCAGAAGAGTATCGTGGAAAGCTGGAAACAGTTTATCCTTTGACGTAAATGGTGAAAAGTTTGAGCCCTTATTGAGACAACAAATGTAGTAACAGTTTAAGTATATTTAGTTTTTACAGTACAGGCTACAAAAGACTACTACAAATGAGGGAAAGCAAAGAGAAAAAGTAATATTTTCTGAAAGGCAAGAAAAGAATTTCATGTACCTTTTGCTTCTTGTGTTCCACATACTACACATTTTGAAAGCTTTGACTTCTATCACTGTTGACTTCTATTTAATAGCTAACCTTTCAATTAAATGTTACAAAAAATTTCTTTTAAAGTGGATAAAAATCTGAGTCTTAAGGAGATAAATATTAGTGAAAAATAAAACATAAACAATCCTGATGCAACAGTGACTCTGATTCCCCATTAATATCATCAGAATAAAGCTACCATGAGAAATACAGATAAATGAGAAAAACATTTTACAAGGCTGTAGAGTTCTATTGGAAAATAAAGTGAAACTAGAAACACATTCCAATATATAATGTTATTTTAAAGACTTTTCTTCTCACTATATATCAGCATGAAAATTCCCTATTTGTGATGGGGATGATGAGTGGCAACGTTGTGTCTATGAAATTTTTAGTCATATTTCAGTCACTTGTCCACTTTTTTTAATTTTATTTTTTTAGTTGTTGTTGTTTTTCAACGTTAAAAACCACAATCTGTTAAAAATCTATTAATTAAATTACTAGTTTTGACATCAGAGAATAATTCAGTTGCAGTAGTAAGGTGCCAATATGTACTTTTCCCAACAGTCACAACAATAATTCTGTTGCAAATACTTTTTTCTGAAAACAGGCAGAATACAATGGTAGTGCAGCTGTGAAATAGATACATATATAGCTGACCTGCATCTATCTGAGTGTACTCCAAACCTAGCAGTCTGGAGAAACGGATGTGAAGAGAGCTTTTCTGTTCATGTGTTTGCTATGTCTTTTGCCCAAGAGGTCGTGTCTGGAGGTTGTACAGTCCAGATCACAAGGTACAGTGTCACCTGAACACTGCTCTAATGTTTCCTGAGCCAAACTGTGTATTTGTATGGTACAACTCACATTGGCATAAGTTTCATAAGTTTGGAATTTGTTCAGCAGTATCTACTGCTGCCCTAGACATACTTCAGGACAGCTGTGCCCTGATTTGCTAAATAAAATATCACTTCTTATTCTTTACCAAGGAGAAAAACACCCATAAGCTGGTAGAGTTCCACTTTAGAACATTGTCTTGATTCCTAGATTTAGTTTTACCGGAGTGCCATGTTCCTGCATAATTTTCAAAATCTTGACTTGAAAAGATAAAAGCTACAGTAACATACAGAAAAAAAAGATACAAAACTGTTCATGATCTTCTCCCCTCCCTTGTGAAACATGCATCAAAATCAGATAAGACAGACTGACTTTTGGTAATGTTTTACTGTGTCCTCACCACCTTGCCTTATCTTAGGTCAATTGGTTTCTGCAGGTTGTTCTAAGGAATGAGATGGATTGTTTAAACAGGAATCTTAGAGATGAAAGAGAATTCTCAGTATCTAATAAGAGAGATATAATAAAATAAACAGGCAGTAAGCCCTAAAACTCATACACCTAACAACCTTTTAATAAAATAATTTACATACATGCCACTAAACTCTGTTAACCTAATTATTTACTTTTTTTCATTGCTCTCACAGTGGTTATAGGCTACTGGGTGGAGAGATTCTTCCTGCTATCACAATGTAAGGAAATAACAGCCTCCTTTTGTCAAAAAAATGTTTTCTCTAAAGAAAACAATTTTTTGCACAAAATAAAGAGCTGCTCAGAACTAAAATTGCAATAGTCATTTGCATTTGTGATTGTGAAATAGATTTTTTTTTGGACAGAGGGAGCAGTGAGATAGAACTTCCAATTGAAAAAAGCTTGAAAACTCTCAATTAAAAGCAAGCAAGCAAACAAACAAACAAACCTGTTTCAATAGACTTACCTGTTTAACTCTTTTAAAAGTCCAACAATTCCTCTTTACCCCACAAATCTTTTAGCCACTGGGTGAAGTCAAAATACAGCACTTGATCATAATAATCCCAGCCTCTCATGGACAACAGCATCTCTCATGGCACCAAACTCAGAATGCTTGAAACAGACCTGGAAAACATAGATATTCTTTCATTTTTATATAAATATACTCAACCATGTCCTAGTATAAGGAAATACAAGCACTTAATCAATGACTACATTATAAAGAAGTATAAAACCATAAATATCACTTGGTAAACAAGATGGGGACTGAGAAGCTCATGTTCCAGAAAACATATTTTAGCTGAGTATTTGCAATTCTGTTGCACTTATTGACCTACTAAAACTGTCAGGAATAAGAAATAGTATTTATCTTTTCTTGAAAAAATTGCAGATTTCCAGACATAGACTTGTAAGTCCTTTCTTATTTCAATTTCAAAATTAATATCTTCTTCTGAACCAAACAGAACCTTATCTGAGAAAGGTGATGGAAAGGTTTCAGTACAATTATAGTTAGTTGCTCCACGAGAGCTTTGCTAGTACCATTTTCTTCAGTATCTTTAATGGGAAATTGTAACATCCATCTGGATGAAGCAATGCAAACTCATACCAATAGCACTACTCTCTTTACTAAGTAAAGCAAGTAACGAATTCAGGTGGTATATTGAAAGAGTTGTCATATTTATCTAGAACTCTGCTTCTGTATAGTTGCAATATTTCTTGAAAAAATTTGTCACCATTTATAAGTACTTGTCAGTAATTCACAGAATCACAGAATCACTTCTCGTCAAGGAACTAATGAAGAATGCCCCCTGGAAAAATGCTTTTGAAGTCACTGGAGTCAGTCAATACTGGGCACTTTTTAAGCACTACCTCCTAAGGGCACAGTAACAGGCAATTCCAAAATGTCAGAAGTCAAGCAAGCAGGACAAAAGTCCAGCCTGCCTGATAGGGATCTTCTTTTGGAGATAAGGCAAAAAAAGGAAGGTGTGAGTGGGAGCAACATCAGGTGATGTGGAAGGAATACAGAAATGCTGCTGGGAGCAGCACTGTAGGGAGAAAATTCATTCAAAAATACTTAATAGAGCTGGCTGATTTCATTGCAAAGCCTCTCCTGATGATTTTTTGAATGGTCTTGAGAATCTGGGGAGGTCCCCTCTGACAGGAAGCTGAGGAACATTGTTTTAATCTTTAAAAAGGCCAAGAAGAATGAGCCTGGAAAATACAAGCCTGTCAATCTCACTGCCTGGTAAGGTTATAGAGAAGATTATTCTGGGAGATATTGAAAAACTGAATGATGCCTGAATGACAACACTGTCACCAGCATGGCTTCTTGAGGGGAAAGTCCTGCTTGTCAAACCTTTTTTCTTTTTATGACAAGGTAACCCACCTAGTCGATCAAGGGAAGCCAGTTTTCTATCTTTTTGCATTTCAGTAAAGCTTTTGATACTGTGTCTCACAGAAACCTTCTGGACAAAATATCCAGCTGGATAAACGCATCATAAGATGGGTGAGCAATCACAGGTCTGTGTGTCTTGCTCACAGGTCAGGCACAAAGGATTACAGTGAATGGGGTGACATCAGACTGAGGAACTGTCAATGGCTGCCTTTCACAGGGCTCCATCCTCAGCCCTGCACTTCTCAACATCTTCATGAGCTGCGTGGACACAGGACTGGAAGGGATACATGTAAGTTTGCAGTTGATACAAAATTGGGAGAGGCTGCTGACTGTCTAAGGCAGGGAGACCCTGCAGAGAGACCTGGGTAAATAAGACAGCTGGGCAATCATTAACAAAATGAAGTTCAACAAGGGCAGCTGCCAGATTCTGTACATGGGACGGGGCAATTGTGAATATGTACACAATGGGGAATGAGATGATGGAAACCAGTGCCATGGCAAGGGACCTGCAGGTCCTGGTTGGTGGCAAGCTGAACATGAGCCAGCAGTGCCCTGGCAGCCTGGAGAGCCACCTGTGTCCTGGGGTGCATCAGGCGCAGCATCACCAGCCAGGCAGGGGAGGGGATTGTCCTGCTCTGCTCTGCACTGGGGCAGCCTCACCTCGAGTGCTGGGGGCAGTTCTGGGTGCCACAGTATAAAAAAGATATAAAACCATTACAGAGTGTCCAAAGGAGGTCAACAAAGATGGTGAGGGGCCTTGAAGGGAAGTCATAAGAGGAGTGGCTGAGGCCACTTGGTCTGTTCAGCCTGGAGGAGACTGAGGGGAGACCTCACTGCAGTTACAACTTCCTTGTGAGGGGAAGAAGAGTGGCAGACACTGAATTTTCTCTGTGGTGACAGTGACAGGACCCAAGAGAATGGCCTGAAGTTGACTCAGGAGAGGTTTGGGTTGGATATTAGGAAAATGTCCTTCACTCAGACAGTATTTGGGCACTGTAACTGTCTCCTCAGGGAAGTGGTCACCATACCAGCCTGACAGAGTTCAAAAGCTTTTGGTCAATGCTCTCAGGTACATGGTGTGACTCCTGGGGATGTTCTGTCCAGGGCCAGGAGTTGGACTTTGACAATCTTTGTGGGTCCCGTCCAACTTGGCATATTCTGTTATTTTTGGATTTATGTTGGAAAACACCTCTAAGATCATTGAGTCCAGCCTTTGACTGATCTAGACCACAGCACTAAGTGCCACGTCCAGTCATTTCCAGAATACCTGCAGGGATGGTGGCTTCACCACCGCCCTGGGCAGTCAGTTCCAATGCTTACCAACCCCTTCCATGACATCCAACCTGAACCTTATCTGGAGCTATTCAAGGCTATGTCCTCTTGTCCTGTCACTGCTTTCCTGGGATAAGAGGCCAAGCCATATATTTCTGCTATCTCCTTTCATGTACTGGTAGAGAATTATAAGGTCTCTCCTGAGCTTTCATTTCTCCAGGGTAAAAAACCCCTACTCTCTCACACACTTCTCATATGACTTGAATTCAAGTGGACACTTCTGCTACATTCTAGCTGTTTGTTTTTTTTTTTTTTTTCAGTGTTTAAACTACAGTGCTCCTACCTTTTTCACTAAAAGGATGAATAATTTAGATGAGATGAATTTACTTAATAAAGCTATTTTACCATCTGTTCTCTGTAACTAAAATGTTTAGACCAATGAACAGTTATCATGGAGAATACCAAATGTCACTCAGACAAGGTAAGTTCATCCAGTAGATACACTGATATATGCTTTCCTTAAGAGTCCAAGTTGTTATTTCCATCCCTGTTGAAATTGAAAGAGCACTGCTCCTAAACATCTCAAAAATTCTGTATGTTCCCCTTCCACAAGTGTTGCATATGGTTTTTTAATAGAGAACTGGAAAACATATGCACAGAGGTGTTAGTTCCATGCATATGTATGTAAGATAAAAAGAAAACATTCTATCCACATTGAGAAATATCTGAAAGAAAATGACAGTAAAATTAGTTTTGCAAAGTATTTCAGAAATTAACATATGGTATTGCTTCTAAACAAATTAAACATTTTAGCCTGCAACAACTGAAGTAAAATGAGTGGATCAAAAGAGAAACTGTTGTTCAGCCTTCATCAGTCATTAGCATATGTTCTAAAAGTTGCACAAACAGAAAGTGTTTCTAAAAAAGGGAGACGCTTGCACTTTGCCCAGTTTGGAAGTGAGAGTTCAGTGCATCTGAAGCATGATGCGTTATCATGAAAAGCAAAGTTTCCAAGCATAAAAAATTTATGATGCATGACTTCAAATAGAAGAGCAACCATATCCATGGTTTTAGGAACATACTGGACTAAATGACCAGGAATTACAGTATTATCTTTCATCATACACTTGGTGATATGAATGCAGGAAAAGTTAAAGATTAGTGGAATATACTTTGAAAAATCAATTGAATATGTTGCATTGAGGTGCTGATGGTTTTTTGCCATCTAATCCAGTGCAGACAGATCAGTCATTGATTGATGCCTGAGTCTCCATGATCAAACACAGAACCAAATTTTACTGAAACTGAGGAAGGAACACACTAATATGTGTCATAATAAATCTGTTATGGAACTCAAAATACTTTGGAAAGGATGCCTTTTCTTTGTTTGTAATTTCCATCATAACACCTCCTGTAGAGCAGCAAGAAATTTTTCTCCAGAAGCATAATATCATTGACACCTAAAGGAGTATGAACAAAAGTAAAGCTTTTATTAGTATCTTCCAGAAATGCACTGGAAAGTTTTATTAAATTGTTGTCATAAAATTCTCAGAATATGTTGGACTGTACATGGTCAAAGTTAAATAATCCAAATATTTATCTAAAATGCATGATATTTTTTGCATCTTACAGTGAAAGAAATTAGCTAGGATTTAAGATTTGGATGCATCAGGATTGTATGACCAACTTTGATCTTTAATGTAGACGACAAAGAAGGTAATATACTTGAGGGATAAATTAGCTGGATAAAGATTGAGATCTACAGAAACTAGAATCTGATAATAGCATAGACAGGGGGAATTCCTGAGTCAGAGAAAGGAAATCTGGGCTGAAATGGTCAAAATGAGAACTGACACCTGACCTTAACCCCTTACTTTTCTAAAGTGACACACAGCATGAAGAATAGAAATTTTCAGTTCCCTTGAAGTTGCAAAATAAAGCTTAAAACTAAAAATCAATTAGATAAAATAATGTAAAAGGAGACACACAGGATGGTAAATGTAGCTGGAACCAGTGGATAAACAGATAATGAGGAACCCTAGTGGTTTTTTGTCAAACTTCTGTAACAAGACACAAGAGTGCATGCCCTAAGAGAAGATCAAGGCAGGGCCACTTACAGTTTTGGGGGCTCTCAGTGAATACAACCATCAGAAACCCCCCTAGGAGTCAACAAAAGGGGTTCCAGTAAGGGGATGAGACATACAAGTTAGTGTTAGGAAAAATGATGTTTATCTATTAGTTAGGAAGTATGTTGTAATTAATGTATATGATCCTGATGGAATAAATAGCTTCTTGATAAGTTTCATGACACACATTTGAGTAGAGGAAAATCCTCCAAATTTGTCCAGTGCTGTAATAAAGAATGCCTGCTTTCTAATACCTCATATTGTGGTAAAGAAAGTTTATTATCCTGACACTTTTGGTGTCAAAAGAAAAAGAAAACTGCTTAAAATTAGAATGATCTAGAGTACAAAAAGTAGATAGGAATGGTAGTTAACCCAGTGAGGGTAGGTACTTGTCTCTAAATACCAAGAGATGGAGCAGCAGGCAAAATTCTCGCTAGTATTCTAACACAAACTGACACACCTGTGCTAACAAATGGAGATGAGCTGTTAGTTCAGGATACCACAAAGGAAGATTCCTCCTTTAGAAACCTCCAAAGCCATCCTTCACTGGATTGGAGGGTGAAACAAGGAAAGAGAAAGACAAAGAATATGGAGTAGACTGTGTGCAAGGCAAGCATTGGCTGAGAGGTATCAAGAGATTTCAAGGATAAAAAGTCAAATACATGGCCAGAGGTGGCTTTGCAAGATCTTCTATGAATAAGTAAGCTCTGAAGACAGAGCAGAAAAAGAAAATTAAAGAAATGGTGTGTTTGATCCCCTGTTTTGATGGGTTTGGCTGGGATGGAGTTAGTTTTCTCCTTAATAACTAGTGCAGACTTTTGTTTGCATTTGTTCTGGAAACAGTATTGCTAACAGAAGCATATTTTTGTGACTGCTGAGCAATGCTATGACAGAGGCCTTTGTTGCTCCTCACCTATGCCACCAGTGAGGAGGTTGAGGGGTGCACAGAAAGTTGGGAGATGGTGACGCAGCTGAGACACCTGACCCCAAATGACCCAAGGGATATCCCATACCACATGGCATCAGGCTTAGTATATAAATTTGGAGGGAAAAAAGGAAGGGGAGGGGACATTTGGAGTGATGGCATTTGTCTGCCCAATTCTACATTAGGCATGATGGAGACCTGCTTTCCTGGAGATGGCTGAACAGCTGCCTGTGGATGGGAAGCAGTGAATTATTTCCTTGTTTTCCTTTGCTTTACCTACTGAACTGTCTTTATCCGAATCCACAAAAGTTTACTCACTTTTACCCTTCAGGAGGGAGTGAAGTAGTGGCTATCTGGCGCTTAGTTGCCAGCCAGGGTTAAACTATGATATCTGACAATTATGTTTCATAGGTCTGATCTACTATAAAAATCAATGGAGCAAGAAGATACCAACACAAAATCCAACAGGAATAAATGAGGAGCTGAGGTCTGTAGAAAAATCCTGAGGAAGAAATATTGAGCAATAAAGAGAAACAATATCATGAGAATTCAGGAGGATTTATATGAATTAATTAAGAATTAAGACCAAGTGGGGAAGTGGGAAAACAAAAGAGCAAACTATCTGTGATTGCACTGGTGTGTATAGTGTCTGGTATTTCTAGAAAAAACAACTCACCTAGCTTAAGACTCAAATTTTGTGTTCGTATCCCAGGCGCTGAAAACAGGTTATACCTTGACTACTCAATAAATTTTAATTTTTTAGAAAAGGAAAGGCTGAACACTGATAACATCCACTACTTTCCAGGAGTTTTTGACTCAGAATCCATGGCAGAGCTTTAGATCAGGAAAGATCATAAATTAAATTTAGATCATTGTGAACAGGAAAGGCAAAAAATTTTATTATTTAGGAATTACTTCTCTTGTCATCTTCTGAAGAGTTCTTTTAGCAGACCCACTTGTGTTTACTGTCACTTTTTTCCTCACTTTTTGGGGGAAAAGGTGATTGATTTTCAAGGATCACCTCTGCTCAGGGGTGTTCCACCACCATATACAGAAGTTAAGAAGAGTTCACCTTCAGTAATTTGAAGATATCACAAAACAGGAAGGAGTAGGTGATATATCAGATGGCTTTACTGCCATTTAGAGGGCTGGAGGAATGCATCAACAGGAACTTCATGCAGTTCAGTATAAAGGGAAATGCAAACCCATGTATCTGGGGAGGAAGAACACTTCCAGCATAGGTGCATGGTGGGGGTTGACTGGCTGGAAACCAGATCTGCAGAGAAGAACCTGGAGTTCCTGGGAGACAAACTGACCATGTTCCAGCATGTTACCATTGCAGCAAAGAGTGTCTGCATTAGCAGAAGCATTGCTTGCAGATCGAGGCATCTGGTCCTTCCCCTCTGCTTACACCTTGAGACAGACTGAGGGGGCTGTGCAGAGCTCTGCCCTCTCCAAGACAAATGACATGAACACCCTAGAGCAACTTCAGCACAGTGCCACTAAGAAAATGGACTGGAGCTTGTCTTACATGAGGAGTGGCTGACAGTGGCTGGGACCCTCCAGCATGGAGATAATCTCCAGCTTGGGAGAATCTTATCAGTGTCTATAAACACATATAAGGGACAACTGAAGACGATGAGGTTAAACTCTTTGCACTAGTGCCAAGTGGCAAGACAATAGAAAATAGCAAACTGAAATAAATGAAATTCTGTCTAAACATAAGAAAATTATTTCTACTGTGATGTTGTTTGAACACTGGAGTAGGTTCCTCAGGAGATTGTGAGGTTGTCATCCTTGGAGCTACTCAAAATCTGACTGTCCTAAGTTATCTACTCTAGTTGATTCTGCTTTGAGCAAGGGCACTGAACTAGACTATCTCCAGAGATGCCTACCACCCTTATCCATTCAGTGATTCCATGACGTCCTATAAAATGGTTGAAAGAATGAAAAAAATCATCAACAGGTTCTGTTTACTTCACAGTACTTTGAGATGCACCAGTGTAAACTCGGTTATAATAGCATATTCTTTTAAAACAGTAAAAAAAGAGAAAGTTTATTTTGTCTTTACTCTGCTAAGACAGTGGGTTTAGTGCAGGAATATTAGCTGTGACTTTTGAAGTCATGGATATTCAACAAAACTGGCATTTAAATAAAGAATGTGCACAAGAAGGACATGCCACTATATCTAACCCCCCAGAACCCTATTTAAGTAGACAGGTTTAATATTTAACATCAATTTCATTCTCCACTTGTTCATTTTTACCATTGCTGCAGTCCAATTTTTGAAAGTGAACGGAGGTAATACTGGAGAGATATTAAGGGTAAAGTCTGGAGAATACTTTCAAAAGCATAATCCCACAGAACACCTAACAGTGTGCTACTTAGTAGGGGCTAGAAAAATCAAACAAGCAAGGCATACAAAATAAGCCTACACATTGTGTTGCATTTCCACCATCGTGAAAACAAAATAAATGAAGTGGCTACATTTTGCACTTTCTTTGTTCAGGGATGTTTATTGAAGCAGAATGCAATTTCCATATATGAGAAACTTCATGATATTACTGGTGACAGCACTCTGCTATTTCTTTACACCTTGGGAGCTTAGACTCTGTGATGGCCTGAAATTCCACTCAGGTTTGAGAATTACACTGCTAATTTCAGTATTAGCATGTTGCTAGTCTTGCTTAGCAATTTCATGACTATGCCTAGGTCTCAAAGAAGAAAGAAATGAGAGATGTGGAGAACAGCTCTTTGGCTCGTTCTGTATAAACTCTGGGGAGGTATTAATCTCTCACTCTATTTTTTATCATAATTTTTTAATAATGCTAATGGAAAAAGAGGAGACTGTAACAGGAATTTCATGCTGTATCTTACAGTACAAATGGTATGGACCATTAACTGACCTAAGGGTTTAACGTTTAAATCAAGAGTACAGACAAAGGGTGCGGAAAAAGAGCTGGCTGAGAGAAAGGAACACAGATGCAATATAATATCAGTTCTGATGATTTGTTTTAAATGCTCGTTCTGAATTTTCAGACCATTCAGTGGGTTTGTGACAGAGTGATTTCAGAGGTAGCACAGCAACAAAACAAATAAGAAAGTTGAAAGGTGCTTGGAACAAAGAGTGGGAACTTTCAGAATAGAAAGTATTGTGATAGTACCATCACAACCTCTCCTTACAGATTTGGAGGTCTTTTTGGAGCTATAATGTACAGTGAAACAAGTCAATGTAAAAAAGACCTCAACTGTAATTCAGCAACATTGTGGACCGCAGAAAAAGGACCAGTTTGTTTTCAAGGGTATTCAAAGGATATTAAAAATCTTCACTGTTCTATAATGCTACTGTAATCAGCCTGGAGAAGAAGAAAGAGGGAGGGAGGGAGGGAGGGAGGGAAGGAGGAAGGAAGGAAGGAAGGAAGGAAGGAAGGAAAAGACACAGGACTCAGAAGTCCAAAGAACTATCCCTATGCTGATCCTATCTGCTCACGATACAGGATCAACACAGACTTAAAAATGTACTGCAGGTGAATCGACATGGGAAATGGGACCTGAATGAGATCTGGAGGATTAGACTGAAGCAAGGAGACTCTAGGGGAATTGTAAGAGAAGCTACTGAGGACGACAAGAAGAGGCATTTGGTAGTAGGAGAGTCAACAGTGTGCCTGGAGAATAGCCACCCTTTTGTAAGGAGATGGAGCTAACAGANCCTTTTAAGACGAAGTTCTCAAATAATGAGTTACAGGAACATGACCTTTGATACACAATCTATCAAAATAAAGGCTAAGTAAGGAAAGTTTAACATAATCATATAGAGATTGCATTTTTCTTTCTTTTTCAGATTTTATGATTTACAGATGTAAATCACAAAATAGAACAAAACTTATCAGTCCATAAAATTTTTAAAGCTATTTCATCCATTTAAGAATGATGACACACATGACCTGTGATCCACTTGCCAGGCAAAAGAACAAAATATACATGCATCCCACCTTTTCCATACAGAGAAAAAAAAAAATTCTTAACATTTGCAAACGTAAGAACCAAACCAATTTAATTTTTAACTATCTTGCAACCTATTCACAAACAGTAATAGAAGGCATACTCAGATTGCATTGTTTTACTATGGAAATTATAAATAACATACCTTAAGACTTAGTGGGTTCAAATCCTGGATACAATCACTGCACCTTTGAAAATAAAATTAATCTGTTAAAACTATTGCAACTAATTTAGTTTAGGATAAAAATCCCTGTCCCCTGAAAGCTTTTATTTAGCACAGTTTTTAAGCAGCCTTAGTACATAGCAGCATGCTCCTGTCTGATTTCCAGCTACCTTCAAGAGATGAGTGCAATTTGTTCAGTCTCTCAGTTCCTTTTTTGAGTTTTCCAAGAAGAAGGTTCCAGTCCTCCTCAGCCCAGCTTCCTTTCCTGGATTTCTGTTCATTTGTATTATGAAACCTAGCAAGAAACCTTTCTAAAGCAACTATTTTATGAAGTGGCTATCAACTATATTTTGTAGTCCCTCTGCAGCACTGTTTTCTGCAGCAGCAGTTAACCAACAAACTGTTCAAGAATAAATACTAATCTCACAGATGATGGAAAGAAAATACCTAGCACCAACTTCTTACTCAGCTTTTTTTGGAATGAAGGAGAGTGTAATGACTGGACTTTTGGTTTACCAGTGTCAGCATATTGGACAACGCATTATAGGCAGAGCGCTGGGAACAGTTTATTTTGCCAAGGAACACCTTGATAAGCCTTTTCTCATCCTAACTTTTGTTAAAAGTTAACAAAAGTTCACATTTTTGCACATGTTATGTGAATGACATCACCCTCTCTCCTACTCTGTTGTGGAAGAATCATTGGGACAGATCCTTTGCTCCTCTATTTGTGCAGTGATTTCAGAAAAGTAATAAAAATTATATTATTTAAGTATCTTACCCCTTGAGTTCAAGATACCAAAGCCCCATTCACAAACAGACAATGCCAGCACATTGTTTTTCTGAGAGGACAATACTCCTATGGTAGTGTGTCCTTGCCATCCCTTGTTCTACCCTAGATATATATTTATAAATGTATACTTATGCTACTGTAAATCTATAAAGATTTCTATATGTATGTATATAGCATTGTCACTTTTTTTTTTTTAATACTGCCTGAAAATATTTGTTTATTCCTCATCCCTTTGCAAATGTCTTAATTCATAAAATATTGGACTTGCCAGATCCAATTTTCCATGTGTGTGAATTTACCTGCCACCCTTGAAATATGATAAAGCTATAGTCCAAGTACTCTATTGTTACTCTACTAGAGCTTGCCTTATTACAATATAGATAGTAGAACTATCCTATTCACCTTAATTTCACAGGTTTATATGTTTTACAGCAAAATACACAGTTTTATGGGGATGATCTAAGATATTTCCTTTATGTTCATATCATTAAATCTCTCTGTAAAAGCCATCACATTGGTGTAAGAATCAGAGTAACCTTGTCTCTGCAGCAGTTGTTTTATTAGCTAGCACAAGGAAAAGTGCCTCACCTTTAACAACCTGAGTCTTATTAAAGATAAGTTCTGATTTTTTGGTGTACCAAAATTATAGCTTTCTCATTAATTATATATTTGTGTGTACAGATCCAGATGCCAGAAACTTATTTAATTTTAAAGACATTGAAAATTCAGACAAACATTTTCAATTGCATTAACCTGCACACACAAAAAAATAGATTTAGATAAGTATTGTTGAAGAAAAATAAAATTAAAAAAAAATAAAAACCAAAATGAAACAACAAAAAAATTCACCCAAAGCTAAAATTTGTTTATTTGAATTAATTGTCTTGAAAATAAACCTGAAACAAATGCATTAAATTTAAGGAAGCAGATCTTCCGTCTAACTGGAATGATTCAGATAAACACACTGACAGTTTTTTGCAACAGTATGAAAAAATCTCCTCCAGCTATGGAAAAAAAAGCATTTGAAGAATATAATTTTTTAGCTGTAATTCATATTTAATAGAATACATATGTCTCTATCAACTCATAAGCACAGAGAACTTAGTGTGTTATTAAGCTTCTTCTTGCAAAGCCTTCTTTCTGCTGTACATATTACAGGGTTCTGATTTTAAGTCAGTATTCCCAAACACATTTTTGCTAATGTTATTTTCAAAAATTCCACAACTCTTATATTTATGATACTATCTACAAAATGCTCTTCAATCATTCAGATTGAAACAGTGGTTTAGACTTCAGCTGATGTAACAACTAACATTAAAAAAATCACCAACTTAGCCAAAGTCAATAGAGAAAAAGATTACCAGTGACCTCACAAGTCCTGATCCTCCAATTACTGTATTTTCAACAATGATGTATTTCTTGGATAGGTGGCACAACGACATTGAAGCCAAGACTATCATCTTCAGTAATCACTGATGAGAAAGTAGCTGACATCCTTCAGTGGTGGCTACACTACATTTCACTAAGGAACATCACTTGTTGAAATTTACATATATCCTGAAACATTTATTTGATTAAAAAAACCTTCACAGCTTTCATATGCTTAGAACAATCTCACAAGAGACCAACATATTTCATGCACCTAGTCAATTTATTGCATCTCAAGAACTAATTAATTCACTTTCTGGCACAGTTTGTTCAAACGCAAAAATAGAAATCCTGATTTGTAAAACAAAAAGACAGATACCTATATCAACACATCAGGTGGTGGAATTAGTTTACTCCAAGGGGCAATGGGCTATGGACTGGATTTTCTTTTGTCTGCTGGTTATGACCAAATACCTCTTTGAAACAAAATTATGCCAGTGATGGAGTTGAGACAGTTTTGTGTCAATGACAGAACAAGATGCACTATGATGAATCATGAAGTATGATTCAGTTTGTGAAGGATTTACAGCCTATGTTGTCAGGTAGATATTTCTGTCAGTTCTAGTGTCCCCGCATTTCAAAGAAACCCTCATTCTCTGCTGAAAGAGCAGCCTTTTGCAACAAAGTTGCCATTTTGCTTGTATCTGAAAATCTGGCAAAAGTGGTCAAGTTAGGAGGCTTGTGTGCATACACAGTAGAGTGAAGGGGAAAATTAAACTGTAGCTGCTCAGAATTGGTAATGTATGACCAAGAAATGACCTGGAATGGAGGACAAGAAGGCCCAACCTCCAGATGAGGTTCAACTGGCTGAACAGAATAGGAATGACAGGACAGAAGGACTCTCTAAAGGGAGTGAAGCTTCCCTTGGGAATGAGGCACATTGCAGAGCTGTCTTGCAACAATCCATCACTCATGGACATGAGTGCTCAAAGGCCAGAGGCCACATTTGGGCAGCAGAACTGGGATGGAGAATGGATCCAATATCGGGCTGATGTTCATGGGATTGGTACCACTGAATGTGTATGTAAGGAATCGACACCTGCTGCACCTCTGCGTGCTCCAGAAAGAACAGCTCATGGTGATAAGGCTGTCCAGTGCACTGTACATTAAATCTTCTGTATTTAAGCAAAAGCCTGGCTTTAACTCAGCTCAAGGTATGCAATAATATTTCCCCAATAAGAGACTTGTGAATTAGTGGTTGAAAACATACAGATTCTGCCAGTGCAATTGAGTGGACTATAAACATGACATTTCCACACAAAGGATGGGTTTATCTCATCCACAGTTATAATATAGAACTAATTTTAATTTGATGATGAGGCTCTTGGAAGTTTCAGGCACACTACAGATCTCTACTGGGGTTTTCTGTGAATATTTATCAAACGTTTATTTTGGATTAAATTTTCTCATATAAAATGAAAATATATTGTGTACTCAGGTAACCATTTCTATGCATCCTGTTGTATGTACCAGGAGGATAATACGAATTTCTCTTAACATAATCTATAGACCTTGCTATCTACATGGAAAATAATGGAGAATCACCCAGACTGCAATAGTCAGCTGAGTGATCTATAAAAATAAATTTCCTTAACTAAAAGCAATTAGGAATGTAATACTGAAGGGACAGTTCTCACAATAACTAAGAGATAATTACTAAGCTTGTTCTCTATCTGATAGACAAAGACTTTGAAAGGAAATTAAATCACTAATTTCTTGTCCTAGAGTTAGATGCCAAATGAGATCATATAATTACAGACGAATGAATTTTTATCCTCATTTTATACCTACAACCACATCTAGCATACAGATTGCAAAAGCATAGAAAAACAGAAACTCATGTGTTTATTTCAAGGAATAACGGTGGAGATTCACTTTGAGCACACAAAGACTGGTACAGCTACAGGAAGATGAAAATTATTCAGCCCCAATGAACTCATCTACATCCACAGGAAAGTCTCGCATGAAGTTAAGCATGCATCACCAGGGCCCTCTGACAGGAATTAACATCACAACTACATAAGGAATGCACTGATGGCAGAATGTGCTTTAGGAAGGTACACAACCAGCACATTCCCATGCTTGTCACATCACATCCCTTTTCATACTGTCCTGCCTTAAATAGCATTAGCTCCTCAACATTCTTTACCCATACAAAAGCCTCCATCATTTCTTCATTCTTAGTGGTATAGTCACATTCTTCACTGACAGCTGCTTCTCATATTTTAAAAGACCTTTCAAGTGACAATCTGATTGTCATACGAACATGTACATTTCCTGACACAAGTCTGAGAACAATGTAACTAACATGTTGCTAGTAAATGGAACAAAAAAATGCTATGTTCATCTACCCCCTCTACACCTAAAAATTCCATCTTTCACCAAGAAAATTGAGTCTGCTTAGTCCTTGATGTGCTATAGATGGATTTCTGCTGAGTTAATCATACCATTAATACTGAAAAGCCAAGACTTACCTTAGTGCTGGCAACTTTGTATTTAAATCAAGGTTATGGAAAATTAGAGTAATGAACCTCAAAGAACTGAAAAACATCCATAATAGTAGCACAAAATGAAGCAAAGTCAAGTCCATGAGAGAAACAGTAGAACTTTTGAAACTCATGGCTTTATCAGAACGTGGTATGCGATTGTGAAAAATTATAGTTCTATGGAAAGTTTTTGAGAGGACAGTGGCTGAAATTTTGCTTAATTTCTCCTAAATTTTGTCTGGGTCATAGCCACAAAACAATACCTGGGGACCAAAGGAGGAGCAGACTAATTTCTCCTGTGCTGTCTACATTGTGCCTAGGGTTATTATGACTTTAATAAAATCAGCTACCTCCCCTGCTCACCAGTGCAGGCATAGCAGTGCATTTCAGCAACTAGACAGCAATACCTTCAGGAAGGATAAAGGCCTTTTGTGCATACAAGTGTCCCTTACAGATAGTAAGCTTTAGCTCTTCATGGAATGACACCAGGATCCTGCAGCAAAGTGTGAGAGGTAAGGGCTGTGTTTGTGTGAAGGAGCTGCACTAGGTAGAAGATGCTCACAGTGCCACAGCCAAGATCTCATTGCTACAGTCAGACTTGCACAGTGCCCTGTAGTGGAAACTGTTTCTTATGGCATCTGGTCTTATATATTCTCTTTTAAATAAAATAAAATAAAATACAAACAAATTTCTAAAACCTTTTCCTCATGTTGTATTGTGGACAACACAAGGCCATAATAAATGGCATCCACTACAAAGCTTTTTCATAATATTCTGCAGCTAAACTATTTTTGAGAATGTTTTTACCAGAATAATTTAACTGTAATAGAAAACACGTCATTGAATTTGGAGGAAGGCAACAAATAAACTTCCATAACCTGTAATATCCTGCACATCCTAAAATGGGGCAAGTAAAAATAAGAAACTAGAAAATAAGTGTGCCAAAAATGCAGTTAAAAAAAGGTTATTTGAAGTGGCAAGTTGTTACAATTCCCTACTGGCCTTTAATTTACACATTCTGGTAACACCTCATACTAGGTCAGTTTAAACTATTCAAAAGGAATCCACTGTACCTTTCTTGCCTCCTTTAACATCATCCCAGAATTCAAGTAGTCTATTTGGATTACGTGCTGGCCACTGTGATGGGAAGCAAAATCTGCTATTTATGTTGCAAACTAAAAGACTGCCATAGCCATAGTAATGCTCTCAAATGGAGATATTCCTGTTACTTACCAATTTTACATCATTCAAGAGATCAGTAAAACCTTGAAGAGCAGCTGTTTCCAGGATATCTTGTGATTCTGACTCTACAAGTACTGTCAGAAGTACATCCTGCTCAGTTGAACCAGAGCCTGATGTGCACCAGCACATACCTTAAGATTGTAAGAACTACTAAAATTTAGAACCACTAAATACTTTGTTGTCAGTATGAATCTTCTCACACTATGTTAAAAACCATAAATTAATTGATGGATTAAGGTGCACCTGGCTTGAGAGTAAAGCAGGTTAAAGACAATGGCCTCCAGCAGCCAGTTATGAGAACAGCTGTTTCAGCAGTGTGTATCAGCAGGGCTAACATTTCAATTATCCCTCCCAAAGTACAAATACAGCAGTTATACTAACAATAATTCTACCACTCACAGGTTTTCTGGTAACCCTAGAAACCCATCTAACTGGTAAACCCGTCTCTGAATACAGTTTAGAAAGAGCTATGTTTCAAATTCCTTTCACAGCAAAGGGTTCAACTAGTGGTTAAAAGGATGATCAACATCCTACCTGTGTGTTCCTTTAAACTGGTTTTGAGCAGGTATTATTAGGAATGCCATTAGCAAGGACTAACAGGGAATAATGATGGCATTCAACAATCATTTCTGAGGTTCCAAAGTTTCTAATTTATAATGAAAACTAAAGGTGTTCTTTCTTTTTCAACACAGATCTCAGAGATGAGGTCTGTATTAAGTGCAAGCTGAAATTTTGCTTAGCTGTAATTGCTTAAATGTGTCAATCAACAGACTGATGGCTGGCCAACAGCCTTGACATAACTAGTTTATAAATAGTTTTGCTGACTCCGATCAGTCTCTTCACCTCTTATCTCTCCAAATCAACATTAGAGGAATATGAATATGGGTTACTCACACCTCAGCAATTTTAATTCTATTCCTTTTTGGACCAACTCAGTACAGTTGAATTCATCCAAATATAGGCTGCTGAAAGAACATGAATTACAGTCCTAATAGCATTTTACTTCAGAAGATATAAATAAGAATATGTCTACTGCAGGCAGTTTAGATTAGCTGAAAATGCAGCCAGTGTGAACTATCCTAGAGTGCAGAAGAGCGCAGAAGAAAAATAAATAATATATTTCCTGTCCTGACATGTTTCTAATTTCATACACAATTATAAATGCATACCTATTTCCTTTTTAAAAAATATTTCAAATATATCAAGTGGGAAGGGACCAACAAGGTTCAAGTCCAGCTCCTGGCCCTGCACATGACATCGCCAGGAGTCACACCATGTACTTGACAGCACTGTCCAAACACTTCTTGAATTCTGTCAGCCTTGGTGCTGTGACCACTTCCCTGGGGAGCCTCTTCCAGTGCCCAACCACCCTCTGGGTGAAGAACCTTTTCCTGACAGCCAACATAAACCTCCCCTAACACAACTTCAGCCCATTTCCTTGTGTCCTGTCACTGTCACCACAGAGAAGATATCTGTGCCTGCCCCTCCTCTTCCCATCATGAGAAAGCTGTAACTGCAGTGAGGTCTCCCCTCAGTCTATTCCAAGCTGAACAGACCAAGTGACCTCAGCTGCTCCTCATACAGCTTCACCTCAAGGCCCTTCACCATCCTCATGTCCTCCTTTGGACACTCTCTAATGACTTTATATCTTTTTTATATTGTACTGACCAAAGCTGCACACAATGTTCAATAAACATATAAGATCTTTTCCCAGGAGGAGAAAGACAATATGAAATTATGATGGTAGAAAAGGCTGCAGCAGGCAAACTGAGCTGAAATCAGGCATCAAATTAAGATGTAGTTTATTTTTACTTACTGTCCTTATTTCATGCCTATTGTTACAGTATCCTTCCAGGAAACAAGGTATTTTATACTCAATGCGTTTTATTGAACACAGAATGAACAAAGAATTGCTACATATGAATCTTAGCTCTGTTTCTTCTCACATAATTTTGACTAAAACATGTTTTTTCCTCCTCCATCATCATACTAACAACAGAAATTGCCTTACCAAGCCCTGAGAGTCTCATCTGTGATAGAGCATTAGGTGCTAGTGCCCCTGGGAAGAGGTAATCCCATTTCATTCCCAGATGTTCTTCTCCTGAGGGTGACTTGGGGCAGCGGCATTTAAAAATGAATGAAGTAGGCAGAGAAGATGTCGTTGTAAATAGACATTGTTTAGCTTATAAAAAGGGGCAGGTCAGATAATCCCCTAACTCATTGGATTTTAGAGGAGATTCCCATAAGATGCAGCCATGCCATTAATTTGAGTCTAGAGCAATTTTAATCTAGATATGCCTACCCTCAATACCCAAGTCCAAATGAAATAAAACGTGCATATCTCAGAATGGGAATTATAGTGCTTCAAATTCATATGATGTTCTCCAGAACTGCTATTTGAAAGCAATATGATAATTTTGAATAATAAACTGTCTCTACTTTTAGACTACCTTACAGAACTTAACATCCCCTGTATTACTAGAAAAAGCTCCTAGAACAAAAAAAAAGAAAAGAAAAAAACACTTCTCTAAAAAAACCCAAACTCACCCTGTGCCTGTAACACATTGGCAATATGCTTCACTAATCAAACTGGAGTTGTCTGGCTTCTGACAGCATGGAGCTTGAGAAGAATGACAGTTTAAAATAACCAGGACAGCTTAAAACCACAGACTATCATGTTAAAACTTGCCCACACAGATACACACTGACTATATAAGATTTGAAATTAAAAGCCGAACACGCAAAAACACTCAATCCTCCTGACTGGACTTTTATTTGGAGTTGTAAAATTAATTGCTTGCTTGAAAAAATGAATTCTCAACAAATCAGCACAAGGGTGAGATTGACTGCAAATGGCATCAAAACTACAGTTACATCTGGAAGCAGCCCACCAAAGTATATTTTCCTGTAATGAAGAGAGCAAATAATGGACAAAACCCCAAGAATATGAAGAACAGAGACAAGCAAAAAATGGTGAATAAAAGAAAATCGGTCTTAAAAGTGAAATAACTATATAGTAAACAACTCAAGATTTCAATTTTAAACAAATGTGCTCTCAGAGAATAATGGTGATGGTAATGGGCTAAAAGCAATAATTAATAAGTGATATAGCACTGGAATAGTCTGCCCAGGGAGGTGGTGGAGTCACCATCCCTGGATGTGTTTAAACAAAGATTGGATGTGGCACTCGGTGCCACAGTTTAGTTGAGGTGTTGGGGCATGGGTTGGCCTCAATGATCTTGAAGGTCTCTTCCAACCTAATGATTCTGTGATTCTGTAATCAAAGTTCTTTGCTATCTGCACCTAAGAGCCATTGTAAATAACTTTGAAGCATTCACAAAAGGAGTTGAAAAAGATTGTATCAGTGAATGAGAGTTTCTATTATTAACTGGCATTATTAGAAAACAATAATAACTAATTTAAAGACAGTCTCCTAATTAAAATTGGTGAACAAGATTATAATTGCTATTATTGAGCATTGTCTCCCTGGAATGCTCATTTCCCTTTTTAAGGGCGATGTTCCCGTATAAATATTTATTTAGAAAGTAAGAATGTGGTGGATTTCCAGGGAAGGTATATATGTTCTTCAGGAGACAAAGATCAGAAGTATACAAGTGCAATTAAGTTCATTACCTTCTTAGAGGAAGATAGATATAGATAGATATAGATATAGATATAGATATAGATATAGATATAGATATACATATAGATATAGATATATAGATATAGATATATAGATAGATATAGATATATAGATAGATATAGATATAGACAGATAGACATACAGATTCTCCCACCACACTACATTCTTCCATCTTGCATGTGGTAACCCTCCAACTATAAAGCCAAAGAAAAGTTACTAACTCCATATTTATGCCTCATATCCAAGAACACATGGCTGTTCCAATCCAGCTAGTGTGTAAGGCTGTGTAAGAAGAATAACCCCGAGCTGGACAGTCTTGCTCTGAGGAACATGCACCCTGCCGTGGGCCATTTCAGTGAAGGACACAAAGGAGGGACCCCGCTCCCAGGTCAGTGGGCTGCAGGGGAGCACAGGTACAGGCAGGGCTGCAGTGCCTGTTCTGCAGCAGGAGGGTGGAGGATTGAGTGTGTGCAGGGCCCTGACAGCCAGGGAGGAGGTTTGTGATGCTCAGAGCCCATAAGGCGAGGCCGTGTGTGTGCAGCTATGGGGGCATGCAACTGCACAGTCTTGCACATGTGCGTGTGTGGATGGGAATTGAATTGTCTTAGGCTTTGATACAGTAGGATGCCTGGAAATTTGCAGGTGTTTACTAAGCTTTTGTAAGTGTTTAGGATTGTGGGATATATGTCTTTGTTGTTGCTTTTGGTACCAAATATATGATTCTCTGACTTCAAGTTAACACAAACAATTTTGATACTGATTTGATTTAAGCCACTTCAGCAGAACAATTCTTTTTTCTATATTGTGCCATAATGTGTTTCTTTTATTAGAATGATTTAACTTGAAACAAAAAGCCCACACTATGAATATACACACTGTCTTAACACCTTCAATACAACAAGTGAACATATACTTTGCTCCCCAACCAGACACAACTGCCATGAGATTTCAGGGACAGACACTTTGTCTTTTGGAAACCAAGTATAATGGTAATATTTCACATGATTGAAGATCATGTACATATTCCATCAGTGACTGAATGGTGTGCAGCTGCTACACTGATAAAAGCCTTTAAAAGAATAATACAGCTAAACAAGCTTTTTGTCATTCTGTTTAGATCCTGCATACATTTATAGGTGGTGTCTATATACATACTCACTAAAATGTGACTTTCTCATAATAATACCCAAAATGAAATAAGCCTGTAAATGAATAACTAAAATTACTAATAGAAAATTAATTTCTTTAATGGCTTTAAATAAAATATTCTATTTTTTTGTATTTACAGAGAGTCTTGTTTCTTTTCTATTGTCATTTTTTTTAATGGTAGATGGCATACATTTAAAACCAAACCAGCAATTCTGCTTATCAAGAAAAAAATTTAGAGTTGTTGTATATTGCGTTAGGTATTATTTTTAGTGGATTGATACTGGCTACCATTTGCCTATGGTATTACTAATTAGTGAGAAGAACTAACATAGAAATGAGGAATCACTACATTCTCATAACCACGACCAAAAACAGGAAGTGGAAAGAAAATTATTTTGAAGCCTCAACTATGAGAAAAGACCTTAAAAAGAAGGTGGCATCAGCAAAGGTAGAGGCAACCCAGTTACAAGTCAGTCTTTTAAAGGAAGCAGGGTTTATATCATATATACAGCAGAATTAAGTTCTCTAGAAAACAAATGAAGTGGATTTTAGAAAACCAGTTAAGTGGAAAACAGAAAAGTAGAAGATATGTTGGAGAGTAATGCTAAGTAGAATAATGCTGTGGGAATAATACAGATGAACATAAGAACGAAAATAGAAGTGTGCAATATGTCAATTTCCATTCTTCAGATGTTACAAAAGAAGTTGACATTGTTTAATAGAGCAAATGGACTATGCTTTGAGGTTTTTAGATGTTTTTAAATATAAAAATCCTTTGGTTTACATTGGAGATAAATCTCACAGTTTTTTAGCCAAATGTCTGCTAGATATAATATATTAAAAATCAAAGCATAGTTAAATCAGTGCTATCTGCGGTACAAAAGGCTTAAATGATTAGGAATTAGTTTATTTTAATATAATTATCACATATAAACTATAGCAGCATAAGAACTAGTGTAGACTAATAAATAAGTCCACACTAGACTAGTAGTCCACACTAGTAAATGAGTCTACACTAGGTGGTTCAGGGCTTAACTAGACAGATGTACACTCCAAGAGCTCTGAAGGCACTATTTATTATACAAGGAACAAACTGAGTGATCATATTCCAAATGGTATTTGGTTTATTTGCCATCATAGATCACCCTGAAGAAAATGAAATTAAGGTTGTAGTATTTAATTCCTATTTAAAGGAAGAAAAAATCATAATAAAGGGATGCTGTTTATTATATATTTGCTTCAAATGTTCAACACAAATGCTGTAGTGAGATAACTTTACAGATCACCACTATTTATTTTAGTAATCGACAAAGCACATAAAAAGAATTCAAGGTGATCATGTATCCTAAAATGATTTTTGTACACTGGAACATCTCAAGGACACTAAATCTGATGAATTAAGAAGTAGAAGGATACTAACAACTCCTCTTCTAAATGTCAGCTGTTACATCTGGATACTCGGATGTTATCTCTATGGAAATAGAGAAAAGAATTATAAATATTTATTAAAGAAAATAGAGTAGGCAGGAAACAGAACTTGTTTTTTTCCTATTTACCCTACTTAAACTAATTCTTCTGGTAATTACTGTTGATTTTTCACTCTTAGAGTCCTCAGCTTTTTCCTTCAAATTCTGCATTTTTTCACCCTTGTATCTCTTTCTTAGATCACCATGCTTTTTTTAGAATTCGTGCAACACTGGCTTCTGTCTAACTCATGGAAAACTTACATATATCACAAGGTGAAATAAAACAGAGACAAAGAAAATTTCATGTTAATAAGGCTCCTAAGACACTAGGTAAGAACAGAATCATTATTTAATTAAAATGTGATGCTTCAAAGAAAATATTTTCTCTTTTAATTTTCTATTTTAATTTTGTTCTTGAATTTGCAACCAAATTCTATCTTTGAAATACCTTGGCTGAATCTTGTCAAAGCTAACACTGCTCAACTGGATCTGTAGACACCAATAGTCACCGAGGCTGAAACCGAGGCGCTATAATCCTTTTGTTTAACTCAAAGGGAAGAGTACATCAATTGTAAGGATAAATTAAAGTCATATTTTTGAATAAGCAGTTAAGTACTTGCTTGGTTCCAATTGACTTTAGTGGCTATAGCGTACATTCATAAATGTCCTCAAGCAGAAGTGATTCACTGAATTGAAGCCCAGAAGAAGCACAGTGTTGACATTGCTAAGGAGTATAAAAGCAAAAACCTTGTTGTTCGGTGATTTATGACAAACTATTTATAGATCATTAAAGATGGCAAAGAAAACTTTTCAAGCTTTCTTGAATGTCCAGTTCCCATTTCATATGCAATTACTTTCATTCTCCCAAATAACTGGGGAGAATTTTTATGCTACTGAAAAGCTAATGTGAACATTTTATTTACACTGTTTTTCTTTTGCAGGAAGCATGTTGTGAAATACCACCATATTCAGCTCCTCAAGGAGAGTGCAGGGGTGAAGAAGAGACATCTTTTATTCAGACTGGATTGTTAGCAGAGCTGTCTATTCTCCAAGAATGAACAAGCCAGAGACTTCCCCCGACACCCCCAAAGCATGATAGATAAGCAATGGTTGCCCATCTATATATAAGATATGAAGTTAAATAATGCACAGTAAAGAATGTGTGAGCATAAGCTTCAGTTCCCACTTCAATACCAACCCTATCTGCAGCCTTACAGAGGTAAGTTAGTGTCTTCTCTCAGTTAGTACAGGTAATGGCATGGCATGACTGCTATGAGGAGAAATACAATAAAGATAAGGGAAAACTCAGATATAATGGTAACAAATGTCTGACAGCTATCTAAGATGAGAAAACAATACATAAATACTGAATGGAAGAACTAAAACCAGCAACAAGACATAATCTAGTATGATTTAAACAACAACAACAAAAAAATTCCAAAGTGGTCTAGTATCAAACACACTTCAAGGGTACTACCTAGGTAATTACCTCAGTATCACCCTTTTCATCTACATGTATTTCAAAAACTCACTCTTGCTAACCACTCTAATGCTACTATTCTTACTCATTATTTGCTCCAGAGGGACACAAATCCTAAGACTATGTGGTGTCAAAATATAAAATTTGGAATAGGTACAGCAGATGACTGTGAAGAAACCAAGGAAAAGGAGGTGAAGGGCCTTCAGCCTGCAGCCAGCAGCACAGCTGGGGACTAAGTGTCAGGTCTGTGTCTTCTCCATCAGGAGCACTACAGGTCTATTTCACCTGTTTCATTTGTTCATGCAAGAATTAAAAGCTGCAAGGAAGAAATTACTTCAAGCAGATTTGCTCTCAAATCTGGTATCAACGCTGGCCTAACACCAAGCACCCATGAAAGCCACTCCCTCACCTTCCCCTGCTACAGATGGGGAAGCTGGGGAGAGGAAAAAAAAACTAATGAAGAGTTCAGGAGTTGAGATAAAGACTGGGAGAAAACACTCCAAGGGCAAAACAGGCTCAACTTAGAGATATAAAGTGAGTTTATTACTAACAAAATCAGAGGAGAATATTGAGAAGGAAAAATAAGCCCTTAAAACCACCCTTTTTTTTCCCCAGCCCCTCCCTCCTTCCCACTGATAGTGCAGGGAGACAGAGGGTGGGGGTTTGGTCAGTTCATCACCAAAAGGTTTTCTTCTGCTTGGCTCAGGGAGAGGAGCCTTTCCCTTGCTGCACCGTGGGGTCCCTTCCCATGAGAGACAGTTCTCTGTGAACCTCTCCCACATGGCTCCAATCTCACGAGCAACAGTCCTCCCAAAACTGCTGCCAAGTGGGTCACTCTTCCATGAGGTGCACTCCTCCAAACTGCTCCAGCCTGGAATCAGGGCCCCTCTCTCCACTGGGTCTCCCAGTGGATCAGGGCCTCCTCCAGGCATCCACCTGCTCCAGCATGGGCACCTCCCCCACGGGCTGTGGGTGGATCTCTGCATCCCCTGTGGATCCCCAGGGGCTGCAGGGACACAGCTGCTTCACTGTGGTCTCACCACGGCCTGCAGAGGAATCTCAGCTCCAGTCCTGGAGCACCTCCTACCCCTCCTTCTGCACTGACCTTGGTGTCTCCATGTTGTTTCCCTCACATGTTCTCACCTCCTCCTCCTTCTGGCCAGAATTAAAGTGGTGCCACACTTGTGTTTTGATTTTTCTCCTTAAATCTGTTATCACAGAGGCATTACCAACCTCTCTAATTGGCCCAGACTTGGCCAATGTCCAGTGGCATGTCCATCTTCAGAGCCAGCAGGGATTGGCTCTGCTGGACATGGTGGAAGCTTCCAGAAGCTTCTCACAGAAGACACCTCTGTGTCCTCCTCCTGCTACCAAAAACCAGCCTAAGCAAACCCAACATAATATGTTAGTCTTTTTCTAGAAGCAACACACTTGTGTTTCTTGAAAAGATTAAAATCTTTTTCCACTCTCTAGGTAGGGGAATAGTATTCAATACTATTCAATGTTTACCCCACCCACTATTCCCAGTGTGCTTCCATTCAAAATACAATAAATCTATTTTGCTCTAGAAACAAAATCTCCATGACCTGACAAAATTACAGAAGGCCCACAGAAATTATGCAGATTAGCACAGAAAAAGAAACTGGTTGACTATTAGCATGTCACACACATGGTAATGAAATACTATTTGACTTTAAAAACCCTCTTACATAATTCTTTAACAAAGAAAAGAAAAAGAAAGATCCAATAAATTACTTGGATCCTGAATCCCTTCTTGGACTATGTTGCTCATATTTGCTTTTGAAGTCCTGTTAAACTGCAAAGTGATATTTATAGCTAAATGCAGGGTTTGAGAAGAACTTCAAAACACCTCAGGTAAGTGCTTTCTATTGGATTAAATTGCCAGGAGGATTCAGTTCTGCATATTTTCTCATTTGTTTTAAATCCTCTAATATTATGGGAAAGTAGTCGACTAGCCTCATTCTACAGATGAGAAGTTTTATTAACTTGGATTAAAGTTATGATATCTGTACATGGCGAATGGAGTGGTGATTGCAATAATAATTCTCACTTGGATAGAAGCAGTGGATTGTGGTTATAAATTTTGGCTTTGATTATATCTGCATAATAAAGTGCAAGGGAGCCTACAGACTTCTGAACAGTTGAAATGGGGATACTTTCATGAGGAAAGAAAAAGTAATAAAAAAGTCCAAGCTCATTAACTAGTGGCATTTGCAAGCTAATGACATTTACATGCCTGTGTGGCACTTACAACCCAGGTATTCTAGATGATCTTGAAGGCTCATTCCAACCCAAGCCATTAGGTCATTTGGTGATACTATGATATTAAAGTTTTTGGAAACCCAGAAATTCAGAAAAATGTATCTTTTTTCTTTTCAGAAATATGTATCTTTATACATAGATATTTACAAAAAAAACCCAAACTGAACCAAAAACCCCTTAAGTACCTGTCTCGGTTTGAGAGGAAGTGAGTTTTTTGGGAAGTTTTAGTTAAACCAATCAGTGGTCAGATTCGAATATTGACACCTGGTGTGACCACTGAAGACGTGAGTCACCTCTGAAGACACACGGGGTTAAAAGCAGAGATTTCCCAGAGTTCGCTCTCTTTGGCCCGTGGTAGCCCAGGGAGCGGCACCGTCTCTGCCCCGCCCGGCCACATGGCTGGGTGGGGAGGGGAGCCATGGAGGCCCAGGCTGAGGTAGGCCGGAGCCCCGGAGAGAGAGAGAAGGTGGAAGGGAATGGAACCGGGCCAGCCCCTGCAGGACCGAGGGGTGGAGAAAACACCGAGGTATCTTTTGTTCCCCCCCCGCAACCCCAGAAGAGAGAGCGAGCGAGCCTGTGCCGGCAGAGGAGGCGGCAGGGGGGGGGATGCCCAGCATGTGGGAGTGCCACCGTGAGATCTCAGTGCCCTGAGGGCAGCGGAGCTCGGACTTTTAACCCTTTCCTGGGTGAAGGAAACTTTGTGAAACATTAGTCCTCCTGGCTGGTGGTTGGAGAGAGAAGAGAGACAGTCTGGGACCTGAGATGTTAAGAAGATGTGGAAAAGCTGAAGTGGGAGGAGATGATGGAGTGGCTTTTTTAGCTGGACTTTTCTTGTATAGCCATAGACTGAACCAAGCTACCTGTAATACATGAGACTGCATTTGGGTGGATGCTATAGCCTGAGCCAAGAGACTGACCTGCTGTAATGATATTATATAAAGGAGTGAACAGAGGAAGATGAAGAGGGCGTGGTGGTGCCTTCCATCTTCAGGGAGAAGAGCTCTGTTCTTGAGAAAACCCTCGGCCCCAGGGGATGAGAAAATGGGGGGGACTGTTGTCCCAAAAATGAGACACGGTTGTTTTTTTCGGCACTTGGCAAAGCATCCTTGAAGAACCCTGAGCAGTTTCGGTCCATGGACGGTGGTGAGAGCACTGTACATGGAAGGAGCATGTCACCATGGCAGAGTTTCTCCGGGCGGTACCATGTGTGACAAAGAAACATGGGGAGTTTCAACCCTGTTTCGTGGGGAGGACTGTGGTACAAGAGAGACTCCTCTCTCCCCTGATGGACTGAGAATTGATTATCAGAGTGTTGGTAACTTGATCAGGACTTCAAGATTTTTGTCTCACTGTGCTTTGGTGAAATTGGGTGGGAGGAGGAAGAATGGTTTAAAAGGTTTTCATTCTGTTTCCTGTGTGTTTCTGATTTTAATTTGTAGTTTAATAAAGTTTGGGGTTTTTTTCCCCTCTCTTTCTAAGTTTGAGCCTGCTCTGCTCTGTTCCTGGTCACATCTCGCAGCAGTTATTTGAGGAAAATATATTTTCATGGGGGCACTGGCATTGGGCCAGTGCCAAACCATGACAGTACCTGCCTTCACTTTCTTTCAAAAGATGCAAATAATTGGTTATGAAAATAAATGTCTTCTCTCTTCACCCTCTCTTTTGAGGCTTTCCCATCTCTCTGTCACAAAGACAGCCTTTAGAAATATGGTCCACAGAGCTTCCATTACCACTGGAGGAAGAAGCTGGAAAAGTTGGCTTACAGAATTGTGTCGTGCCTTGTGATCAGTACAGTAAACAGAATAAATCAGTGAATTTCTTGTACCTCCCATCCCTCACAGCAGAGGATTTAAGTTGCTATGTTTGCTGAAAGGGAATGTAACACATTATTACGTCTGCCTGGTAAGAAAGAATGATCTTTGCATATATTTTGACTTGTGTGTCTTACATAAAAAGTAAGAAGTAAGAGTATTTTTAGTCAGGGGCTCTAATTCTTCTTGCCGAACAGTAAAGTACAGGATTATTTTCCAGACTACTTTTATAGAATGTAGAAGCAGTCCCTGAAGAACTGAATTATGATACCACTGCACTTACATGTGATATGCCTGTCTTCATGCTCTGCACATCTGTGTTAATTGCCATCAGACCCGAAGCTGGAGGGACAGTCTTCAGTTACCTTCCTAGTATTGCACACAATGACAAGTATTTTAAGTTAATATTTCTTAGTGATATAATAGCATCATAACATTGCATTTCAGGGAAAGCCAGCTCTATCTCCATTAATGTTAGCATGGTTGAGAGACTCTGCACTGGAAGAGAAAATGAATTGATGTCTAGAAGCAACTATAAAAAAAAAGAGGTGCAACAAACTAAGTTAGTCAAAGTCCCCCTCCATTTCAGGGGTTTTCTGTTCAAGAGTAAAGGAGGTATTTCCTAGGTCAATAAAGGCCCTAATGAAGGGCTTTTCTAGAATTTTGTTTTGTTTTGAAGATATATTTTGTAATAAAATACAGTGAATAGATAAGCAAACATTTTGATCACTTTTCAGAACATGATAGGTAAGGTAACTACAATCAGATATTTCAGTCTACAATACAAAAAAAAAAGGCTTATTGGGAAGCATTCTTCTTATACAATCATAAAATGGTTTGGGTTGGAGGAGACACTTGAAGATCATCTAGCCAAACACTCGCACCATGGGAGGAATATGTTTCACTAGATTGTGTTACTCAGTGCTCCATCTTACCTGACCTTGCTAGTTGCAATGATGTGGCATTCACAATGTCTCTGATTTCTTTTTATGTCCAAATTGGCCCTCTTTCAGTTTAAAACTGTTGCCCCTTGTCCTGTCACTAGAGGCCTTGGTAAAAAGTTTTTCTTTTTTCTGGTTGTTTGATTGGTTGGGGTTTTGTTGTTGGGGTGTTTTGTTTCTCCCATGTCTCCTTTATATATTGAAAAACTGCAATAAACTCTCCCTGAAGCCTTCTCTTCTCCAGTCTGAATTAACCCAATCCTCTCAGATTTTCTTCATAGAAGAGATGTTTCAGAACTCTGACCATTGTTGCATCCTTCTTCTGGACCCAGTCGAACACATTTGTGTCTTTCTTGCACTGGGGCCCCAGAATGAATTCAGGTGGGATCTCTCCAAAGCAGGGCAAAGGGGGACAATCAGCTTCCTTGACTGGCTGGACACACTTCTTTTTGTGCAGTCCAGGATACAGTTGGCTTTCTGTGTTCTAAGCACATATTGCTGTCTCTGTTGTAGCTTCAGGAGGCCCAACTATTTTCATTATGCTAATAACATGTTTAAAATACTGGATTTTACCATTTATTTCACTGGCACTCTGTAGCAGTAATTCATGTCAGCAGTAATTGCTATATGCCAGATTCAGTTAGATGTATGATCTGAAGCTAGTTGCCTAAGGATATAGGAAAGATTTCTTCATATTTATTTTCAGAAAACTAATGAAGAACAGAGTAATAGAACGTTAATGAGGATCATGGGAAAATATTACTAAGAATGGGGTAATATCACCTCATAAGAAAAGGCTATAACTCTTCGTAGATTATTACAGTCATAGAATAATTTGTGTTGGAAGGGACTTCAAAGATCATCAGTTCCAAACTCCTACCATGGACAGAGACACCTTCCACTAGGTCAAGTTGCTCAGAGCCCTTAACCCCCTCTATCATCTAAAGAGGTAAAGGGGATCGGCAAAACTGTGGAGAAAGCTGCATGATTTATTAGTTTGCTCCAAAGTAGGAAACTAGTCATAATAGAGACACTTCTCCTTCATCACATCAAATATTTTCTGATTAATAATTTGGATTAATAGCGACCTATGAAACAATACTTTATTTTGTTATAAAAGTGGTAGTCAGCAATGTCCTTGTATCAGAGGTAACCTTAGTAAGATACACGAAATAGAGAGGGCTGCCAGTGGTAGCTAAATTTTCTTCCCATTAGTTACACTTTCAAAACTAAGTAGGGAATGTTTGAAACTGTTGATGAAAGAAAGACTATCAAATACTGAAATTATCAGTAGTCAAACTATTAGAGGATGAAATACTTAATTTGAATCAGTATCAAAGATCTGGATGCTTATGTTTAGTTTACTTATCTTCATCTACATTTTTCTGCATCTGCAAATTTCCTGAAGTTTCAAGGGATAAATCATCATAAGGCACATTACAAGGAGGATGCATCTAGAAGTGCCTGAATGAGTCTTCACCACCAGTAGCAAACTGCAGAAAAATGTCACCTCTATTGAAAAAAAAGTAGCAAGATACATGTGATGTTATCTATGCTATAAGGCCGTAAGTTCAATTGATTCAAACTGGTTTCAAAGGAATGAAAAGGTACTGTTTATTCACACCAACATTTCTTTGTTTAAAATTTATTTTCCTTATTTGCATTAAGTTTTCAATGTTTTCCTTCCCGAAGGATAAATCCCATTTGGGTTCAGAATAGATGCTTAATTCTGAATTCAGGTATAAATCACAAAGTTCCCTCTGACAGAAATTTAAACAGATTACAGTACACATGAATAAAGTAAGGACTTGCAAGCCTGAGCTGATTAATTACACATTAAAAAACCACAAACAAACAAAACTGTACCAAAAAACCTTGAAATATTAATGCTTTCATTTGAAGCCAATTTAAAATGCTATATGAAATCTTTTACTCTATGCCATACAATATGGAAGAAAAGAAAAAGTTCTATGTTAAAGTAACTGGAAAAAGTGTTTCCTAGAACAGGAAGTTCAAAGGGCTCCCTATGCAGAATCAAAAAAGAAATAGCAGGTAACAGTGTATATGTTATAAGAATGAACCTAAACCAGGGAATGTAAATGAGAACAGACTTTAAAAAATGGAATTTGTACTAATGTTTTCTCCAGGAGAAGACAGTTTCCAATTGACATTACAGTGCTTCGACTATACTGACTTCCTTGAAAAGTTCTTTTTGAACATAAATCTCATTCAAACATTTTGAACAACTGTATAGCAATACATACGTTCCTATTTAGCAGGGCTGCAAAGAGCACTTCTGCATACAAAATACTGAAGACTTTTCAATTTTTTCAGAACAAGAAGTCAAGAAAGTGAGGAAGCAGAAATCAAGTATGAAGCTTTCTAGGACGGCCTGGGAGGATGCCAGTGCTTTCAATGACTTCTCTTGATCTAATTCATCTGTCCTGTCCATCACCGTGATGAGCACTAATCAGAGGTGCACACTGATTTCCAACTGCAAACTTCCACAATGAACTTCTCAATGATCTGATAAAGGCCTTTGCAGCAGACCAGTTTTTGAAAGAACCTGCTTAATCATGGATTCCATTATTTGCTTCAACTTCTGTAGCAGCAAAATCCCAAAGACTATTGCAAAGTTACAATTAGACAGGAGAAACACAATAGGAGATGTACTCCCTCTTTCATTGCATGTAGGTACAGACTGAAGAATGGCAGGAGCATTGGTTTTCAAAAGGAGTAGGATGAAGATGGTACTGTTCAAAGGATATGCACCCATAGAGATTTCATTCCCATTAACTGAGTATGTCACTGAGTGAGAAAATCCATTATCCACTTTTGCATGGAGGACCATACAAGGTTTTGCAAGCTGTACATACTAGTAAAAAAAAAAAAAAAAAAAAAAAAAAGTCTGTGCAGCCTTTGAAATTAGGGTTTGCAGAAAGTGATAAAAAGCAGATGGATGATTACCATGTGAATACTGACCAAGGTCCAAGGAAATTACAACACCATTTATAATCTTTAGTTAGGCACATAGTCACATTCAGAACCTGGGAAAATATATTGACTTTGCAAGAGACTAGGGGATTTCATTAACAGGATCTACAAAAACTCCAACAGTCCAACCACTCTAAAATTCTTATTGGCACAAGTCCTTCTCTCTAAATCCCTTCAGAACATGTGATCTACTAGAAAATTTTACTCATGGTGGGATGTTTTACACTCAGAACAGATTGTGTGATTTGAAAAATAATCTCAGCAAAAGGACACTGCTACAGCTACAGCTACACATTTCTAAGCATGCTTCATTTAAAGTCATCTTGTAGGGGCCAGAGTCTGGTGTAGATCACCATTAATGCATTAATTTATAGTTTTTTATTCTTATAATGTACTGGAACTGCAGTTATTTACAGTTAAAGCTGTGGATCTCTTGCTGTCTCTCATTTAAAACTGAAATTAAATCTCCAGACAATGATAATGAAATGTTGCAGGAACTTGGAATCAGTTTTGTGAAAGGTGCACAGAAAGATGATGGCTTTCTAGAAAACAGGCTCTATTGAGGCCTAGAAAAAGTTGAGTACATAAAAAAATTTAAAAAAAAAAGGGATCCATCTGAGCCATCTTCTCCAGGACAATGAATTAGTAATGAATGAAATAGGGAGCCAGAAACAAGCGATTTCAGAAAGCAAAGCATAGTCCCTGCTGTCAGTCAGTCAAATGAGGCATGAGCTAGAAGCTTGTTGTAAAACAGACAAATAGCAATATTTATTAGGAAGAGGGATATACAAGTGAAAGAGAAACACAGATGAACTGAAAAAATCAGGGAGAGAATATGATGGATAAGCAAAGTCTTTGGAGAAAGGGGCATCAAGCAAGGCAGAGGTGTGTGCAAGATACAAGCATCTGGGCATTGGTGATGTCTTAGAATAGAAAGGATGCTGAGAACAGACAAACGTGTCACAGCAAAAAAAGAAAAAAAAAATCCTGAGTATTATTTCCTTCCCTAGAGAGTGAAAACCAATTGCAGAAGCTAACTAAAAATTTATAACCTGCTAATATCTAACATAATACTTTCTTCCATGCATAACTATAATTAAGCCAAGCAAAAGATGAACAGGGTCATAATAAGGGAGCTTAGAGTATGGTTAATCTGTCTTAAAGTACACCCTGCAGAGTGAGACAAGTCCAATTAGAAACATATTTAAATCTGCACAATGACTGGAGATAATTGTCCAGCCAGCTACGCAGACCGTGCATGAACAGAAAAGCAGGTATTAAATAGCAGTCTGTGAACCCTTTTCAAAACATGACAACAAGACAAATATTAGCCCATAAAGATTCACCCTGCAATGTTCTCTGCTAAAATAGACTAGGGCCATCACCAAACCACTATTGTTCTGAAAATTGGAAAAAAAAGAAGAAAAGCTAGTGTATATCACCTTTGTGGGCCTTTCAACTTCTGGAGAGAATTGATAGTGTATTACTTTCTCAAACTATATTAAAATAAGTACCAATGAACTACAAGGACAATCTCAAAAATGAATAATGTCACCTACCTGCTTCAAACACTTGAAAAGGATTAAATAAAATAGAGCTCTGTATCCATATATATCAGTATCTGAGACTGTGAATAGGTAATCTATTACCACGCAAAACCTTCTTATAACTGTCTTGAGGCTGCTGTCCCTGCCGCTACCTTCACATCTTATATTACCGTGAGTGCCAAAATAAATATTAACATTGCCTGTACCATTTCTGGCCCATGCTTTCGTGACCTTCTGTCTCAAGACTGAATACTTAGATAATTCTTTCTATTTGTGCTAAAACTTTCTTCTGTAAATTTCTTTTCACTGTACCTGAACTGCAATTTGGTTACAGCAAATAACACCTTCCCCACTCAAATGACCACATCTCTTTTTATTTGTGATACAGCACTCACCCCTCATTTCTAATCTGAGTAACTTCCAAGGCATATATCCATGACAAACGGAAGTGCAATACACACAGTAGTCCTATGATGTAAATATGCATACAAGCAAATGCACACACGCTCCGACACACACATAATACATATATAGACTTTAGATATATACATAAATATATCTGTATCTGTATCTATATAATCTATATCTATCTATATCTATACTATATCTAATCGATATCTATATCATCTATATATCTATATCTATATCTATATATCTATATCTATATCTATATATCTATATCTATCTATCATCTATATCTATCTATCATCTATATCTATCTACATCTATATCTATCTATGTCTATATATCTATATCTATTTCTATTTCGGTCCAGTTTAAAATGGCATAAAATAGCTCCACCATATGCCACAGGGGAGATCTGAAGTATGAATGATTTGAGACAACCAAGAATATTTTACACTTTTTTTAAAAATTTCATAAGTTCCATTTAAGTTATTACACCTTCCTCCACTGGAAAAATCTTTCTCACAGTGATTCAGTTTTTAGCACTGGAATCTGGAATTTCCTTTTCAGTTCTTCCAGTGCCACTCACACCTGACCTTTGGTACATTATGTAACAATTTTTTTGTAGTTCTGTGGTTTTGATCTGCAAAATTATATAACAATACCTGTGTTGCAGCAAACTGATACTCTCACATAATGAGACAGCCATAGACAAAAAGCAATATCCAGGAATATCCTGGTTAGCCAGTTGCAAGAATAAGTGCAATGACAGGATTAAGGCTGGCTAATCATATAAGTATTAACTCTGTTAAAGCCAAAGCAAGAAAATTATATGATAATAGACTACGGAAATGCACTTTTGATAGGACATGCATCACATACCATATACTTAATTTCTCCTAAAAGTGGAACAGAAGACAAAGCAGATTTTACAACAACTTTGTTATGGCTAATGAACATATAGAAAATTACATCAACACAGAAGGTATTTTAATTAATATAATACAGTCTGTACATTTAAAAGTGCATTTTACCAGATAAAATGCAGTTAGCAGATGCTTTTACTCATAACAACCCACATAAAAAATACACATTACTAAAGGAAAATAATTTCAGAATTAAAAACTTGTTTTTGCATTTCAGTATTTCTAGTCTTTTTGCTCTATTTTGTTTTTTGGGGGGGGGGGAGCAGGGAGAGATTTTCCAAGGTGCTTTTATATCAAGTTTACCCCTTGGAAGCAAAAAAAAATTCCACATTTTCTCTGAAAGACTTTATTCATAAGATT